>JAOXJQ010005053.1:0-10881 GCA_025762765.1 Quercus bicolor | reverse complement strand
ACAAACCCAGATCCAATAACACAAACCCAAAAAATAAAAAAAAAAAAAAAAACCAGTAAATCTTTGTCGCTGAGAAACTTTCACTTTCAAACCAGGAAAATAATTTGAAAGTGAAACTTTCTCAGCGACAAAGAAGAACTCTCTCCACTGTCTCTCTCTCTTCTGAATCCACCGCACTTTTCTTTTGCCATGGATTTTCACGTCTATGGCATCTCGAGGCTCATTTTTATGTCTTCTATTCTTGTCTTCTTCGTCGGAATATGCCTCGCATTGCCAAAAAATCCCAACCTCAGATCGTCCTCTCCGGCGAATAACTCCGGCCAAAAAGCTCCAACTCGGTCCTTGTTGCTCTTTTGGACTCGCATTACACTGAGCTCGCCGAGCTGGTCGAGAAGGCTTTGCTATTGCAGACGCTAGAAGAGACTATCGACAAGCACAACATCACAATCTTCGCAACCAAAAATGAAGCTCTGGAACGCGATCTCGACCCAGAAAGTTTCACTTTCAAATTATTTTCCTAGTTTGAAAGTGAAAGTTTCTCAGCAATAAAGATTTATTGGTTTTTTTTTTTTTTTTTTTTTTAATTTCTGGGTTTGTGTTCTTGTTGTTCTTGTTCAAGACACACTTAGATCTCAATTCATATGATTTTTAGTTTTTAATTCTATTTTTATTTTTTTTATTTAGTTAAAATTAATAAATTAATTTTTTTAATTTAGATGTTGACGTGGCATTTTTTTTAATGCCAAAAAACATTTTTTTATTATTAATTTAGGCCACGTGGACATTAATTTAGTATTATTTATTCTTGCTGTTTGCCACTTCAGCTTCCTCCGTTTCTAATGTAATAGTAGGGACCAAAACGGGAAGCGTTTTTCAGGATAGGGATTAAAAGCGGTAAAAATAAAATGTAGGGACTAAAATGGAAATAACCTGAAAATGTAGGGACTAAAATGTGCTTTTCGCCTTTTATTTAATTATTAAGCTTTTTCTATTAGTTAATGGGAGCATACATTAATCATCTAATTTTGAAAACATTTTATGGCGAATTGAAAAAATTGTTAAAAAATTAGTAATTTTTTTTTCTATAAAAAATTTTCTAGAATAGTTTCTTTAATGTGGGCATAAGTACATTAGTAAAACTCTTAGTTAATTTTTAAAATTTATAAAATTAGAATCTCAAGAATTTACAGGGTATAAATAAATTATATTATTGTATTTGAAAAGTATCTAACTATGAACATTGGAACCGACATGAAACACGTGTTTAATTTTTGCCACGTATTTACTGAAAGAAAACTACGATTCTTGGAGAGAATGTTCTAGAAGAAGAAAAAGTGAGAAAACTGAATCTTCTGTATATTCAATAGATTACATGAAATACATCTTCTATACTTACCAATCATAATTGATTAGGCGCCAAAACTACTATTCTAACAAAATTATCTAGTGTACAATAGAACAGAGACACGTGTACATCAATGTAACTAACTACACTCCAGGTCTTATCCTAAACTACACACAGGTATACAATATGATGACTAAACTACAAGTCGTTAAGTTGTAATACAACACTGAGCTCTATGAATTGATGCTTTGTTGATTGTACTTGAAGCAACACCACTGGAAACAGCACCACCATCTTTTACATCCCCCCTCAAACGAAGGGGAGGATGCCCCATGAGTTTGAAAGAAAGTGCATGAAAACGAGGTGAAGGTAAGCTCTTGGTGAACAAATTAGCTAATTGGTCCAAGGTAGAAATATACTTGATAACCATATCTCTATTCAAAACTTTCTCTCGGACAAATTGGTAATTCACTTCAATATGTTTAGTTCTGGCATGAAAAATAGGATTAGAAGCTAAAGCAAGAGCTAAGACATTGTCACACCATAAAATGGGAGGATGATACAAATAAACCCTTAAGTCCTTGAGAAGCATTCTCAACCAATACAATTCAGGAATGGTAAGAGCAAGGGATTTGTACTCAGCCTCAATGGAGGATCTAAACACAACAGACTGCTTCTTGGCAGATCAGGTGATAGAAGAATTTCCTAAGAAAACAACCATGCCAGTAATATACCTCCTATCAATAGGATCCCCAGCCTAATCAACATCACAATAAGTTGAAAGAGTGAGGGAACCATGCTTAAAATATATGCCCTTGTGAAGAGTACCCCTTAAGTATCTTAAAATCCTCTTAGCATCAACAAGATGAAGTTAAGAGGGCTTACTCATGAATTGATAGGCCTGCTGGACTGCATAAGACAAATCTGGCCTAGTGAAGGTCAAGTATTGCAAGGCACCAACAAGGCTTCTATAGGTAGTGGGATCAGAAAGAATAGGACTGACAAAAAGGGCATGAGAATGAGCAGAAGCACATGGATTAGAACAAGGCTTACAATCCAACGTATGAAACTTAGATAATAAGTCCTTGGCATATTTGAACTGATGCATAAAAATACCACCACCAATATACTCAATCTGCAGACCCAAAAAAAAACTCAAAGGACCAAATCCTTGAGAGCAAAGGACACACCAAGCTTTTTAATAATCTCAGCAACATCATGACTACCAGTAATGATAATGTCATCGACTTACAAAAGTAAGTAAACAACATGCCTAGAATGAATAAGAATAAACAAATTGTTGTCTACATAAGAAGCATGAAATCCCAGATGGAAAAGCTGAGTGGTAAAACTGTCAAACCATGCTCTAGGAGCCTGTTTTAGACCATAAATGGCCTTGAGCAATAGACAGACATGATAAGTCTTAGAGTGATCTTGATACCCAGGTGGCTGACTCATGTAGACCTCCCCTTGCAACACTCCATGAAGGAAGGCATTAGAAACATCTAATTGCCTTAAGGACGAACCAAACTGAATAGCTAAAGCAAGAATGATCCTCACAATAATAGGCTTGACCACTGGACTAAAGGTCTCAGCATAGTCCAGACCATATTGTTGCAAGTAACCCTTGGCAACAAATCTTGCCTTAAACCTAGCAATACTGCCATCACTATTCCTCTTAACCTTGTACACCCATTTACATCCAACAACATTTTAATTAGGTGGCAAAGGAACTAGAGACCAAGTATGTTGCTGTTGCAAACTAGTAAATTCAGAATCCATTGCTTCAACCCAATAAGGATACTTAGATGCAATAGAATAGGAATGAGGCTCAGTACAACTATAATTAGTTTGAACAGCAGACACTTTAGGCTTGAAATTACCATTTTTGGACCTGGTAAGCATAGGATGTGTTTTTGTGGTCAAAGGAAGAGGATCTGGAGCTGAACTAGGAAGACTAGACACAACATTAGAATCAGACTCTATAGAACCAGCAAAAGAAGAAACAGGTGAGTCAGGTTGAATAAGAGAATGACTCACAAAACTAGGAGTAGGATCAGATAAGGCAGAATCAGAAGTAGTATTAGAATTAGAATGAGAAATACCTAGGGAAGAAATTGGAAGTAAAGAAGAAAACCAGACATCATAGGAAGATGAAGAAGTAGAAATATTGGGAGAAGACTTAGCAGTAGAAACAGGAAAACAAGGAAAACAGATTCATGAAAAACACAATAACAGGAAATATAAATTCTTCCAGTAAGAACATCTAAACAAATATAACCTTTGGACTAAGGAGGATAACCAAGAAATATGCATTGTCTAGACTTAGGATCAAACTTATGGGAAGCATAAGGTCTCAACAAAGGATAACAAGCATAACCAAAGGTTCTCAAAGCATGAAGTGGTGGTTTGTGACCATATAACTTTTCCTAAGGTGAGACAAAGTTCAAAACAGAAGAAGGAACTCTATTGAGAAGGTAAATAGTGGCACTAAAGGCATAAGACCAATAAGAAGAGGAGAGATTGGAATGATGAAGCATGGATAATCCACTTTCCACAATCTACCTATGCTTCCTCTCAGCAACACCATTCTGTTGAGGGGAATAAGGGTAGGAAAGTTGATGTAGAATACCATGCTCCAAGCAAAAGGATTTAAAATTGGAATTAACAAACTCACCACCACCATCAGACCTTAAGGTTTTGATTTAGCATTAAATTGAGTCTAAACCAAAGAATTGAAATGCAAGAAGACCTGGAACACATTAGACCTCTTTTTTAACAAAAATAACTAAGTAAAACGAGTAAAGTCATCAACAAATATCACATAAAATCTATGTTCAAGAATAGAAGTCACAAAAGTAGGGCCTCATACATCTAAATGTACTAATTGAAATGGATATTCAGTACTGGATACATGTTTATGAAAAGGAAGCTTGTGCATTTTAGCACTTATACAAGATGTACACTTAGAACAAATATCACTAACAAATGACAACTTGACAGAAGGATAGGGAGACATAGATGAATGTAAAACCTTTGCACAAGGGTGTCTAAGCCTATTGTGCCAAAGTAAAGTTCGTGGAGACAATGCAGCAAAGCCACTAGAATTGATATGAGAAGAAGATGAGGAAAGTAGAGAGGTAGAAGAAGGTATAGGGTAGACTCCATCCTTACTCAGCATTCTGTAAAGTACATTCCCCATAATTAAATCCTGAATTAAGAACTAATATGCATCCAAATAACAAAATGCATTATTTTGAAGGCATAATTTGTGAACAGATAACAAATTTGAAGCAATTTGAGGAACTTTAAGGATATTGTTCAAACAGAAATTGTGGGAAGAAGTAATTAGCTTACCATTACCAATATTTGTCACTAGTAAATCTTGCCCATTACCAACTGTTACAAACTCACCAGTTGCAAGTTGCTAAGCAAGGGAAAGCTGAGACAAATCTGGTGTGATGTGATCAGAAGCACCAATGTCAATCAACCAATTTTGGTTCTGATTAGCACCTGAAGTTGCAGCCATTGATCTTGCAACCATGGAAGCAAGCTTACTGGAGTATGTCTACCTTGGTAAGAAAAGTTCATGCTATGGTAACAATCCCAAGAAGAATGGCCATTCTTGCCACAAATTTGACATGCAACCTTCTGTCCTTGAGAAGAAGAGGACTTGGTTTGTGGAAAAGGAAGGAATTGATGATCTAGCACTTGATTATTGCTATTATGAAACTGACCACCACCAAAAAATTGATTACCACCTCTGCCATTGCCACGACCTCTGTTATTCCCATTCTTGCCTCTTCCTTTTGTGAAACCTTGATTGAATTGATTAGTTGCCATAGCAAAAGATGTAGAATCCCTGAGATCTAAAGTGTTTGACCTCTTCTTGATTGGCCTTTCTTCAGTATTCAAGAGTGTATTCAACTCTTCAAGTGTAAGGATGTCATTCCTAGTTCTGATTATAGAATAGAATGCATCATACTCTGGAGGGAGGGCTTTAAGAACTAGATGGATTAGCTCTTCTTCATCAACACAGATTGCTACAACCCTAAATTTATCTCTAATTTCTTTAATTCTTTGGAAGAAAGAATCCATTGATTCTGAGCCCTTCTTGATGCTCATTAGCTCAACTCTTAAGCTGAGTAAATGAGATCGTGACACTAAAGCAAACCTTTTCTTAAGCACTTTCCAAACTTCTCGTCTAGATTTTTTGGCCTACAGTAAGATCCAAGATTGATGGAGAGAGAGTTGAATTAAGGAAAGTAAACAAGGCCTGTTCACGACCCTTCCATTGAAAATACTCTGGATTAGCCTTAGTTGTAAAATTCCTTGAGCTATCCTTAAGAAATGGATCTAGAGCATGATCATCATCACTAATGAAATTGATCATTGAATATGCTACCAAGATCACTTCGATCTGATGTCTCCACACCATATAATTGTTGTAGTCAAGCTTCACAGTAGCCATACTTGCCATATTTGACAAGAGTAGCAGAGATGGATTAATACCATAAGTGATTGAAGAACTCGTGGTTGATCCTATTGTTGTAGAGGATGAAGAACTTGCAGAAGATACCATTAATGGCTCTGATGCCACGAAAGAAAACTATGGGTCTTGGAGAGAATGTTCTAGAAGAAGAAGAAGTAAGAAAACTAAATCTTCTGTATGTTCAATAGATTACATGAAATACATCTTATATACTAACCAATCATATCTGATGAGGTGCCAAAACTACTATTCTAACATAATTATCTAGTGTCCAATAGAACAGAGACAAGTGTACATCAATGTAATTTTTAGGACATATGTGATTTGATGTTAGGAACATATGTCAATATTTTATTTAATTGGCTAATTCTTTGACAAAACGCACTTTACTTGTAATTGGGTAGATCTAGGATGTGTTTAATACTTCAAAAAACTTAAAAGTTCAAGTCTAGTATTGAAGCCATGCAAATTTGCCCGAAACAAGTGAAGAAGGGCTGTTCATTAAAGCTGGACAGATTCCTGATAGTTAGCTATCTATCGATGTCTCGACTGATAGTATTTATCGAGAATTACGAAAATCAATTTTTCAGATCTGATTTTTGGCCCATGATTATGTATTTGTGTAGGGTTTCTTTTCTCACAACCCTAGACATATATAAGACTTATTTTAAAGGCCGTCACATAAGAGAATACAAGGAGAACACATGCAAAAAGTGACAAGTGCCTTATTTTCTCTGAAAGAAGCTACTGTGTCTTTGTGCCTTAGGATTTTATGACCAAGTGCTTCTTGATCTTCATTGTTGATGAAGTGAAGAATTTTGCAGCTAATTTCTTCCTCAAGTTGGTGAGTTAGTCATGTACTAGGAGACGTGCATAATTGGTTAGTCACGTACTGGGATCCATGTAAAAAGGGTGGCGTTCATATATTGAAGAGTTTAGAGGTTTTGAAGCGATAGAAGGTTTCTGCTGTAAGTTTATTTACGGGGATTTTAGAGTCTAGGGACAAATATTTTGTACTAGGTCTAAAACTTCTCTTTACTATAGTGGATTGTTTTTCGGGAAGGTTTCCCTCTAGGTTTTTTACTGTGAAACTAGTTTGTTTCATTGGTTTTCTTAGGTTATCATATCTTGTCTTATTTACTTTTCCGCTATGCATGATATTGACATGATATTGATGTTTTTTTGTTTTAACAAGATTTATTCATAATAAATTTAATTAACAACTTGGGTTAAAACTTGTTAATTCTATCAACCGAGGTCTAAATTTCTCAACAAGTGGTATCAGAGTGGGTACACTCTGATTGGATTAATTTCTTGAGTGTAATCCTTGACCCCCGTTGTCATGGATCGTGGACAATCTCTTTCTCTTTTATTTGATGGAACTAAATATGCGTACTGAAAAGTTCGTATGAAATTTTTTTTGCAGGCTCTAGATGAACAGGTATGGCAAGTTGTTGAAGTTGGCTGGATTAAGCCAAAAGAAGCGCCAGTGAATTGGGATGAAGCAACAATCATAGCGGCAAATTTCAACAATAGGGCCTTGAATGCTTTGTTTTATGGGGTGACTAGTGAGGAATTCAAGAAAATATCATCCACGGAAGTTGCCAAGGAAGCATGAACCATTTTTGAGACCACCTATGAAGGTACCAAGGCAGTAAAGATTGTGAAGTTTCAAAGACTCACTAGAAGTTTTGAAGAAATAAGGATGGAAGAGGACGAGACATTTGATGAGTTCTATGCTAAACTCAAGGATATTGTGAATTCTGCCTTCAATCTTGGAGAATCTATAGTAGAATCTAAAATTGTTAGGAAAATCCTTAAGTCCTTACCTGAAAGATTTCATGCCAAGATCACTGCCATTGAAGAAGTGAAGGACATTGATCAAATTCCTTTGACTGAGCTTGTAGGGAACCTTCAAACCTATGAGATGGGGTTAGGTTTAATGGGAAAAGGTGGAAAGAGTAGAAACTTGGCTTTTAAGGGTATAGAGGAAGAGATTGAGGACTCTAAAGATGAAGAAAAAAGTGAAGATGAAGATGAAGATGAGGATGATGATGAGGATGAGGATGATGATGAGGATGAGGATCTAACCTTCATAACTAATGAGATTATCAAGCTTTTTCAATTTAGGAAAAAGGATAAGGGCAAACCTCCTAGGAAATCTAAATCCTTAAGGAAGGGCAAGAATGAGAAACCCCTTATCCAGTGCCATTAGTGTAAATTTTGGTCATATGATGATAGAGTGCCCAAACTACCTTATGAAGGAAAAGACCAAGAAGTCGAAAGATAAATGGTTGGTTGCTACCTGGAGTGATACTGAGAATGACTCTTCTGATGAGTATATGGATGAATGTGGTCATTTTATGGCTTTTGCTGCCACAACCGATAAGGTGATTGTGGAGAGTGCTAGTGACAGTGAGAATTCTTCTGATGATGAAGTACCTAAGAAGATGACATTTCAGGAAGCCTATGATAAGCTATGCATTGAATTTATAAAATCTGAAAAGACTTCTCATCTTTGTAGAAAAGAGCTTAATGAGGTAAAAACTGAAAAAACTGATCTATTAGTTAAACTAAATGAGACTACAAGGTTAGTTGAAACACTTGTTGTGGAGAACACTTCATTAGAAGAGAATGTCAAGAATCTTGAGGTTGAACTTAGTCAAGCTAGAACTCAAATAGAGAGGATGTCTAGTGCAAAACTTGATGAGATATTGAGTGCTTAAAAGCCTAGTTCTAATAAGACTGGTTTAGGATATGTTGTTTCCTCCGGCCCCTCCTCTTCCACGGCTTCAGGATCAAAGATTGTCTTTGTGCCCCAATCTGAGAAAGGTGACAAAGGTATGAAATCTAAAACTGATTTGACTAATTCTAAATCCTTTGTTAGACCTCATGTTTGTCACCATTGTGGTGTTTCTGGATACATTCGTTCTAATTGCTTTAAGTTGTATCCTCATAAGTAATTGTCCAAACGATTACAGGTTTCTTCTCAAGGACCTACACCTTTGTTTGGAGAGTTATTAAGAGCTTTGAGCATTTTAACTCAATTTCAGGAAAATTCTAATTCTTTTATGTCCTTTAGTAGACATACTAGGACACGTGCCTTTTCATCTTCACGGCCAAAGACTCGTGCTGTGTGGGTGAGAAATGAGCCTAAGACTTAATTGTCTTTTTCTGTTTGTCCTCTACTTTAATTCTTTCTATCTAAAGTAGAACTCTTTTTGCTTGATTTCTTATTTGCTTTTGGAATCATGCTTCCATGCATATGCATCTTTCTTTTATACTTTCATGTTGTTTGTCTGTTTTTGTTTGGTTATTTAGTTTTTATTTTGTTTTGTTTTCAAAATTAAAAAAGGGAAAAAAAATCAGAAAAATACAAAAACAGTGTGTGTTTGTGTACATTGGTACTTGTGTACCTTGGATGACCAATGAAATAAAGTTTTTTAAACTTTATATCTTTTGTAATTTGGATAAGCATCTTTATGCACAACTAAGTAAGTGAGCTTTGTGGCTCATGTTTGTGATGAGTAAGATTAAGTGATCTCTTGTACTTAACACTTATATCATTCTTTTTGACAGGAAGGACTAGAAAATCTTAAGAGAAAGACATAAATAACCATCTCACCACTGTTGCCTGTCAATCATAAAATGACATCTGTATGTTTCGGCATAACAAAAGTGCAATGTCAAAAGCTTAATATCATTGGGTATTTCTTTTCTTTCCTATATGCACATGTATGATATGCTTATTAAAAGAAAAATATGCAAAGAAAATAAAAGCAAAAAGAATAAATATGCTTTATATATGATTGCAAGATGTGGGAGTTATAGGATGTACCTCGAAAGTGATAGTCTCCATCAAACAGTTATGATTGTGTGTGAGTTAAAGTGATTTTCTCATATCTCAAATTTTCATAACATGTAGACACTTATGCAATCTTGTGATGTTTTTCACACACAACACGTAATATTCTTTGCTACTTTTGATACATGTGTAGGTACACTGTAATTTGGCCATCACAAGGAATACTTGTATTAATGTATGCTCACTAAACTGTCTTGACTTATTTTTGAAATATAAAATTGATTAGACTTGTTTAGTGTATGTGTGTGTTTTGGATCTAAATGCTTGACATTTTTCTTGTTGAGAGATGTTTTTGAAAGCTTAATATATTGTTTAGATCTTTGGTTGAGTAGCTTGCTTGATTGCATTCTTTTCTGTGTGTTTTTCCTCTCTTTGTAAAACTGTTTTTTCAAGCTCGACAGCTTCTTGACAAATTCTTGATCCATCGAGAAACTTTCTGTTTGCTTGATTGATGCTTGATAGCTGTTCGATCCATCGAGGTTGGCTTTTACTCGATAATTGCTCGACAACTTCTTGATCTATCAAGATCCTCTTGCATGCATTATTTTTCACATGTTTTGCATCTTTCTATTATCTTGTCATCCATAACATCTTATTCCATTACATTCATACACTTATATGGATTCCTTGTGCCCCCTTGATCATCCTTGATCATCTTTATGTTTCTTGGGTGAAACTTTATAGCTTCTTGTACCCTTTCTCAATCATGATAAAAAGGGGAAGAAATTGTGGAGAAATTATGGTTTCTTTTTAAGATTCTATATGATTAGGTGGAGAAATACATGTCCTTGTAAGGGGGAGTTGTGTTTCATCTTGTTAGGGGGAGTGTTTACCTCCTTGTTCTTGTACACTGGTCTTGTGACCATTTTTACATACATTGTGCTTATCTTTGATATATATATATGATGATGTATGTTTTCTTCACCTACCTCTACATGTGTTATTTCTTTTCTATCTTTATACACATGTTTCTTTAATGTATGCAATCTATTGTATCTGTTTCACACTAAGATGCCTTGATGAGTTTTGTTTAAAGTGTTTCAGAAATACAGGTTGTTAAAGTCTTCTTGCTATAAACTCTCTTCTTGTAAAGTTTTTCAAAAGTTTGTGTTAGAATAGATTTTATTGTATTCAACAAGTGAGTATGAGTTGAGTGATTTATGACTTCTCTCATATGTT
>JAOXJQ010005048.1:0-10881 GCA_025762765.1 Quercus bicolor | reverse complement strand
ATTGTTTCTTTCATCAATCAGGGTCAGGCTTGAAATGGTTCTATTCTATATCTGTCTCTCTTTCAATAGTCTCATTATGGGTATTTCAATTGAAAAATAATTAGTTTCTATTTGGTTATGGTTACTCTGATTGAGGTTTGTTCAATAGAAGAAAGAAAGACAGATTGTTCAGAAAGTGGTGAACAAATCTATTAAAGAAGTCGTTGTTTGATTTGATCAATGAAGATAAGATCTCTATTTAGCATGATTTAATGAGCTTTTTAGATCTATTACAGTTTTTTGTTGTTAAATCATAATGCTTTTATATAAACAATTTGATGACTTTAGACGTAACAAATACCAAATCCACTTTGCTGATTTCCAGTTAAATTCATCGTTTTTACTATGAGGTTGTATTAATTAATTGCTTATTGCGATCATTATGAAAATTGTTGATAGCAGATATATAAAGAAGTTGTTATTTCAGGAACTCTCATCCTTTCTGGTTTGGGGTAAAATACTTATGTGGTGTTTCTTAAGTTCTCCTCTTAAAATTCAGCTATGTGATTATACTAAACTAAAATTACACTTTCATCCTATGAGAAAAAAGCCATATGGCTGAATTTTAAAATGAGAACTTAAGGAATAGCACCTAAATATTATACCTAAGTTTTGTCATTCTAGTTAACTGTGCTTGCATGATTTTCAAATTTAATGTGTTATTAACTATACCCAGAAATTTCAAAAAAAAAAAAAACAAAGATTAGCCACGGATTGGCGAAGTTGCCCTAGAATAGCGCTACAAATAGCTCGTAGAATTCTGCATATATATTTTCTAATTTAATGGTAATGTTTTTATGATTATATCCTGGGAGTATTTGGTATGAGAGAATTCACGTTACCCTCGACATCTATTTTGGTGTATATGATGCCTGTAAAAATATCACTAACAACTCTCTCAAAAATGTTCATTCAAAAAAAAAAAAAAACTCTCAAACATTCATGGACATAGCTTCAATTCATACACTTTAAACTTGCGAGGAATCTGCAATATCATATTGCCTTGTACTCATATCACATGGAACACGCGCTAAATTTTCAACTAAAAAACATGCATTTCTTTTTTCTCATAATCAAGCCAAGATTGGTTTACTTTCTCGTATGCTTGAGCTATTCTTATCAAGGAGTCAATACCGTATCGGAGGTTATACCGGTTTGACCAACGGTATGATATATTTCGGATACCGGTCAATATCAGTATACCTTTTCGGATTTACCGCTATTTTATACAATATACAAAATTATATTTCTAATAACTCAATATATCACTTTGGTAACTTTTTATATTTTTTGATGAAGTTATCAACATAAATATATAAAAGTGAAAATTATTAAATAATCCAACACCCACCAAACTCAATAAATGCTAGACCACGTGTCAAAATATTGGTGGCACCAATTCAAAATATCATCTGATGCTTTGAGAAAATCAAAAGCAAGTGTACTCTTTTGACCAAGTTTACTTAACATTTACTTTGAAAAAGCAAAAGGGAAGTCCAGGGAAGGGTAAGTGTAGAGAAAGATGGTAAAAGAAAAATGTGGAGAATAATGAAGTCGAAGTCTTGAAGAAGAGGTGATTCTAACTTCATTTTGCAAAGCTATTGTGCATTTTTCTTTCATTTTTCTCTTTCTTTCTGCTGGGTTTTCTTAGCTTACTCAGATTTGCACCATCTTGCCCTTAAAAAATTGCCAAAATTACCACACACACACACACACACAAAAAAAAAAAAAAAAAAAAAAAAAAAAAAAAACACCATTTCGTGTTTTGGCCCAGTATCCATTTACCGGCCGAAACAGCCAGATTTCGTCGGTACGGTCGGCATTTTTTCCAATACGAAACAAGGGGGGTATTTGTATAGTTTTACTAACCGGTATAGTATATACCGGCCGTACTGTCCTGTACAGTATGAAATTGACTTCCTTGATTCTCATACACAAAATTGTTAGGTTTTCTGTTCTTTCTTTCCTTTTCATTGTCTATTTTGTCCTTGAATTGTTTTGTTGGGTAGAGGAAAATTAGATGGAAGGAAAATTATGAACATCTAATCAAAGGTCACAATTTTTAAAAGTAGTATTAATAAATAGTAATATTAAGAGCCTTATAGCTTAGCTGATACCTCATTGTATTTCTAATAGAGACTTTCATGATTCAAATTTTGTCCCCCCATTTTAACTATCAAATAATAACAATAATAATAATAATATAATAAAATTGATCAAATGTCACTAGCAAGTCATCATTATACTTTTGTTTTTTCAAAAACAAACATGCATACAAGAGCGAGGGAAAACGGTTTTAACACAGTGACACCACAAGTTCATTGTTATATTTAATCAATGAAAACGACACAATGTATTTTATTATTGATTGAAATATGCTTTAGAGAGAGTTTAAAAATCTTTCTTTTCCCTTTGGCAAAGAACCACTCAAGTAGAAACAGTCCAAACATTGATGTCAAAGAAATATCACGTGGGAGGATGTTCATGGCATTTTCCTTTGCTAGAGTTTAAACTAATGAAGATATTTTTTAAAATTTGTACATTTTTATTTAAAAAATAATGTATTAAAATATTTTATCGAAACGTTTGAAATTTCTAAGCAGGATAGCATTTTGTAGTTGGGTGGAGAAGTGCATTACAATGACTTCTACTTGAAAGAGTATAGAAAGTTTAATACATATCTAAAGTCACTATATAAGACTTTAAAAACAAAACAAAAACAAAAACAAAATACCATTTATCATTCGGCCCTATCATTATTAACTCCGCACACTTCCAATTACTATTGAAGGGCGAAAATTGTGTAGGCCTAAGATAGGTAGGCCCAAGGATTGGTCAAAGGGGTTTGGTCCAAGTAAGCCTAGTCTTATTTACAAACTCACATAATCCAATATAATAAAATCTTCATAATTATATATTTATACATTTATATATATAATTATATAATTTGATATATACTTAAATTGAACCTTGTGTTTATCCATGTGATTACAAACACATTATTATATTTGAACCTAAACATGAACTTGAACTTGGCTCACTTACTAAATAAACGAATATAAACAAATTCTTCTCAAACTTAAACTGCTCACAAATGGTTTGGTTCATTAATTTATAATCCTACTTACTTAAGGGTAGTTGCAATACTTTTTTCTTTTCTTTGCTACATTAAGTTTAAAGGAGCTGAGGAGTCAAATTCCTATTAAGAACATCTAATCAAAGGTCACAATTTTTAAAAGTAGTATTAATAAATAGTAATGTTAAGAGCCTTATAACTTAGCTGATATCTTCTTGTATTTCTAATAGAGATGTGCATGATTCAAATTTTGTTCCCGGATTGTAACTATCAAATAGTAATAATATCATCATAAAATTGATCAAAAGTCACTAGCAAGTCATTGTTATACTTTTGTTTTTACAAAAACAAATACATATACAAGAAAGAGATAGGGAAAATGGTTCTAACACAATCACACCACAAGTTCATTGTTATACTTGATCAATGAAAATGACACAATGTATTTTATTATTCATTGGAATATACTTTAGAGAGACTTTAAAAATCTTTCTTTTTCGATTAGCAAAGGACCACTCAAGCAGAAACTGATGTCAAAGAAATATCACGTGGAAGGACGCTCATGGCATTTTCCTTTGAGTAGGACCACTATTGGTTAGAGGACTTCTGCGTTGCGTGTAACTCTAACTCATGTTAGATGCAATGATTTTTATTTTATTTTTTATTTTTTTGAGAAACAGATGCAATGCACTTTAGACTTTAGAGTATTTTGTAGCTTTATTTTTCCTTGGTTTTTTTTATTTTTTTTATAGTTAAATCCATTTATAGAAAACTCTAAACTCCGAATCCATAAAAATTTAATACTCCCTCACAAGGACAGACCCAGCAGGGGCCGAAGGAGACCTGGGCCCCATGGCCCAAAAGAAAAAAAATTTAATATGTTTATTTGTCTTTTTAATAGCTGACCCCTCTCTTTTAAAGCGTTAACCCCATTAGCCAGCCCCCTCCAGCCAGCCCAGAGCCTAGCTCAATCCCAAAAAAAAACTAAAAACCCATTAAACCCACAGTTACATAGAAATCAAATTCAGGCAAATAAAAATTTGAGAAAGTCGAGAGAGAGCTAGAGACTGAAAGATAAAGGCTAGAGAGAGCAGAGTGTGAAACCAAGGATGTGAAAGAAAAAATAATGAAGAAAATGAAGCTAGACAAAAAGGCACGGTGAAAAGAAACATAAAAAAAGAAAGAAGAAGATGATGGGAATGGGAATGTTAGGTGAGATAAGAAATGAATATAAAAGAAAAGAGGAGTAGAGTCACGTGGGTAGGAGTGAAAATGCGAGTTTGGAAACTTCTTGGAAAGTATCTACTTTACAAATACCCTAAATGTCTTTGCTTATTTACAAAAATACCAATATATATATATATATAATATTTTATGACCAATCTATTTTATTTTATGAAAATTTGAATAAATAAATAAAAACCTATATATATATATATATATATATCATGTGCGTTGTTTTGAAGTAGTGTATCGATATATACTAGTACCAAAATATTCCGTGGAATGATCTTCGGAACAAAATTCAAAACCTTAGAATAAAGCTATAATAAATATAGAGAGAGAGAAAAGTTCGTAGAGAAAATATAATATTGTTAAGTGATTGACACTTTGACTATTGGTAGGTAGTGGGGGCAACAGTAAGGAATAGGCAACAAATAGAGACGCAAAAAAAAAAAATTGTCTTTTATTTTTGTTGGTAGATAATTGTATTTTAATATATTAAGAAACAATAATTTTGTATATTTGTCTTGATTTATAATTTATTAATACTATATGGATGCTCTATAACATGAAATCCTAGATTGATCCATACTCCCTTAATCCCAAATTATTAGTTTTCTATTTTATTTTAGGATATCCCAAATATATTACACTTTAAGAAATTAATAAATAAATTCTCTTACCTACTATTTTCTATTTTATATTATAAGTCAATATTCTTCTTTTTGCTAGAGTTTAAACTAATGTAGAAGGTGGCCATCATGCACAAGATTCTTTCACCTTTCTGGTCTGTGATGCCATGATCGATTCGCTTGTGGACGTCGTAGCTTGGATTAGTAACGCATGACATCACATGAATCCTACAAATTCATGCCTCTCAATTCTCATGTACTTCGCCCCACAAAAAAGCAAAAGCAAAAACAAAAAGACATGCTTTTCATGTAATATACAGAAAAAAGAACCACTGAAGCTTCGCATAAGACCACTTTTCCTAACAACTCTAACATAGCTCAGAATGCAATAATGAAATTTAATGTTACCCATGCCGTTATAACCACACAATGTAACATTGCAGCTACTCCTATTTATTCATCATGATAAGGGTAATTCTTGAAGTCTAAGCAAAGGGGACGGACCTGTTGTATCTAACGACTTTAATGCACCCATAAATGACTCCACAAAGCTGACGGTCCATCTCAAGGCTGACGAGTGCGCCTCAAGATCATCTATGCATGGACTAGATGACCAAAAAGTATAGATGGAATAAGTAATTGACGGGATGAAGCTGACGGGGGTGAAAGGAATTTTTGACGGGTCCAACATGTCTTTTACTTGGGTTCCACGTATGAATATACCTTGCACCCCATGATAAACCCTAATCAAGAAGACTCCTATAAGGAAAGGATTTCGCAAAATACGCAAATTAAAGAGAATCTCTCCCACAAGGAAACATCTTCTTAGCCAAGGAACTAGTGTAAACCCTATACTACTATAAAAACCCCAAAACCCTCACAAACTAAAGTACGTATAATTTTACCCCAGTTCTGGTATTCTAGAGTTGTGAAAGTTCTCTAACTTGACATTCGAAGGGTATTTGGCCGGTACCACACTGGTGCTCTCTATAAGGTCTTCTCCTTTTTCTGTGTTGCGCAGGTGTCGTTTTGAGCACGCGAGGATCGTGTGACTTATTTGTGATTTTCAGCATCATCACATCACTTGACTTACTTCTCTTACCAAACTCTCACTTTTAAGTTTCTGCACTCTTCTTCATCATCATCTTCTTCTTCTGCTTTTTCAAATGGAGTCAACCAACAATGAAATAGCCCATGAATTCCACTTCTTCCAGGTCTACAAAGATGGCCGAGTTGAAAATTTCGAATGGACTCAAAATCAAAAGATCCCACCTTCCGATGATCCAATCACTGGGGTCCAATCCAAAGACGTAGTTATTTCAACTGAACCCTCCATCTTTGCCTGAATTTTCTTAACCAAGATCCATGACCCGACCCAGAAACTCCATTTACTCTTCTACATCCATGGTGGTGAATTTTGCTTCGAGTTTGCCGTCTCTCCACTTTACCATAACCACCTCATCTCATTGGCTTCTAAAGCCAATGCCATAGCAATCTCAATTGAATATGGGCTTTTTTCGGAGCGACCCATACCTGCTTGTTACGAGGACTCATGGGCGGGGCTCCAATGGGTTGCATCTCATGTTAATGAAAATGGGATAGAGTCATGGTTGAATGAGTACGCTGATTTTAATCGGGTCTTCATTGGT
Source organism: Quercus bicolor (assembly GCA_025762765.1). Lineage (NCBI taxonomy): Eukaryota > Viridiplantae > Streptophyta > Magnoliopsida > Fagales > Fagaceae > Quercus > Quercus bicolor. The sequence continues at coordinate 4,261 of JAOXJQ010005048.1, read as the reverse complement.
GGGGATAGTGGTGGAGGGAATGTTGCTCATACTTTGGCAATTTGGGTTGGGTCAATTGGGTTAGCGGGTATTAAGGTTGTTGGGTTGATTTTGATACATCCATTGTTTGGTGGAATGGAGGATAATCAAATGTGGTTGTACATGTGTCCAACAAATGGTGGGTTGGAGGATCCTAGGTTGAAGCCTCCACAAGAGGATTTGGTAAAGCTTGGGTGTGAGAGGATTTTGATAATTTTTGCTCAGAAGGACCATTTAAGAGGTGTGGGTGAGTGTTACTATAAGGAATTAAAGAAGCGTGGGTGGCTTGGAACTATGGAGGTTGTGGAGCATGAAGGAAAGGGTCATATATTCCATTTGATGAAGCCAGATTGTGAGAAGGCTGTTGATTTGGTCAACAAATTTGTTTCCTTTATCAACCAGCAAGAATGATTTTAGTACTTTTCCATGTGAGAATTATGTGCTATGGATTTGTTGTGCATGGTTCGAGCACTAGCATTTGGGATGCAAAAAAAAAAAAACTATTGTGCATTCTCAAACACTACTTTATCTATTTTACCAATTCATTTTACAACTTACCATGCATTACAGTTTTAATTTTACATACAACCCAATAAAATAATATAAACTACCTAATAAAATAATAAAAAATATTCTTTCTCTCACTTTCCTCCTACTATCGTTTTCTCTTTACACACAACCACAAGATTAAATATTATTATTTTCTTTACAACCTATGAATAGTAAGAGCAACTGCATCAAGGGTGTAAAATTTTTGTCTATTTTACACACAAAAAAAATATTTTTTCTATTTTTCACACTCACTTTTACAAAACACTCACATCAGTTTATCTATTCTAAACATTTCTCTTATATTTTTTTTATTATTTCCTTCAATGATGCAAAATAGAGAGTGAGGTGAAGGAGAGAGAAATAAATAGTAAAATATTAAATGCAAAACTATAGTAACCGTGCATATATGCACAATTACTGTAGCACTTTTGTATATATACACAATTCTGCAAGCATTGATATAGGTGTTTTTTTGGTTAAAATGTGTAAAACTAACCACTTTTTGTATTTTGCACAATTTTACAGCCTCTGATGCGGTTGCTCTAAGGTTGCATATATGCTACCTTACTATTCATAGGTTGCATATTATTTTAAGTATACAAACCCGAATGGAGTGGGTTTTTGTTATATTAAGTTGTAAAATAGCAATTGGAGGGTGTTTACACCCCAATGCTAGTGCTCGGAATTTCCATTTTCTAATTGGGTTATTACTTATTAGTGGTTTGGTGTTTCATTATGAAAGTATAGCAGGTCATGATTAGTGATTTTGTAGCAAAAATTAACAAGCATTGTTGCATTCTATCTCTGGCTAGTGGCCTGAATACATTTTTTAAGATTCCTTAACCTAGTGGGTAAATATTCTGTTGCTACTGAAGCGTCCATATTATGTAAGTTAAATGCATTGATGACAACTTAAAATTACAATGGAAAACCAATAACTTTTTCTTTTATTTCAATTCAACCCCAAACATATCCCTATCCCTTCACTGGGTGATCTAAAGGTCTTGATTCTTAAACCAAATAAATAAATAAATATAAATATATATCTATATATCTATATATATATATATATATATATATATATGTATGTATATTTCAACAATTTACTTTTTTGATAAAGCAAAATGAACAACATATAGATCTAAATATAAGCAACAACACAAATAGATGTGATAAACAAAAATAATAAAAAAGATACTGTATATATAAGAACAAATCTACAAATAATTAAAAACTCACAAACCCATTAAACCCAGAGATCATATTGAGTCATTAAGAGAAGAATAAGCAGTAGGCCCAAAGAGGCCCAGCAAGTTTGGGTCAAATAACATCATAGCAAAAATGGCAGAGTGGTATAGCAGGAAATGGTAGCAAGACTGTAGAAAGGAGTAAAAGAGTAGGCTGAAGGAAGAAAAGCTCACAATCCAGCAAAGCATAGCCCCTAAAGGGAGCGGGCCATAAAGAATGGGAAATCAAACAATAGCTCACGCCATAAGAAGCCAAAGAGGGGGCGGCAAAATGTGCAGACGAGCCTCCAGACCACGGTAAACGCATGAGTGGCAGGCAAGTTTTGAACATATGCAGAAGTAGAGCACGCGCAAGGCCCAGACATCACCAGCCTGTACCTAGTCAATACAGGAAGTGGTGGGTCATGGGTTAGAGGTAAGAGGGTATGGTTTGGCGGTGGAAAGAGGGGAAAACCTATTCTGGGGTTTCCGCTCAGGCTCTTTTAGGGGAAATGTCCTGCTGGGATGACGTTCCACCCAAAAGAAACAAAAATGAACTGGAACCACTAGGTGCATGCCATGAGGGATAGAGTAGAGAGAGAGAGTACCCACACCGTAGCAGATAGGAGTGCCATGGTGAGCAAGCAAACAAAATAATCTTCTTTTTTTGGTAATGGGGAGTGGTGCAACCAACACAGGTAAGTGGTGGTGGCTGGATAGCTGACAAACCAGTGATGGTCGACAAGGACACCCAGACCAGACAAAGGTCGTTAAAAGCTAAAATTGTAAAAGCCAGTCACAGCAGGCAGTATATAAGGGACTCGGGGGGATCGGCAGAAGGGGGAATAGTAACCAAAAAAAGGGAATCATAACCTTGCTAGAGGGGGAAGCATTGAGAAAAGAAAAAAGGGGAGAATGAATTAGAAATAAGAAAAGCAGTGAGAAAAGAGAGAATCAATAAGAGAAAATGGAAAGTGTAGAATGGCAGGCATGCACCAATAGGTTGATCCATTCTCTCCCTCTAAAGACATACTCTTTACCGGAGACAAAAGATTCTTTTGGGCACAAGCCTTTTAGGCCCGTTTCCTTCAAAGTGATTAATTTCCACGACAGAATCTTCCTAAGAGATTATTCACATTGAAAAAAATGGTTCCCTCCTTAGTCTTGGTCCTGCAATACAACTTGGCACAACGAATTGATCTTTTCTTCCTTTGATGACTCATTCCTTCCCTATTTCACTTTCGCCATTTTTCTTTACAAGGCATTTCTTATCGTGTGGTCATCATTTTTAATTAGGGATCCTTTATTTATTATGTCTAATGGCAAAAATACTTTCTTTTATTACTATTATTACATTTGCTTGTCATGACTCTTCCATAGCAGCTCCACCTGCCATGGGCATGTGATCAAAACTTTGGCAAACGAGGCATAATTTATGCACAAGCCGGACTAAAGTGAGTTACAATTGGACCAATCCCAACTCTCTTATCCAGAACACTTGGGCCCAGTACAGCAGAAGGCAACCCAGACCAACATCACAAAAATGGGAAATTATTGTGTACTTCTGGAGTACCATAAATGTGTACTTCCTCCTCTCACATGAATGGTGAATCTCACTAATTAAATTCATGGTAGGACCTACTATTCATGTGAAAAGGGAGACTACACATTTATGATACTCCGAAAGTACTTAATAATTTTCCCACAAAAAGGCCCACCACAGCAATTATTACATAACTCTGCATGTAAGGCATATCACAAATTAACACTTGTCTCTCTCAAATATAATACTATTAAAACAAATCTACACTTGGCAAAAAAAAAAAAAAAAAACCAGTAAAGACAGCTACATGTAACGCATATCATAAATTAGATACTAGCCAACCAAAAAAAAAACACACACACACACATACATACAAAAAGTTGAAAAGATATTCAAAAGTCTTGTAACTGAATTGACACCTCCTTATACACAAAGTACTTGGGGTCTAAAAGGAAATAGTTCGAAACAGCATGTTATAATTATCTTAAAAAAAATAATAAAAAAAATAAAAAAATAAAAAAAAAAATAAAAAACCTTATCATTGTAACTTTTGTCAATTGTGAAAGTAACCGGTAGTTCCTCTCACCATAAACTCTGTTTCGGCAAATTTTTAATCCCTCGGTTGTCTGCTGTGCTCCACCCACACACTGTCGCACAATTTTCTCCCCTACATAAAAACTTTTCCCATTTGTCTTCCATAAATCATAGAAAACCCACTCTCCAAATTGTAGCTTCTTCTTCTTCACCTTCTTCTCTTGCTATGGATTCAAGCAACAGTACTGAAATAGCCCATGACTACCCTCCTTTTTTTAAGATCTACAAAGATGGTCGAATAGAGCGAATTACAGGCATAGAGATCGTACCCCCATCTCTGGATTCCAAAACCGGTGTTGAATCCAAAGACGTGGTTATCTCACCCGAA
>JAOXJQ010004975.1:0-10886 GCA_025762765.1 Quercus bicolor | reverse complement strand
AATAATAACATAAATTTCTCATAAAATTTGAAACTCTGAACACTCCCAAAACATGTTTTCTATCAATTCTTCATAGAGCTGTAGTCCACAATCCACATATGTGTTCTATCATAGGTGGGAATAGTAGTGTGGGGACCGGCCCAGAATAATGGATTGGCTGGGCCTTGGGCCCGTCCAAGGACCAGTTTGTCCGAGGAGACATCGCGGTCTAGGCAATCCTTATTTAGGCCCACTAGGGCAAAGAGAACACGTCCGAGGAGTAATTCCTCCTCAGAAATTGCAAAATTCGGATCAAAGGTGTGTCCCAGCCCCTGTAGTCCATCCTCCAAATACGTAAAAAGGAAGGAAATTTGAAATATCTCAGCAAAGACTGCCACCACCACATTAAATGCATCACAACTACTCTCCTGGCCGCATTAATGAGGAAAAGACCCCTGAACAGTGCTACCTTGGCCACTGCAACTCACAAAGAATTGATAAGGGTGTCTGATGGGACAGGTGCTCAAGTAGAGGTTTGGATGATCAACAAGTTTAAAGCCCAGATGATGGGAGAGGGCCTATATAATATGTAAAAGTCCCCCAAGAGAAGGGGACGGAAAAAAGTGGAGAGGAGGAAGACAGGAGAAATTTTACTGTATTGATATATGCCTATGAATGAAGTTTTAAACCTGATCACTTGAGAGAGATTTTTCTTCACGTCTATCTTTTTTCGTTCTTCTTTCTGTATTTCCACAGCCCATGCAACAAACCGTTTAAGCTAACTGAAACCAAGTTCTTTAGCCCATACTCTACAAAAATTCATTGTGCGGGACTTTTTGAACCAAGACTTTCCTAACAACAAGGATTGGGCCATTAAAATTGTGTCCCTACAATTGGCACTGTCTGTGGGAAGAACTAAAGTATCAGTAAGCACAACGGTTGAGCATGGCAGAACTAGGTCCACACCAAGAGAATCCTCACCCGGCTAACCCTCAACAGACGGAACCCATTGAGTCCCAGCGGTAAAATAATCATGCCAACCCAGGCAGCAGAAGGAATCGTGAGGGAAACGTACATACTACCCAGACGAGCCAAAGTCATACCCAAATAGGTAGTCACATATCCTAAAGGCGAAATAGTCATCAGGCCATGCAGCGAGAGATAGATGACCTGAAAAGAAAGTTGCGACGTGCGTAGCGAAAGTGATCTCCCTCTAGTTCAGATGCGTCCTCTAACGGGGAGGACATGAGTTATCGACGGAGGTCGAGAACACCTCCAAGTGAAATCTTTTCTTACGAGAAGGAGTCTCGCCCAGTACGAAAGTATGAGAGCCCATCTAGCAAGGGTTTGGGAAACGATGCTATGAATAGGGCGTTAGACCAGATTTTAAGATCACCCTTCGTGTACAGAATTAAAGGGGCTAAGTTGCATCGACGTTTTAATCAACCAACGTTCGCCATTTACAACGGTCGAGCAGACCCGGTGGCACGTGAGCCAGTTTAACCAAAAAATGGCTATCTACTCGCAAAATGAAGCCCTAATGTGTAAAGTCTTCCCATCCAGCTTGCGACCAATGGCGATCAGATGGTTCAATAGCCTGAAGACAAATTCCATAGGCTCATATAAGCAGCTCCCTCAGGTTTTCTGCTCTCGCTTTATTACAAATAGCCGAGTCCCCCGACCCCTAAGTTCGTTATTGTCCTTATCCATGCACGAGGAGGAGACCTTGAAGGCGTATTCGAATAGATATTGGGAGATGTATAACGAGTTGGATGAGAATTATGATGATGTCGCTATCAGCACATTCAAAAGTGGTCTCCCCACCGAGCATGGCTTAAGGAAATCGCTCACTGATAAACCAGTTGCCAACGTTCATCAGTTGATGGATAGGATTGACAAGTACAAAAGGGTGGAAGAAGATCAGCTACAAGGAAAAGGAAAGGAGAAGATTGTTCCCTCCAAAGGGAATGATTTCAGGTCGGAACAATATAACCATAACCAGCCGAGGAGAGACTTTTTGAGACAAGCTGGACAAAGCAACATACAAACGGTCAGTGCCGTGTTCAGAGAACCAGTACAACAAGTTCTGGAGAAAGTAAGGAATGAAACCTTCTTCAGATGGCCAGGAAAAATGGCTGGGGGCCCTGCGAAGCGCAACCAGAACCTGTATTGTCATTATCATCAGAACCATAGGCATACCACTGAGGATTGCAGGAATCTATGGAATCACCTTGATCAGCTAGTCCGAGAGGGAAAGCTACGTCATCTTTTACACCTCGAAAGGATGAATCATTAAGACCTCTTGCGGGGACGATACACATCATCCTTGCCGCTCCAGGGAGAACCGGGTCATTTCCTTCCAGGGTGCTGTTTGTGGCTCACCTATCCACCGAGGACAGGGAAAGAGAATCTAAAAAGTTTAAAAAGGGAAGCCCTTTAATATTGGGATTCTCGAACAAGGATAAAAGGGGAACTATCCAACCTCATGATGATGCCTTAGTGGTTACACTGAGAATCAGAGGTTTCAACGTGAAGAGGGTACTGGTAGACCCAGGCGGCACAGTAGAGATAATGTACCCCAATCTGTACAAGTGGCTGAACTTAAGGCCGGAAGATTTGACAGCTTATGACTCTCCCCTTGTCAGCTTCGAAGGGAAGACTGTTGTACACATACAAACCGGGTCAGAGGTGATAGAGGTGGACTTTATCGTGGTCGATGCTTACTCGCCCTACACTACGATAGTTGCCAGGCTATGGATCCATGCTCTGGATGCCGTGTGTTCTACATTTCATCAAAAGGTAAAATACCCCTCCGGAGGCTGAGTGGAAGAGATTCGTGGAGATCAAGCCATGGCTAGGCAATGTATGGTGGCTGCCATCTCACGCCAATCCAATGTTAAGTCCTCGGCTTTCGAAAACTTATAACAATCAATCACCTCGGCAGGGCAAAATAGTGGGCTAACCGAGGAGATAAAGTGTGAAAGTTTGGAAAAGTTTACCGTTGAAAACGATCCCGATAGATTTTTCCGGTCGGATCAGAGTTACTACCTCAAGAAAAAGAGGAACTGGTTGGATTTCTAAGGAAAAATGTTGACATTTTTGCATGGGACGCTTACGATGCCCCAAGGGTTTACCATAGTCTCATCTGTCACTACTTGAATGTTAATCCATCTTCTATTCCAAAGAAACATCCACCCCAACGCCCATCAAAGGAACATGCCAATGCCGTTAGAGACGAAGTGATGAAGCTAAAAAAGGTAGGAGCTATTAAAGAAGTTTTTTACCCTGAATGGCTGGCAAATATGGTGGTGGTGAAAAAGAAAACGAGGAAGTGGCGAATCTGCGTGGACTTCACAAACCTGAATAAGGCATGCCCGAAGGATCCATTCCCCTTACCACAAATTAACCGATTAGTGGATGCAACTGTAGGCCACCCTCGAATGAGTTTCCTGGATGCCTTCCAGGGCTATCATCAGATACCCCTTGCATTAGAGGATCAAGAGAAGACAGGGTTCATGACACCCGTCGGAAACTATCACTACAAGGTGATGCATTTCGGACTAAAAAACGCAGGGTCAACTTACCAAAGGATGATGACCAGAATGTTTGAACCACAGCTAGGCAAAGTTATTGAGGTCTACATAGAAGATATGGTTGTAAAAAGTAAAATGGTATCCGAGCACGTGAAAGACCTGGAGATCATCTTTGCCATCTTAAGGGAGCATAAGTTGCGGCTCAATGCTTCAAAGTGTTCATTTAGGGTCGGATCTGGGAAATTCTTAGGCTATATGGTAACCCACAGGGGAATAGAAGTAAGTCCAGATCAAATCAAAGTGATTAACAGCCTACAGGCTCCTCGGAATCCAAAAGAAGTGCAGAAGCTCACGGGCATGTTCGCAGCATTAAACTGATTCATATCACGATCTGCAGACCGATGTCGACCTTTCTACCTCTTGATAAATAAGTGGAAAGGGTTTGAGTGGTCGGAGGATTATGTCCAGGCCTTCCAGCAACTTAAGGAATACTTGTCGCGACCACCCATCAAGTCTAGCCCTGAGGCAGACGAAGTACTATTTGCATACATAGCTGTAGCTCCTCATGCTGTAAGCCTGGTACTGATATGAGATGATAACGGAGTACAACGATCGGTATTCTACGTAAGTAAATCACTACATAAGGCCGAAGTGCGATACTTACCATTGAAGAAAGCAATTCTGGCGGTAGTGCATGCTACACGGAAGCTCCCTCATAACTTTTAGGCATATACGGTTATTGTTTTAACCCAGCTTCCCCTCCGATCGATGCTCAAAATCGTCGATTACACAGGAAGGAACGCCATGTGGAGTGCGCTGCTGGGTGCCTTTGACATTAGATACATGCCTAGGTCCTCTGTAAAGGGTCAAGTCCTCACAGACTTAGTTGCAGAATTCGCTAAACTTTCTGTAGAAACAGTAACCAAGAAGAAAGACATGGATGGAAAATCGATTGGCACAATCTCAGCACGAGAGATCTCGCGTTGGGAAGTTTATGTGGATGGTGCGGCCAACCAAAGAGGATCTGGAATTGGGCTAGTTCTGATATCGCTCGAAGGTATTGCCATTGAAAAATCATTAAGACTCGGGTTCTCGGCTACGAACAATGAGGCCGAGTACGAGGCTTTACTTCAAGGAATGATGATGGTTCAAAAATTGGGCGGAAAGGCAATGGAAGCATTCTCGGACTCAAAATTGGTCGTTGGCCAAGTGATGGGTGAATTAGAAGTTAGAGATGCTAGAATGCAGGAATATCTCGTCCGAGTTAAACGCCTACAGTCAGGCTTTGGATCCTTTAACCTGACGCATGTTCCTAGAAGCGAGAACACATGCGGATTCCCTGTCCACTCTAACCACATCCTCTCCACATGACCTACCAAGAATAATCCTTGTTAAGGATTTATGCCAGACAAGTTCAATTAGAGGAGAGAGAGCTTAGGTCAATCAGGTTAGGAAGAGTCCTAGTTGGTTGGATCCTATAATGAACTTCCTCAAGGACTACACATTACCAGAAGGAAAATTAGAGGCGAAGATATGGAGGAATGCTCCTCAGTTTTGGTTATCAGAAGACCACAAACTATACCGGCGCTCCTATTCTAGGTCGTACCTATTATGTATACACCCAGAAGAATCCGAATCCTTGCTTGAAGAGTTACATGAAGGGATTTGTGGAAGTCACATCGGAGGGAAATCGTTGGCGCACAGGGCGTTCACCCAAGGATACTGGTGGCCGAACATGCAAAGAGAGGCCCAAGAATATGTAAAGAAGTGTGATCAGTGCCAGAGATTCGCCCCATATCCACCAACCCGAAGGAGTCCTTAACCCCCTCTCCAGCCCCTGGCCGTTTGCTCAATGAGGTCTTGATATTATCAGTCCTTTCCTCAAAGCAGCAGGGAATAAGCAATACATAATAGTTGGAACTGATTATTTCACCAAATGAGTGGAGGCTGAACCTTTGGCCAACATCAAAGATGTGGATGCTAAGAAATTCATTTGGAAAAACATTATTACACACTTCGGAACTCCACACACACTCATCTCAGACAACGGTCTCCAATTTAATAGTAAGAACTTCAGGGAGTATTGCTGCGAGTTTGGGATCTCTAACCGGTATTCCACTCCTGCCTACCCCCAAGGAAATGGACAAGCCGAGGCCGTGAACAAAGTCATAGTGAATGGATTGAAAAAGAGGTTGGATGAGGCAAAGGGGAGATGGGTGGAAGAGTTCTCACATGTTTTATGGACCTATCGAACGACGCCACGGCGATCAATAGGTGAAACTCCCTTTTCAATGACTTATGGGGCCGAGGCCGTACTCCCAATCGAGAACAGCTTCCCCACATTGAAGTCCCACACCTTTACCCCAAACAATAATGACAAGTTATTGGGGAGAAGTCTAGACTTAGCCGAGGAAAGAAGGGAAAAAACAATGATCCATATAGCCTATTATCATTAGAAGCTAAGGCAAGGATATGATGCTAATGTAAAGCTGCGACCTTTAAATCCAGGCGACCTCGTGATGAGAAAGATTCTCGGCAGCGCTAAAAACCCCTCCTGGGGCAAGCTGAGGCCCAACTGGGAAGGACCATATCGCATCACATCTGTGGCCGAAATAGGTGCTTATTACCAAGAAGGCTTAGATGAAAAAACTGTACCTCGCTCATGGAATGTAAATAATTTGAGAAGATATTATTATTAATGAAAATAGCTCTGCCTATATTTTGTTCCACGATCATCGCACACCCATTGGTTCATTTCCATCTATACAAGTTTTAAACAAAACCTAAGTCCTGTTTGGCTCCTCGGACCACAGACTTAGAAGAAATTAATATCTTCAGGCATCTATACAAGTTTTAAATAGAACCTAAGTCCTGCATGGCTCCTCGGACTACAGACTTAGGAGAAATTAATATCTTGAGGCATCTATACAAGTTTTATACAGAATTTAAGTCCTGCATGGCTCCTCGGACCACAGACTTAGGGGAAATTAATAACTTATGGCATCTATATAAGTTTTAAACAGAACCTAAGTCCTGCACGGCTCCTCGGACCACAGACTTAGGAGAAATTAATATCTTGAGGCATCTATACAAGTTTTAAATAGAACCTAAGTCCTGCATAGCTCCTCGGACCACAGACTTAGGGGAAATTAATAACTTATGGCATCTATACAAGTTTTAAACAGAACCTAAGTCCTGCATGGTTCTTCAGACCACAGACTTAGGGGAAATTAATAACTTATGGCATCTATCCAAGTTTTAAATAGAACTTAAGTCCTGCATGGCTCCTCGGACCACAGACTTAGGGGAAATTAATATCTTGAGGCATCTATACAAGTTTTAAACAGAACTTAAGTCCTGCATGGCTCCTCGGACCACAGACTTAGGGAAAATTAATAACTTATGGCATCTATACAAGTTTTAAACAAAACCTAAATCCTGCATGGCTCCTCGAACCACAGATTTAGGGGAAATTAATAACTTATGGCATCTATCCAAGTTTTAAATAGAACCTAAGTCTTGCATGGCTCCTCGTACCACAGACTTAGGGGAGATTAATATCTTGAGGCATCTATACAAGTTTTAAACAGAACCTAAGTCCTGTATGGCTCTTTGGACCACAGACTTGGGGGAAATTAATAACTTATGGCATTTATTCAAGTTTTAAACAGAACCTAAGTTCTGCATGGCTCCTCGGACCACAGACTTAGGGGAAATTAATAACTTATGGCATCTATAAAAATTTTAAACAGAACCTAAATCCTGCATGGCTCCTCGGACCATAGACTTAGAGGAAATTAATAACTTAGAACTCTTGGGCAATTTCAAGGTACGTGCGTAGTTTAGTGTAATTGCAACTGTCATTCTAAATTCGCCGCACGACATTCCTTTTTCTTACTCATTTATATTTGTTTATATTGTTGCAAACGTTAAGTAAAAAAAACAGCATTAGTAAGCATTAGAAAAAAATGAAAAAAGAACATTCTATATTAATAAGCCAAGATCAATACAAAGAGAGGTCTTTACAAAAAAATAAGACAACTCTCGTTAAAAAAAAAAAAATACAATAATTAAAAACCTAAAAGCTAAGCCTCAGTAGGAGGATCCTCTTTCTGCTCTGGCTGAGGAGGAGGAACCTCGGAGATGGAGTCCTTGGCAGGATCCTTGGCTTTATCAAGTAGAGGGATGGCATCAGGAATAGCCAAGGCCTGCTCAGAAGCTTCTGAAGCGCCATCAGGATTCTCTCGGATCTTCGGCGGGAAAAAGACCTTCCCGGGCAACCTCAGCGCCGAGCCTGCAGGAATTCCTGCAGCATCAAGGGCATGAGCCCATGAGATGCTGCAATAATCCCTGTACACCTCTGGAATTTCCTCGGAGAGCCTGGCTTTAGTTTCTTCAGCCCTAAGCTGATAAGCTGCTTTCTTTTCAGCCTTGGCAGCCTCCCAAATCAGCTGAGCCTCTTCTTTAGCCCGCTGGACCTCCTCCTCAGCTTTTTGTAGTGCGAACTTGAGATCCAGCACTGCTTGCTTTTCAGTGGCAAGGCTGGTCTCGGTCACGTACAATTTTTGGTGCTGGTCATCGGCCTGAGTTTCGGTGCTTTGAAGTCCGGCCAGAGAGCTCTTGCGGCCTTTCTCTACCTCTTTGAACTTCTCCGCAAGTTCAAGATTCTCTTGCTTGAGGGACCCCGCAGTTTTCTCCACCTCTAAACGAGATTGGGCCTCGGCTTCAGCTAAGCTGCAGTTGCTGCGACAGTACTCCTCAGCCACAAACACCTGCTGAGTGATCTGCCAACAAAACAAAACTGTCTTAGAATGCAACGAGGTCTAATGATTTAATGAAAGGGCAAAAGAGTCACTTACCATTGCAAGGTCCCTCTTGAGGGATAGAAAGAGCTCGGGCTGAGAGAACTGCCTGTAGGCCTCCATATCCCGAGGAAGGAGTACTGGCTACTCTAAAGCGTCTGCTATGTACCCTGCTCGGCCCCTGTTGTATTCTCGAACCAAGGCAATGTAGGGGATAGCAACCCCATCTACCTCCAACTTCGAACTCCAAGTGCGTGAGGGAACACGCACTTCAGCTCGATTCTCTTCATCTTGGCTTTCCACCGAGGGAGCCCTCTTATTCTTCTGTTCCCAGGCGGGGAGCCACCTCTCCTTCTTCAGGGGTCTCCACCGGCCTTTTCTTCTTAAGGTCCGGGTTAACCTTCAGGCCGAGGTCAGAAGGGACCTGAGGAGCGACTAGAGGGAGGACCTGGGTCTTCGACTGAGCAGGTGCTTTTGAAGATTGACCTTTTCCCTGGGAGGCCATCAATTCTCGTAGGCTTTTTCCTTTACCGGCCATATTGTCTACCTCTTCTTCTGAGGAGTCTTCCGAGCAAGCTATTATAATGGGGACGCCGACCACGGAATTTCGATCCTGCTCTCTCTTAGGGTCTGAAAGCTCAATCAAAAGAGCTTTGGGAATCTCCTCTTCAAAATAAAACTCGTGTATCTCCTCCTTAAGAGAAAGACGAGAAGATTCGGTCTCTTCCTCGGCTTGTGTAGCAACTTCAAGGTTGTCTGGCGGAGGCAATTGTGTAGCTGGAGGAAGATCCTGAACACCAAGTAGCATGACTGGCTTGAGATCTTCTCGGGCTAGAAACTTGGGCTTGGATACATCAATCCTAGCCAATCTTGGACTACCAGCTCTTATGGTGTGGCCAATGACTTGGAAAGAACGGCTTAGGGGTTAGTAGCCCAAAACCAAATGAGCCGTGCGTAACTGCTCATCCTCGGTAACGTAGATTTCTGACCTTAAAAGGTAGTTCAAGGCTGGAACGTTCACGTGGCTCAGCCAGTGAGCAACGTGAGCTTTATCTGCAAATAGCCGAGAAGAAGAATATGGTTAGGTTATAAAATTTTTTGATTCTAAAGAAAAAGTGAGAAGAATGAATCTAAAGAGCTAAGCCTTTTCTCTAAAGGATTGGCCCTAAAGGCACCGCACCTGGGATTCCTGCTCGAGTTTGACAATGAATACCATCGCTCCACTCTCCTGAGGCAATGAGGAAATCCTCCTTCATAGTCTTATTGGATATGGGGAGACAGGAGATTAGCCTAATGACCTCGGACCGGGATTTAAGATAATACCCCCCTTTCTCGACGTAGTGGCACTCATACAGATGAACCACATCATGCCAGGTGAGGCCTAGACCCATTCGCTCATTCAGGACATCTATGCAGCCTAGTATCCTGAACATGTTTGGCGCACACTGATGCGGTGTCAACCTATGGTTGAACAAGTAGTCCCGGGTAATCCTACGCATGGGAAGTGTCATTCCTCCTTCTATAAAGGCAATCATAGGAATGACAACTTCACCCACGTCTCTATCTGTCAATACTCCTTCTGGGGGACAGTATTGTAGACCCACCCCTTGCGGAATATGGTATTTTGCCCTAAAGGCCTCCATGGCCGCCGGAGTGTCTACTAGGTCCTTGAATCTACCCATCTAAGTTGAACTGAAGGGACGAGAATAAAAACCGAGGAGAAAAATGAAATCCGAGGAGAAATTCAAAGCAACGAAACGGATGGAACTTACGAGTATCTTTACAAATGATCAACAAGATGCTTGGAAATCTCTTCTAGGAAGGACGCTTCACAGAAACGGTTATGGAAATTTGAAGAACGGAAGTGTTCGTAAATCTCTGGGCGCTGGAGTTCTCTGGACTTCTAATATGCAGATAAAAAAGAAAAAATGAGCCTTTCTAATGCTTTATATAGCAAGAGGGAGAAAGAGAAAATCACTCCCGCTCGAAAATTCAAGGAGAAAATGCTGGTTGTCAGATCTGCACCTCGCCGTTGGATAAGGGGGACATAAAGCTACCTGGAGTAAATGGCCGCGCCTTGTAAATTTTAGCGCGTCAAAAGTGACTGCCCACACGTGTGAACTTGGGTCAAATTAATTCCGTCTTTTGTAATGTCAAAACCCCGTTTTTCTCCTCCGAATGAGATCAAAAACCGGAGTTTTGAGGGGCTATTATGAAGACCAGCCCAGAATAATGGATTGGCTGGGCCCTAGGCCCGTCCGAGGACCAGTTTGTCCAAGGAGACATCGCGGCCCAGGCAATCCTTATTTAGGCCCACTGGGGCAAAGAGAACACGTTCGAGGAGTAATTCCTCCTTGGAAATTGCAAAATCTGGATCAAAGGTGCGTCCCAGCCCCTGTAGTCCATCCTCCAAATACATAAAAAGGAAGGAAATCTGAAATATCTCAGCAAAGGCTACCACCACCACATTAAATACATCACAACTACTCTCTTGACCGCATTAATGAGGAAAAGACCCCTGAACAGTGCTACCTTGGCCACTGCAACTCACAAAGAATTGATAAGGGTGTCT
>JAOXJQ010004968.1:0-10886 GCA_025762765.1 Quercus bicolor | reverse complement strand
TGAATATTGGTCAAGTAAAAAATAAATGTTTTCTTACATGTTTATCAAATAAATTTATTTGTTTATATATATATATACAGGGAAATGAAGTTAGGTTCAATTCTGCACTAACTCCATGCGTTGAAAATATAAATGCTTACTTGCAAACACACAACTTTTTTGGTATGTAAAAAAGTAATAAATGGTAAGTTCAATTATAGTGAAATTTTCTCATGTTTGTTTAAGTTCAAAATGTAACTTGATTTTGTTGACATTTTTCAGGTTAATATTGATTTTGTAGTATGAAGAACAACATTTTTTAGCAGTTTGTCTAATAGTATATTGTAGTGGACATGGCTTGGACGACATTTTTTGGCAAGTTGTTTGAGAGTATATTGCACAGTGAACATGGCTTGGACAACATTTTTTGGCAGGTTGTCTGAGAGTATATTGCATAGTGGACAGTATTTTTTGGATAGTTTTTTGAACAACGTATCTAACAATTTAGATAACTGATTGCACATGTAGCAAATTTTTTGGATAATTTTTTGTAACTAAAGAAGCTACTCAAACATGTTAAACATGTTAGATTGTACAAGTGCATGTTTGAGTAACTTCTAGTTAGACATTAATTATATATACAAGTGATTAATATTTTTAAATGCAATAGCATGTACTAAACTATTGTTCATTTTTTGAGTACAAGTGATTAAGGTTGCTAATGGTTATATAGTCTAGTTTTCAACTTTTCGTAAGGTTGCTAATAGTGGGTTAGCCATGTCATATGGCTTTTGTTGAAGAGAAAAGATCCTTATGAAAATTATATAAATTTGGTCATTGATAACAAACTACGTTATGCATCAAAAGACTGACCTTTTGTGGAAACATGTGAGTTTTTGAACCTTAAGTTAAAATTTCAATTGTTTATTGAAACTTTGATGACACATGAAATTAATAAAATAACAATGCAAAGACATTAGAAGCATCTATCTGGGGTGCATTTGATATTCTCAATGAATTGGATTGATCCCATTTGTATTCCATTTCTCTACTAGAAGGCTAAGTTATATACTTTATAAATGGTGTCATTGCAAAAATAGGAGCCATAATGGTAGAAAACATTGTAAGTCTTATCATTCTGTAAAATCTCATTAATGAGAATGTGCATGCAATGGAAACCAATCCACTTTGAAAATTATGAGAACACAATGAGCTTATCGAAATTCCTAAGTGTAACATGGTGTGGTTTCTTTCCATCATATGTTAAAATATGCTTATATAAAAGACACAACCAGAGCGCATAAAAGCTAATAATTTCTTCTCAAAGACAAGCTAATAATTATGGTTCTCATACCATCTAGTAATAACAAAAGGAAATAACCATTTATGCTAGTAGTAGGGCCACCAGATTCACTTGTTATAAACAACAAAAATTCATTGAAATTTTTATCCACAACCAAATGAACAAAACCCAAAACAAAAAGGCTTTATAGCTTAGCTAAATTAGCTTCACAATATAAATATGTGATTTCAGTGTTTCAAGAAAGCCAAAATAGCTACATCTTGATTATGATCCCAACTAAAATAGATATGAGTCATGTTCTTTATATCTAAAATTTCATGAACAATTTCTCCAAAAAAAAAAAAAAAAATTCATGGATAAAGCTAGCTTCATGGTCTTCACTAATCCCTCTAGCACCACCTTTTCTCACTCTCAGTGATCAAAAGAAAAATAGCATACCTATAATCATGCCATTCAACTTGACAAAAGAACAAAAGAGTGATTTCATTAATAAACATATATCAAAATTTCCAATTAATAGCAAGCATGGGTAAAGCCATAAGATCATTATCATTACTAATTATGTAAGTTTGTTAAGGGTTTAGCTTAGGAACTCCCATCTTAAGAACTCAGCTAAGGGATCAAAATTAAAAGTGAAATACATAGCAGATCATATAGTCCAAATGTTCATGAGATGCATTTAATTTGAGATGACTAATTTCCTAAATGTGAGAGAGATAGAATTTGATTGAAATTTTTGCTTGCCTCTTATTCATTCGTTGCTGTATTTAAATACACTTCTGATAACAATAACAACCAATTCAAATAATTCAATCAATTCAAACAGTTGTAACAATTGACTGAGTAAGATAACAACAATATCCTACAACCAACTTAATCACCTAATCTCTCTAACACAGATTGAAAGAATGCAGCTGAAAGATACCTTGAAAATATGTCATAACACAAGTTATGAGATTTTGGCTAGTCACATTTTGTATAAAAACCAAATTTTTTAACAGCAAATATGATATTATTGTTATTATATAATTTTTTTTCAGCTAAAACAGAGCAAATATGATATTAAGAATCAAAAGAAGACAAGGATAGAACTTAGAAGAAAGCATAGAACTTAGAAGAAAGAAGAATGGGGACATGAAAGATACTTAAACTAGCAAATAGTTTTAAATCTATAATAGGCAAACCAGTTGTTATTTATTTATCTATTTATTTTTTAATCACAATAAAATGCCATTACCTTACAAAACTTGCATTGATAAATATTGATGTAATTGTAACAAAAGAAATTTTAAAATTTAATTATAAAAATGATAAGTACCTTTCGAACCCTTGTAACAGATAAACTTTTGCTAACAAATGTATCTGCAATCCACCCTCCAAAATTTGCAGAGAATGCCATTGTAAGCCAGGGCAAAACACAAACAAGCCCCGAGTCTATAAGATTGAACTTCAGGACCTAGGGAGGGATGAAAGGAAATATATTTAACCTGTCAACACCATCAGTATTCTTTGGAAATATCAATAACACAGTGCAGAATCGATTGTCATGTGCTATGTAGAGGGGTTTTCTCTTTGTTTTAGTTTAAAGAAACTGTAGTAATCCCAATCAAGAGGACCCACTGCAATCTTGCTAAATTCAACAACACTTGCTTCTATGCCAAAAAAAATGTATCCCTTTTGACTAAGAAAAGGATTATCGTTACTGTTATAAATTAAATCACACAGTCAATAGATTCCATGTGGCCATGTCTTCACCCTTCTTTCATATGATTGCTTTATTTATTGGAATTAACGAGACTTTGAAAGATTCTTCTTAAAAATAAAAAATAAAAAATAAAAAAACATGACTTTGAAAGATGTGATTCATTTTTTTTTTTCTGGTGATAATATGTGATTCAGTCTTCTTAACTAGTAACACTGTTGTGACACAAAATTTCATAACTTTTGTCACAACTTGTCTTATGTGTCAAATTGTAAGCGGTAGAAATATGAACCCCATAAACTCACTAATTTTTCTCCATCATACACAACTCACTACGTGGCAAATTGTGGCAAAAATTGTGAAATTTTTTGTTATACTAACATTACTTCCTAACACCTGCAAACCCATCTATTAGTATATTAAATTCATTTATTTCTTTTATATTATGAATTTAAGATTTATATTGTTGATTATATAAGTGCTTACAATATTGTACATATTTATTTAGTCTATAATATAAATTTTATATTGATAGTAGTATAATGTAAACTACTAATTTATTAATATTATTATTGTTTTTTAACGATTGTTAATATTATCTTGATTTTTGAAACATTATTGTACGGGGGTTGGTCCCGAGGTCGTTGGGCCTTGGGCCCTAAACTAGAGATACAACACCTGACCCCCCTCCCCATTGGGCTTAAGACCTTGATCCAAACAACCCCTTGAGACTCACTGTGAGCCCAATAAACATAACGGGATCATCTAACCCTGAACGTCAAAGGCGAACCACTCTTGATCAAACTTATCCTGGCTAGGTGTGTAGTTACTTGGCAGAATGATGACTCAGCTTCCCAGTATTGCCTTAGATAATATCGCTACCGAACAAGCTTTTTGGAGGTGGGAATCAGTTTCAATGCCACCACCACCTCACCCACCTAAACACCCACCTAAATACGATGGAATTGGACCTTCATTCGCACTAACAGAGGGAAGTAATCATAACACCTCCACTTATCTAAAACTATAAATAGGGGGATTAAGGGAGAAAAGGAGGTTGGCAATTCTAGGAAGAACACTAAGAGAAGTGAGCAAGCACTCAAAGAGAGCAAAGGAGCGATTCTGTGAGGAGGAGAGAGGCTTGAGGGAATAGAAGTGTATTTGAGTTGCCAAGCACAAGACCACCCATAATAGGAAATCCAAAGCCCGCAATACAAATAGATTGTGAGCGCACTAGCCATATTTTGGGTACGCACAATTGGCGTCATCTGTGGGAATCTCCTATGAAGCTGTGGTTCTACTGGGGCATGCACGGGAAAATGTTTGAAGGACAATCTGGGAGCTATGCTAAAAATGGCTTGGGAAGATCTTCTTGAGGATCCACCTAGTGGGAAAGAAGGCAGAAACAACGCGAAGATAGGGAGTATGAGGAGCAAGGGTAGTCCGAGCTAGGAGAGGGGTCGTTTCGAACATACCGAACAATGTTCGACACCTCGAGGCACAAACATTTCGATAGAGGGGATGATGAGCTTGAACAGAGGGATAAGGAGCTTAAGCACCTATGTAGGTTAGTAAGGGATTTGGAGTTGGAAGTGAGAGGTAGGCATAGGAGAAGGGACCACAAGGAACGGGGAGAAGGGTCGGCTAGCATGGGAGGCCATCATGGAGTAGGTTCCCATCAATCCGGATCTCATTGACATCGGGATTCAATTTCCCTGAAGGAACGATGACCCCGAAACGCTGCCATGGACGCTATGAGCCGCATGTTGCGCCGAGCCACCTGATCACCTTTCTTGAGAGACATTGAAAGGGCACCCATGCTAAGCAGATTTACACAACCACCGTTCAATTCTTACGATGGGAAAACGGACCTAGTAGAGCATGTGAGTCATTATATTCAAATGATGTCTTTGCACACTCATAAAGATGCATTAATGTGTAAGGTATTTCCTTTGAGTCTCGGTCCCACTGCACTAAGATGGTTTAACGGGTTGAGGAAAGGCTTGATTCACAGTTTTTCTAAGTTGATTCAAGAGTTTGGTGTCTAGTTCATGACCTACAGTCAGGTTCCACAGCCCATGGATGTGTTTTTGTCGATGAAAATGGGGGCTGAGGAAACCCTTCGTAGCTATGCGAGCTAGTATTGGAAGTTGTACAATGAGATTGGTGGAGGTAATGAAAAAATCGCTACGAGCACTTTTCAAATGGGGTTGCCTGAGGATTCTGAACTGCGAAATTCTTTGACAAAAAGGCCTTCTAAGGATATGAGACAGCTGATGAGGCGTATTCAAGAATACAAGCGGTTAGAGGATTATTGGTTATAGAGTAAAGGTAAGGCCCCGGTCATAAATCATCCTCGGCAAAGCGGTTTGCAATCCAGACCCAAGAAGGATTTGAGGATTCAAGAGCCGAGTCTGTAGATGGGGGAAGTGAATGTAGCTTTCAAGGAGTCAGTGCACAGGATCATGGATCGAATCAAGAATGAGCCGTACTTCCGGTGGTCGAACAAGATGGAGGATGACCTTTCAAGGAGGAATCAGAACTTGTGCTATACTTACCATAGGGATAAGGGGCACACCACCGAACAGTGCGGGGTGTTAAAAGAGTAGTTAGTAAAGGCTGGATATTTGAAAGAGTTTATGATGGACAATAGGAATCAAGAAGCCAGGCAGGGTGCTCGACTGCGTGGGAATCCTCTCCCACCTCCTTTGGCAGTAATAGAAGTCATCCACGCTACCCCAAGGGGATCTCAGGTATCCAAGAGGAGTGGGGTGCTGGCTATGGTATCAGCGAAGGGCAGCACAGGTGATTAGCCCTCCGAGAAGAAATTGAAGTACACTCGGGAGCCCATTGCCTTCAGCAATGATGATCTAGAGGCATGATTCAGCCCCATGACGATGCCCTGGTGGTTGCAACCTGAATAAATGGTTTCGTAACAAAGAGAGTGTTGATAGATCAGGGGAGTGGTGCCGAGGTGATGTGTCCCGACCTATTCAAAGGGCTCGGCCTGAAGAATGAGAATCTCACCAAGTATGATACACCTCTGATGGGGTTTGATGGCCATATGGTAATCTCGGAAGGACAAATATTGCTTCTTGTGAATATGGAAGGTAAGGAGGTAATGGTAACGTAATAATGGTCGCTTCTTTCTCCCCGTACACAACAATCCTTGGGAGGCCGTGGATTTATGCAATGGGGGTTGTGCTGTCCACCCTGTACGTAAAGGTCAAGTTCCGCATCGAACAAGGAATCGCCGTAGTACGGGGGAGTCAACAAGTGGCCAGGCAGTGCTTAATAGTCGCAGTTGATCGAGGAATCAAGTGAAAGGAGCCAACTAAAGAGACTCCTTTATAGCAATTATAGGGACCTCAAGAGGAAGCGGGGGTCAGCCGTGCCAAGGACTTGGTGAAAGTAAAGATACTGCCGGATAGGGTTAGGAGTTTTTTGATTGGAGCGAGTGTGAAGGATGAAGAGAGGGTAGAGATGTTGTTGTTCCTTGTGCAGAATGTGGATATGTTCGCTTGGAGTCTGTATGAGGTGCCTGGGTTAGACCCCAAGTTTATAGTTCACAAGCTTAACGTGGATCCCTTGCACCTTCCCAAGAAGTAGAAGTCAAGGAGATCAGTTAAGGAGCATATGGATGCTGTCAGGTAGGAGGTCAAGAGGTTGAAGGAAGCTGGGGCTACAAAGGAGATCTTCTTCCCGGAGTGGCTTGCAAATACCATGGTGGTAAAAAAGAAGAACGGCAAATGGAGGGTTTGTGTTGACTTTACTAACCTAAACAGAGCGTGTCTAAAGGATCCGTTTCCGATGCCAAAGATTGATTAGTTGGTAGATGCCACTTACAGACACCTAAGGATAAGCTTTCTAGACACTTTTCAGGGTTATCATTAGATTTCCCGGGCTGCCGAGGAATAGGAGAAGATAGCATTTATAACCCCTGATGCTAACTATCATTATACCATGATGCTATTCGGGTTAAAGAACGCCGGGGCCACATATCAGCGGATGATGACAAGAATGTTCAGGGACAGGATTGGGCATATAGTTGAGGTGTACATTGATGACATGCTGGTGAAAAGCAAGCAGGAAATGCAGCACGTTGATGATCTCAAAGGGGTGTTTGAAGTACTTCGACAGTACAGGCTGTATCTCAATGCCAATAAGTGTGCTTTCGGAGTGGGGGCTAGCAAATTCCTAGGGTACTTGATCATTAACTGAGGAATAGAGGTCAACCCCGACTAGATTAAAGCAGTGAAACGCCTTAAACTGCCGAGCAATCCAAAGGAAGTTCAGGTACTGACCAGCATGTTGGCTGCCTTTAATCAGTTTATTTCCAAGTTTGCCGACTGCTGCTGACCATTTTACTAGCTTTTAAAGAAGTGGAAGGGATTCCAATGGAGTGAGGAGTGTGAAAGAGCCTTTCAGGAGCTGAAAGAATATTTGGTGTGAGTGCCTATGCTGACCGCTCCAAAACCGGGAGAATATTTATTCATGTATCTTTTGGTATTAGAACATGCCGTGAGTGTCGTGCTTCTGAGAGACCAAGGAGTGCAACAGCTAGTATACTACATCAGTAAGACCTTGGTTCATGCTGAGACAAGGTATTTGCCTTTAGAGAAGTTGGTGTTAGCGCTAGTGCATGCTACATGGAAGCTACCCCACTACTTTCAAGCTTACACTGTATACATGCTGACCAAATATCCCTTACAGTTGTTACTGAAGAGATCTGACTTCACGGAAAGAATAGCTAAGTGGGCAACTCAGCTAGGTTCTTTTGACATTAGGTATAGGCCAAGGAGCTCGGTGAAGGGTTAGGTCCTCACTGATTTTATTGTAGAGTTTTCCTCGAGAAGGGGGAGAAAGATGGTGTGCCCTGTGGAGGCAATCCTGTGGAAGGTATTCGTGGATGGCACATCCAGCACATTAGGAGCCAGGGTTGGGATCATAGTCATCACCCCAAAAGGAATAAAATTGGAACATTCCTTTAGGTTAGGCTTTAAGGTCTCTAACAACGAAGCCGAGTATAAGGGCTTGCTAGCCAGATTGAGAGTTGTATTAGATCTGGGCGCTAAAGAGGTAATGGTTTATTCAGATTCTTGGTTGGTGGTCAGTCAAGTACAAGGAAGTTTTGAAGCCAAAGATCCTTGGATGATGGAATACTTGCGGTTAGTAAAATAGACTACAGACCGCTTTCTGAGTGTCAAAGTGGTTCAAGTAGCAAGGGGCTAGAACCGATATGCTGATTCTTTGGCCACATTGGCGTCATTGTCAACCGAGGGAATCCCCCGATTAATAAAAGTGGAGCTAGTAACGGAACTAAGTATTAATGCAGGAGTAGGTGTCTCAATGGTGGCAGCGGTTGAGCCGTGTTGGATGGACCCGATCATCAGCTTCTTAACTGAGGATCGAGTGCTGGCTGATGAAAAGGAAGCAAAAAAAGTACACCAGACAGCTGCTCGGTATTGGTTGTCTGCCGATCGTAAGCTATATCAAAGATCTTTTGATGGGCCTTACCTGTAATATTTACACCCCAGCAAGGCCAAGGAATTCTTGACCGAGCTACATGAAGGAGTGTGTAGCAGTCACGTGGGGGGATGTTCGTTAGCTCACCGGGTAATGACCCAAGGATTTTGGTGGCCGCGAATGCAAAAGGACGCTAATGAGTATGCACGGAAATGTGAGCAATGTCAGAAGCACGCCCCTATGATCCACCAATCGGCCAAGAATTTGAATCCCATTAATAGTCCCTGGCCCTTTGCACAGTGGGGGCTAGATATCGTTGGCCCATTTCCCCAGGCAACAGGAAATCGGAGGTTTGTCTTAGTCGCCGTGGATTTCTTCACCAAATGGGCGGAGGCAAAGGCATTGGCAAACATTCGGGACTTGGATGTTAAGAAATTTATATGGAGGAATATAGTGACGAGATTCAGGGTACCGGAGTACCTAATGTCAGATAATAAGTTGCAGTTTGACAGCAAAGCTTTCCGTGAATTTTGTGGTAGCCTTGGAATCACAAATTGGTATTCCACCTCAGCATATCCACGGAGCAATGGTCAGGTCGAGGCCACCAATAAGGCCATTGTGAACGGGTTGAAAAGAAGGTAAGAAGGGGCTAAGGGCAGGTAGGCAGAGGAGTTGCCCAGTGTTATATGGGCATACCGAATTACCTCAAGAAGGTCCATGGGAGAAATCCTGTTTTCTTAAACATATGGAGCGGAAGCAGTCATACCAGCAGAGGTGAACTTGTGTAGTGCCTAGGTTTCAGGATTCAACCCCACCGAAAACTCAGAATTGATGCTAAAAAAGTTGAACTTGTTGGAAGAGCACCGGGAATCAGCGACTATACGGCTGGTAGAATATCAGCAGAAGCTTACTTGGAGGTACAACAGAGACGTGAGGGGAAGGGAATTTGGAGTAGGAAACTTGGTACTCCGGAAGGTGATAGGGAATACGCAAGATATCCATGCAGGGAAGCTAGCGCCAACTTGGGAGGGACCATACAGAGTTACTACCATTGCAGGTGCGAGAGCGTATTATTTGGAGGATTTGGATGGGAGGGCTCTCCCCCGGCCATGGAATGCCCATAATCTGAAGAAATTCTACCACTGATTATCAGTGCGTGGGGTACTCATTGAGTGTAATATTATGTGTGAGTACTATTAATACAAAATTTATGTTTATCCATGTAGGTGTATTTGTACTCATAATTTCATCGTTGCTAACTCATTAACCCTGATCGAATACACAAAGAGGACTAAGGCAAACTATTCTAAGGATAGAAACCTGTCCTCAGTTCGATTTTCATTACCGAGCAGGTGGAAAACTTTCACTCAACTACTCTTAGGACAAAAACCTACCCTCAATTCAATTTTCATCCCTAAGCAGGTGGAAACCTTGCACTAAACTATTCTAAAGACAGAAACCTACCCTTAGTTCGATTTTCATTACCAAGCAGATGGAAACCTTGCACTTAACTATTCTTAGGACAAAAACCTGCCCTTGGTTCGATTTTCATCACCGAGTAAGTGGAAACCTTGCGCTAAACTATTATAAAGACAGAAACCTGCCCAAGGTTCGATTTTCATCACCAAGCAAGTGGAGACCTTGCATTTAACTATTCTAAGGGCGGAAACCTACCTTCGAGTCATTTCTTAACACCGGGCAGGTGGAAACCTGATCTTAAATTCTAACAGCAATCTATTTCCCTGTTAGATCTTCATTGCTGGATGGGAGGGAAGTTCACATAGTTATTCCAAAAATAGAAACAAGATCCCCAGTTTTGTTCTAGTCATCGGGCACACAGGGAGTACATCAAATTATTTAGGGGGGGCTGAAACCATTATCTTGGATACAATCCAAATCATAGGGAAAGTAATTACCCTACATTTTCCTAGAGAGTCCACGTACGTCAAATTTAGTAATTATC
This sequence comes from Quercus bicolor, assembly GCA_025762765.1. Classification (NCBI taxonomy): domain Eukaryota; kingdom Viridiplantae; phylum Streptophyta; class Magnoliopsida; order Fagales; family Fagaceae; genus Quercus; species Quercus bicolor. The sequence continues at coordinate 473 of JAOXJQ010004968.1, read as the reverse complement.
GCCAAGGAACCAATTCTTTCTAAATATAGGTGACCTCTTCTAGGCCAGTCTCGAGAGTAAACTACCTGATCATCTAGGATATATATAAATATAAAAAAGAGAAAGACAATCACAGAACATGTCCAAAAGAATAACTTAGAAGCAAACATTCAATAATTAAAGCAAGCAGATGAAGATGAAACCAATGTTTCGTCACCACAACTCGGTGACTATAGGCAAACAAAACTTAGGAATTAAACCATTGTTTTGTCACCACAACCCGGTGACTCTAGGCAAACCAAACAAATAAAAGAAAAGTAATGTGAGAGACTGCGCCTCCGGCCCGTTTTCATTTGGAAAGTTGGGCCAAACCCACATGAATGGGTGGAGTCGTGTTATTGCCTCTCAAAATGGAGGGTCGACTAGTTATATTTTTCCCTTTAGATTAAGGGTTTTACAAAGGAGTCGCCACTTATTTTATTATTGAAAAAATA
>JAOXJQ010004946.1:0-10887 GCA_025762765.1 Quercus bicolor | reverse complement strand
TGTGGCACTTAACGGACAAGTCAACAACCCACTAACGGAGGGGCTGATTTTGCTAACGGAAGTAAACTTCAGGGTGTGAAATCCAAGCAACCCCAAACATTAAGGGTGTACTTTGCAATTTACCCTAATTTTAAAGCAATATAGGGAGCATTTTAACTAGTGATTAAATTCAATAAGGAGTTCAATATATACTAATCCCAAATTCGTAATTAATAATTTGTCCCTCATATTTTATTACAAGATACAATTAAAAAATATAGAATATTATTATGCAGCTAGGTTAGTTAAAAATTACATGTTTGTGAGTCTATAAAGCTTTTGTATCTCTAATAAATAAGTTTTATCTTATAAGAATTTCATATGGAAAAAGAAAAGGCTACTTATATTTTAATATTTTGATTATATGAAAAATTCTCTTCCAACTTTGTCAAAAATGGCATATCCAAACAAAATTGTCAAAAAATAAGGTTTCAAAATAAGAAATATTATTAAATTACCCCATCCTAAACTATCAAATTATTATTATTATTATTATTATTATTATTATTTAAAAAATGGCACACAATATTGAGTTTCAGGTAAAGTTATTGTGTATCTGTGTGTGTATATATAAAAATATGTTTATGTGTACGTACGTATATGTATATGTTTATGATTATGAAGTATATATTTAAATATTTTATTAAAATATAATTTTATCTCTTTTTTATTTTTTATATAAATATGAAACTGGATAATTATTACATTTATAAATGGTCATTTTCTTTTATTGTCTTTGTATATGAAATATTAAATACAAAATTTAACAAGTATGTAATTCATTATTATTTTGTTTTTATATAAAGCTATTAAATGTATATTTATGATAATTGTAAATATATATTTATTATGATTGTGTTTATTTATTGGACTATCTACTTTATCATTTAATTGAGAGTTTAAATATATAATAGAAATTTAAGTCCAATCAAAAAATGATTCTCAAAAAAAAAAAAAAAAAAAAAAAAGAAGTCCAATCAAAAAATATATATTAGATATTGACATGTAAAATTGTGAGCATATAAAAGCTTACATGAAAATTTTCTTAAGGCCAACCAAAAGTCAATTATTTTTAATTTTTAATTTTATATATTATAGATTATATTAGGTTATATATAAAAAAAAAAATATATATATATATATATATATTAACAAATTGCATTATTTATAATTTGTTAATTTGCTAGCAGACTGCAGTGATTCAGAAATTATTAATAAATTAATGAAATATCGACTTGATCTGAGTTATACAATATATATGATATGTCTCAGATCTGGATTTGATCCATCAAATTATGGACAACTTCGCGAAACTTTTGCGAAGTTGTCCTTAGTTTAATTCCCAGACCAACTATAAAAACTTTATTCCTACCAATAATTAGAATAATCTAAATCACTACAGCCTGCAGGTGAGTTAATAAATTGTAATTAATGGAATTCTACAATGGTAGAAAAAAAATATTATATTATTCAATTCCATATTATACATAATCTTGGAATCTAGTTTTTTTTTTTTTTTTTGAGAAAGATCTTGGAATCTAGTTGGCTAGTGATAATATCACTTGAATTTAGAGTGACATAGTTCTCTTGTCATTTTATATTTTTCATAATGGTATTTGATAGGCCAAAAACGTATTGACCTCTTATGATGAATTACTTGATTAATTAGCCAAGTTTATTAATTAATCAAATTAACATGCAATTGTATGTGGTAGCACAAACAAATCACCAATTATATAAAGTATGCAGCGGAAAATAAATTGACACAGTGATTTGTTTACGAATGGGGAAAACTTACACAACAAAAACCTCATCGGGTAATTTTAAGGTTACCACTCCCAAGAATTTACTATTATCAAAACAAGTGGTTACAAGTAAAGGAATCCAAGTACCTTATATCAACCTACAATTGAACCCTTACCCCAATACCCAATTGGACTTGTTCTATAGTGACAATCTCTCATTTTCAATGCACAACTCCCAGTATGTGACTAACTAATTGCGCGGATCCCAGTACGCGATTTGATCACCAACTTGAGAAGGATGTTGGCTGCAAAGTTCTTTAGTTCATCACACGATGAAGATCATGAAGTTGCTTGGTCACAAAACCCTATGGTGCACAAACACAACAGCTTCTTCAAGAACTAGGGCAAACTAGGTTTTCGGTCACACTTTTCTTCACACTTGTGGAATTGTGCTCTTGTGCAACTTGTGTCACCTTTTATGGCTTTTAAAATAATCCTTGTATATGTTTAGGGTTGTGAGAAAAGAAAGCTCAAACATATATTCACAAATTGGATGAAAATCAGCTTGAAAAACTGAACCTCATAAATCTCGACAAATAGGGTATCTGTCGAGATAGTTGTAGAGCTTCGGGCTTCACAGCTTTTTAAATCTCGATAGATACTAGCTATCGAATTTTAATGAACAGTACTTTCTCACTTGATTCTTAGATAGACTTGCATGGTTTTAACACTTAAATTTGAAACCTTATTCCTTAAAGTATTAAACACATCCTAGATCTACTCAATTACAAGTAAAATGCGTTTTATCAAAGGATTAGCCAATTACATAAAATAATGACATATGTTCCTAACATTGAATCACATATGTCCTAATAGCATTGAATAAAGTTAAAAGGTTAAAGGACTAAATTGAACAAAATTAAACTTACAAAATATAATTAATTTTCTTACAAAGTTGAAGGGTGTAGTTTTAATATAGACTTTAAAAAATTTAATGTATATGCATATGTATATGTTTATAGTAATGTTTATGAAGTTTTTATTAAATTTTGCATTGAAAAAAAAAATGGTTCTATTCTTTTTTTGATAGATATAATTTCAACTTATGGTGTCTACCACGTAAAGATTGTTTTTATCATCAGGCCAAGACATCAATCAGTTTTGACATTGGCGGGATTTAGGATTTTGAAATGGTAATTGAAAAATAAATGTGCTATATTAATACTGATTAAGCATCTTATGAAAAAATTTATTGTTGAAAAATAAAAAATCATTCAGCACAAATATTAGACCAAATGTATGTTAAGTTTTTCATTACCATTCGTTTGAGTGCTTGGATTCTAAACCAATTTTTGTATTTGAAGCATATTTTTCTTATTTGTATCCTATCTAGTTTTACCTTATTTCATATGTTTTGAGATGCAAAAAAATAACATCTTTTGATTGTTTTGTAGCTAGGAATTTGGGCTCAAAATTTTGTTTGATTGTTATTTTTGAGGGTTGGCTTTGATTGGAGGGTCTTATCCTTGAATGTGCTTGAATCTTTGTTCGCGTAGAATTTTTTGTTTGTGCACAATTTTGTGTGTTTTGAATTTTGTTTATGTTGAATTTTTGTATTTGCCATGGGTTTTTTGCTTGAAGATAGAACAAATGGGCGAATGCCCCTAGTGTGGATATGTTTGAAAACAAACAAGTTAATGTTCCTATGTTTTCATGATGTTTTGTGACTTTTGATTGTGGTTGTCCAATCTTTTGAATGATTAGAAAGTAAAATAATTTTATTTTGAGCTACGGTTATTCCTAATCTAAGGTGATATGCATGATTAGGAGAGGATCCAGTCCAAAAGTAGTTCGAATGAATAAGGAAAACTTACTATTAATGACAATGAAGACCCCTAGTCAAGTTTACGTAGTAATTTCAAAATGAATTTGTTCATGAGAAATTTTAGAAATGAATGATGTTATATGCTACATGTTAGGAACCCTATAGGTATATAGATAATAATTGTTGTAATGTTGCATTTAGTTAGTTAGTTAGTTAGTTAGTTAGTTAGTTATAATTCCAAACATTTTAATCACATTTAACACATGTTGGAATTATCAATGCACATAAGGATTAATAGAACCATTAGGATAAGGCCATGTGGGCCAATAGAATAGTTTTATGATTCTATAAATACCTACTTTTAATCACATTTCCATTATTGAAAAATAAATCAATTGTTTAGTGCATTAGTGCGTCTCTCTCTCTCTTAATCTCTTTCTTTCTCTATAGAGAGTGACTACTTCGAATTAAGTTATTTCTCCTACAATTCCTACCCATCCCTATTAGGAACTACTGGGTTCCTAACAAGTGGTATTAGAGCCGTCAATCTTGAGACGGGTGAATATGACCAACAAAAAATCTTGAAAGACTTACGACAAATGGTGAATGAAGTTTCAAAGAAGGTTAAGGCCTTAACGGAATCTCACAATGATGTTTTAGAGAAGGTCAAGGCCTTAGCTGAATCTAAAAAGGTCATGAAAGAAGAGCTCTCAAGATTGCAAGAGGATCTTGAGAATATGACAGAGGATGAGTTACTATATCTTGATGCAATGGAACTCGAAGAACAAATCAAGTTCCAAGAATTTACTGTCATCTTTGCAAGTAGATATGTTGGTTTTTGTGTCAAAGTGGATGATGATATCCATGTACACGCTGCCCCTGAAGTTCAGTCCAAAGAACCAACGAAGAAGGTGATGATGATCCAAGAATCTAAAATGCAAGAACCCGTTGTTGTTGGTGTGGACGTAGAACACATTGTTCTTGTGCAGTCCCTTTATGTACAAGGCAATCAATCTAACAGAGTCACAAAAAGCTTAGCCGTGCATGGCATGGGTGTAGTGCATCCATTGGCAAGATACAACTCTAAGCTCTTTGAATTCATTGCTTATGGAGGCATAATATATATGGATCATATTTGTTGTATCAAGTGTGATAAAATGCATCCTGATATTCTTTCCAAGAGAGGCATTAGACTTTCAATAAATGAATATGGGTTAGTTACAACTTTGCATTTTGATGACAACATATCACTTTTCAACATCATGATTGGTCCAATGCATAAGCCAGTGATTATATATGGAATGATGTTAATTCAACTTTCCATGTTGATGAGTTCTTAGTCCATCCTTCAAGATTGCTCCAATACATGATCCAATCAATGTACGTAATCATGTAACATTTGATGGAAGAGATCTTTTGTGGTGTGAGGGATGCTTGTGTGCCTTGCATATAAAGTGCAGCCCTCTGCCAAGAATTTCTCGTGATAGTTGGTACTGTAGGTATTGCTAGAATGTGTTCCATAAAGAAAAATTTGTGAAGCGTATTGCTATTGATGTAGCTGCTAGAAGTGAGTTTGCTGATCTAGTTAGAGATACAAGTTGCTTTCTCAAATTATGGGTTGTGGCAAAGTGCTTTGAAGTAGTTGGTGTGTTCAATCTTCAATATGTTTTGGAGTATTGGGTTAGTGGCCAGTTTCCCCTCATGAAGGTGTCATTTCACAACAACACCTAATGGGCAAGGTGTTTTGAAGGGGAGGGAAATGTTAGGGACTCCTATAGGTATATAGATAATAATTGTTGTAATGTTGCATTTAGTTAGTTAGTTAGTTACAATGCCAAGCATGTTAATCACATCTAACACATGTTGGAATTATTAATGCACATGGGGGTTAATAGGACCATTGGGACAAGGCCATATGGGCCAATAGAATAGTTTTATGGTTCTATAAATACCTACTTGTAATCACATTTCCATTATTGAAGAATAAATCAATTGCTTAGTGCATTAGTGCATCTCTCTCTCTTAATTTCTTTCTTTCTCTATGGAGGGTGACTACCTTGAATTAAGTCAATTCCCTTACAATTCCTACCCGTCCCTATTAGGAACTAATAGGCCAAAAATGTATTGACCCCTTGTAATGAATTAACCAATTAATTAGCCAAGTTAATCAATTAATTCAATTTGCATGCAATAAGTATGGTAGCACAAACAAATCACCAAATAACTAAATGCAGTGAAAATTAAATTGATACAGTGATTTGTTTACAAATGGGGAAAACCTATACAGTAAAAGTCCCACAGGGTGATTTTAAGGTCACCACTATTGAGAATTCACTTCTATCACAACAAGCGGTTACAAGTAAAGGAATCCCAAAACCTTATACCAACCTACAGTTGAACCCTTACCCTAATACCCAATTGGACTTATTCTGTAGTGACAATCTCTCATTTTAATGCACGACTCTCAGTACGTGACTAACCAATTCAATGCACGAATCCCAGTACACAGCTTACTCACAAACTTGAGAAAGATGCTAGCTGCAAAGTTGTTCAGTTCATCACACAATGAAGATCACGAAACTCCTTGGTTACAGAACCCTATGGTGTACAAACACAGTAGCTTCTTGAAGATGAACTAGGGCATATGTCTTCGGTTCACAATATGCTTGTGAAAAACTTTTGCATTAAGTTGCATCAGCTATGATGGCCCTTAAAACAATCCTTATATATGTTTAGGATTGTGAGAAAAGAAGGCCTAAACATGTATTCACGGATTGGAGTGAAATCAGCTCTAAAAAAACTAATTTTCATAAATCTCCATAGATAGCTTATCTATCGAGCTATCTGTCGAGCATCGAGCTTTAGCTGCTTTTTAAACCTCGATAGATACTAGCTATCGAGTTTAAAAATCTAGCACTTCTTCACTTGTTTCTTGAACAAACTTGTATGGCTTTAACACTTAATCTTGAAACCTTATTCCTTAAAGCGATAAACACATCCTAGATCTACCCAATTACAAGTAAAGTGCGTTTTGTCAAAGGATTAGCCAATTCTATATTGACATATATTCTTAACATTAAATCATATATGTCCTAACAGGAACCACTGGGTTCTTAACATTGCGTAAAAACATTTGGTGCACAATGGTGTTTTAAAATTTTGAGAATCTCTTTTCCCTTTTCGAATGAGCAAGAGAAAATAATTTGAACAATAACTTTGGGACAAATCATCATGATATCTAAGAGTCAAACCGTTCTCTTTGATTAGAAAGGATGAAAGTCATTAGATCCACAATCTTTCACTATAAGCTATCCTCTTTGCCCATATAGCTCCAAAGACATTTCCCCAACCTGGATCCCTAGTCGCCTAATGATAAATACTAGAGATATAGTACTTTTCACAATCTTTTACACATCTAATAATGTAGTTAGTTATGATTGAAACATCGTAGCTTCTACATGGAGTTATTAAGAGACCATATATCACCTTACATCACTTTTATTAACACCAATCACAACATATTACAATAGTCACAAACCTGTGAGATTCAACAAAAAAATAACAAAACAACAACAAAAATCATTAGTGCAATCATCTTGTATTGCACATTTGCACTAAATCAAAATTTGTCTCAAGAGTCACCAATCAAACAATAAAACTAAAAGCAGAAGATCCAAGCATGACAAAATCTTAAATAATTCAAATATTAAACATTAAACATTGTCAAAACCTAGTGCACAATGTGCTTGTCCCAATTAAAAAAAATTATAAAGAGGAAATAAGGGATAAAGAAATCCATATAGCAGCTCCATGGAAATACATGCATGCAGAAACGATTATTACCACTACCATAGGTTCATTGATAATGAAATTATTTTCATAGTAACATATGTATACTGTAAATAAACAAATTGCAATAAAGATCGCAAAATTGTTTTCATTATAAATAAAATAGAATACCGTTATCAATGTCAAATTCTTTTTGCTATGACTCAAAAGAGTAGAGAACATAATACAATACATCTGCACTACATATCAAAGTACATTTTTCATCATAAAACAAAGTTACAAAACCATATTTCAAACCTCTTGTTAAATAAATTAAAGATACAACCACGAAGTCCATCAACACATTAACACATATTTGGTAGCTAATGTAAATGCAATAACAAAACTCTAAACAATAGAAGAGCCATCTTCATGAGCAGTGTCCTACACAGCCTCATTAAGTGCATCCCTTTTCAAAGGATCCGAATGTCCCTTAAAGTGAAATAATTGGCATATGGCCACTAAATGTCTCTGCATTTCTCTCTTGAGCTTCACACCTGATTTTCCCACTGCATATTTAATCAGCCTCAAAAACCGAATAAAATTAAAGAATAAATGGTATTATGATTTTTTATAAATTATAATTTCAAGTGACAATCTACCACACACATCCATTTATATCCACAGATCCAACAACTTTCACAATCTAAGCCAAATAATTATGTCAAAAGCTAAGTGTCCCATATTAAATTATTAGATCTACTTATGTCAAATCAATTTTCATTTTCAAATACAAGACAAAACATTGTTGAAATCCCAGTTTATAATATTGAAATCAAGTTAGAGCATATACATGGCATTCTGTACGCAAACTTGAATCAAATCACAAAGAAATAAGTGGAGTTATAAAACAAACTAATTTTTGCAACTCCTTTCATTTTTATTTTTCTCCTATTTATTCATTTAGCAGTTCATCTATTTCAAATTGGGGGCAAAGGGGGGCAGGGATAGCAAATTTTCAAAGCAGCACCTTGAAGAACTAACTTTCTCCATTGCTCAATTGCACAATGGAAAGCCCTGCTCTCCTTTCATTTCAAAATTGGACAATCACTCTCCTTGAACATCTTATCTGCTTCAGAAGTAACGGTTACGAGACGTGAGCACTTAACAGTGCTTCAACAATCTTACATTATAAGTATATCCAACATGACTACAATCATCAATTTGCATATTTTAAAAGTAAAATGCAGCATAAACTTAATTAATAGAGAAGTACCATGCTGAAAGTAGCGTGTATTTTATACTTTTCTCTCATTCAGGTTAGCAGTTGATCCTCTTTACCATCTTTCAATTTCACAATGGAACACTCATTTTCATATATATGATAGAAGGGTACAGAAAGAGGGGTCATTTTTTGATGTTAGTGGAAAGCATTGAGCTGCCTCATGTATCAGCAAAAAATACAAGTGGTCTTTTTTGTCATTGTGGATTACATTGATCAGCCATTTGGATGACCACCTGTAGAAACCTTGTCGCTAACTTTTTATACACATTTATTTTCTGCTTTCTCTTGCTATTCTTAGGAATTCTTTTTGCACAATGGTTTTGTTTGGAATATCAAATTAAAGAGTGCATGTTTTCTGTGATGAATGGAAAGGCTGATATTCCATTCCAATATTACCTTTTGAATTGCATTTTAATTGACATTTCATACGAGGGAGACATCACTGCAACATGGATTGTAGTACTAGTACAGTTGGGCATCTATTGTTGAATGTCATTGTGGCATGTACCATTAAATGGATTTGTTAATACTGGGTTCAAAAACTTGTACAACATATGCAAATTTTAATCTTATATACACATTTGCATCACTTGCATTCGAAATTCGCATTACTTATACATTGATCTTTTAAATGTAAAAATGTCTCTTGTATAAAACCGATCTAGCTTGCTGGAAAACTTGGGAGTACAATTTATTATAAAGTAACATATAATATGTTATGACTCAAAGTCATATGGGTCACAAGAAATTATTTACTTTTATGCGAGGAGTCCTCCCTTCTCTACAATGATGATGGAATTTATCATGGGATGATATGGAGTGATAAAGGAGTAGTTAGTTCCTTAATTTTAGTGAAGGAATAAACGGATGAGGGGATCAGTTACTTGGTTCCTTGGTTATAGGAGGGGTTTTGAGGTTGATTTTGATCATGTTGTTATCTGGGCATCAATTTCAGTAGGCTTCGTAAAACAATATGCGGTTTATGTAATTATCTCATTTATTGAGACTTACGATCATGCATAGACATACCAGGACACCTAATGTTCATAAAATCACTGTTAAGTAAAATTTAGAGCACCTATGTTCATAAGAAACTTACCATGATACTTACTGTTCTCTCAAGCAACCAATCATGGGTAGAGGGCCATGCGAACAAATCCATCAGCCAAGGAATTCATTACATTCTATTGCAAGTGAGCAGAGCATGAAAAACCACGTAAAGTATTTGTCATGGTCAGAAGTAAATCAATGAACAAAATTTATCTTCTTAGACATTTTACCTATAAACAAATTATAAATCAATGGACACATTTTTTTCCAAAATCAACCACATAGATAAAAAATACTCACAGAGCTCTGGCCATGTTGTTCAAGAGTTTCTCAAAATCCTCAAAGAAAATAGACATTCAACCAGAAAATCTGGATTGTTCTCATCTTGCAGCAGTTTCTGAAGTTGTTCAAACTGGTCATTAAAATATTCCCTTTTTTATCACCAAAACCCATAAAATAGAATTCCCCTACCAACCCAAATATAAACAAATAATTAAATTAAAAAACCAGAAAAACAAACGGCCACTATCTCTGTGATTGGTTTCTAATTCTCAAGAGTGTTGAGATTTATTACAGCGAGACTGACCGGAAAACAAAAGTGTGTGCCCCCATGTAAAAGGCTTTTAACAATATATGTCGTTTTGTTGGAACAAAAAAGTTTAAAAAATTAAATTAAATTAAACTTTATTACTCAGTAAAAAAAAAAAAGTGTATGTTGACTCAATTGTAATCTGTAAGGACTCGATTTGTAACGATCCCAAATTGGTTTATTGGGTTCGAACATTAAAGGCCCGAACAATAAATTTGTAGAAAGTGGGCTAAAAGGCTAGGTCTTGATCACCGGATAGTGGTTAATCATAGTGTTCGTGGTAATCGCACAAGGGCGAACTGCGCTTGCCCAAGAATATTTTCTCCTCGGTACGGCCTGGGGGGCTCTAGTTCTTGGCACTCCTCCCCCCTCTTCTGTATTGCTTCCCTCTCCTTTTTATACTAGCCTTTACTCTCCCTCTAACGTTCACGTGTAAGTTCAGCTTTCTATGGTTGATACTTGTCCTATCAACCCATACCCAAAGTGGTTGGGAGTTGTTGTAAAAACTGAAAAACATTGCTCTATCAGGCGCAGAGTACTTAATTGCAGTAATGGTAGCCTTTCCCTTGTCCTTTGTCGCCACACT
>JAOXJQ010004934.1:0-10887 GCA_025762765.1 Quercus bicolor | reverse complement strand
TATTGCTTGAATTGATTAAGTTGTTATTTGGGGGTCTAAACGTTCAAAGGTGTTTTTACACGTTTTTGAACTTTCAGGGTGTCCACGATGATGAAAAGTTTTTGTAAAATGATGGGTTTTTCCTATTGTAAGACATGAAGCTCAATGCATGGCATTGTTCCGGTTACTAGAATAAGAATGTCTTGAGGTTGTTAATTATAGGGGTATTTAGAGACCTAGAAAGGTCTTAGGGAACTTCGGGGATTGATATCCATAGTATATTATGATGGTTTTTCTTTTTGTAATAGAGGATCGTCAAATGGTTGGGGGCTATTGGTAGTTTTAAATGAATTTAAGACTTGTATCTTGAAATGTTAAGGGGTTTAATAACCCTCGAAAGAGAGAGGTATGTAAAAATCTTCTAAAAGATTGGCGGTGTAATATTGTTTGCTTACAAGAAACTAAGCTTTCTTCTTTAGATTTTGTTGTTGTTTGGAGTTTATTGGGTAGTCCTTTAATAGATTGGGCTGTCCTAGATGCAGTTTAAATGTCGGGGGCGGGGGCCGGGGGGGGGGGGGGAATCACTAATTTGGGATAAACAGGTAGTTGAGAAACTTGATGTGTCTGTTGGTTAGTTCACTGTTAGTGTACTTTTGAGGGCATATTGGATAGTTTTGAATGGGTTTGTACTAGAATGTATGGTCCTAATGATGATCAACATCGGACTATTTTGTGGGGGGAGCTATCAAAGGTGCGTGTTCAATGGACCATGACATGGCTCTTATTTGGTGATTTAAACATCATTAGATATCTATGTAAGAGGTTTAGTTCTGAGTCTTTTAGCCCAATCATGTTTGCTTTTTCAGATTTTATTGAGAACAATTACCTAGTGGATTTACCAAGGGGCTTCTTTTACCTAGTTTAGGGATTTTGAGCTACAAACTGTGTTGTATTAACAGGACGTTGGTATCTGTGGATTGGGTGGATCATTTTGAACACCATGTATTTTCCTTTTTTGTTATTTCTTGATTAATATTGCTATGTTTACCTTTAAAAAAAATAAAAAATAAAAAGCTTTGTTTGTTTGATGCAAACTTTTCCGATGTGTAATGCCAAGTAACCCTAGGTGTGATGCTTAGGAAGACCTAGGTGTGATTGCCTAGTATTTTATTTATGTTATTTTCTATTTATCTCCTATTTTAGCCCCAAAATAGCCATCAACATTCATTCTTTTCTCACCTAAACTCTTAAACATCAATCCTTATTCAAGAATTCATCAAGAAACCTAGTATAGTGCTGAATTTCATAACAGTCCTGCATCAAGGCATCTCTCTTCATTCCATATCTCCGTAACTATTTGCCTAATAAAGTAGGATTTAATCTTCTCAAATGCCAGATGCCTAACTTGCCATTTTGCACCGATGTACAAAAACTTAAGACCATTTCACTAGAGGTATCTTGGAAGCATCAATACTACTCCAAAGAAAATCTCTTTGTAACTTCTCAATACGATTAGCCATGAAAGTTCACTTGGTGTATAAAATACTAATGAATGTTTAGACCCCCAATTTTAAATATAACCAACACAAGCTTCTTATACTTAAACAATAAATGTGCAAAATAATAAGTACAAGCAAAAACCCAAATAGATAAACAACTCTACACCATAATTAATCACAACACAACAGTAATTAAAAGGTAAGAGTAAAGGTTAGAGAGATGCAAACACAAAGATAACACCGGCATGTGTTATCGAAGAACTCAACGAAAAACTTCTCCGTTGCCCTTCAAGCGGAAAAATGATCCACAAGAATAAAGTTGGAATACACAAATAGCAGTAGACCCTCCAAGCCTAATCTACCCAATGCACCTAAGCCCTCCAAACTTCTTCCTTTAACAGGGTTAAGCCTAACTGTATCTTCTTTAGCTTCTCGGATCCCTCAATAAGCCTATTGTATCAACTAAATGAATTAGTCATCTCTGAATTGTTTCCCAAGCACCAAAATACCTCCTCACTAATATGGGTATGGTGAGATAAGGATTTGGCAAATGAGCCTGTCAAGGATATGTCAATGGAGAAGGTGAGAGTAGAGGAATTTGGAGAATCAAATGTCTAATATTGTAGATAAGTCAATCTTGGTTTTCTCTAGGATTTCTCTCTCAAAATTTTCTCTGGAAGCTCTCTACATTTTGTGGGTATAAAGGTATTTATAGTAGGGTATGTGAGGAATGTGAAAAGTCATTTTTTTGCAAAACAGGACATTCTAGCAACTCAGTCTCGCAAGTGGGATGAGTCGCAAGTTTGAGTTGCAAGTTAACTACCAAGCCATGTAGGGAAATTAACCCAAAATTCTCAACCTGTGAAAAACAAAAATAGAGAAAACACATGCCAAAGAAAAATAGTCACACGCACAAGACAGTATTTACGTGGTTCGGCAATTTGCCTACGTCCACGAAATTGCAAGGATTTCACTATTATCAGGGACAAATACAAAGTGCGGCAATACAATTTTTTTCTCTCTCTCAAAAACTACATCAACTAACCCTAATCACCAAAACTTCGTTTTCTACATCCTGCGCACAAGATTCACAATGGGCTACAAAACGGGCCAAAAAAACTTCCGCTCCATAGACTAAGCTTCAGAAAATCTCCCATTAAAAACCACGCAACATTATTCAAGTCAAGTCGGGTCATCAACCAAATCAAACATAACTAGGTTCCTTAAACCCCAATAGGCTAAATTGTCAATTTTTGTCCTGTAGTGTTTCAGCTGTCATGACCCTTCAACTTCCTGCATGCTTCATACGTGTGACATTTTGGCGAGTTGCTAGTCGCAAGTCACTCGCGAGATCCAGTCGCAAGAAACCTCTTGAATGCTCACACACTTGAATTCTTCACACTCTTCTCACACACAACCCTTACATTATTCCCACATAAATACAGGGTATCTAATTGCTGAAATACAAGTAAATTTAGTACGAAATAAAGCCAACACATGATTGAATAAATTCAACCTTACAAGCCACCTTCACTAGAAGAGGGAGAAGAGAGATAAAATAAGTAGGCAAACTAGAAAGGGTACTCTTGATAAGAGTTAGCTTACCCCCCCCCCCCAGATAAATACATCCTTTTCCATCCTACTAAATGCCACTTCATCAATCTCTAAAATAGGATTCCAAATTGACTTCTCTTTATATGTATCACCCACTATAAGACCCAAATATTTCAAAGGAAGAGAGGACTGCCTACAACCTAACATCTCCACTATTTCCTTCATATTGATATCAAGCACATTGCCAATTGGAACCAATTCTGACTTTCCCAAGTTAATTATTAACCCTAACACCTCTTCAAATGTGGCTAGTTCCCAAGTAGCACATCTATATGATTGGAATCAGCATCACAAAAAATAAGTATATCATTTGCAAACAAGAAAAATGAGACATCGTCAACAATGTACCAACTGAATTGCCTACTAAGAAACCCAAAATTAACCCAAAATGGCAATCGCATCCAATGTATGGCTAAAGGCCTCCAGACAATATAAAAAAGAAGTAGGAATAATGGATCCCCTTGATGAATACCCCTAGTATACTACAAAAGAAATTAGAGGAGGTACTATTGATCAAAACAGAGAATTTAACAATTGAAATACAAAACATAATCTACCGTCTCCGTTTTTCTAAAAATACACACCACATAAACAAGTAAATAAGAAAGTTCTAATACACATGATCATGTACTTTCTCAACATCCAACTTGCATAACACCCCCGGCACCCTTGACTTCAATCTACTATCTATACATTTAGAAGCAATTAAAACAAAATCCAGAGTTTGCCTACCTTTAACAAAGGTGTTTTGAGAATTTGAGATGAGCCCATGCACCACCCTTCTCAAATGATTAGCCAATACTTTAGATATAATCTTGTACATCCCTCCCACCAAACTAATAGGACGAAAATCCTTCACCTCCACAAGATCAGTTTTTTGGGAATACGGGCAAGAAAGGAGGCATTAAGGCTCTTTTCAAATACTGCCTATATACTCCAGCAAGATTGAAAAAATGCCATAGAAAAACCATCTGAGCTTAGCGACTTATCGCCGTTGAACCCACTGATCACCCTAAACACCTCATCCTCCTCAAAAGGTCTATCTAGCCAAATAGCATCTTCCTTGGAAAATTCTTGCAATAAAATTTTTAGATTCTTATTTTCTTTTTGTGGACAATGTGGTCAAACTTTTGGCTATGAACTATATCATCAGACGTAGAACGTTTCAGTTGAGCCTACACTAATCAAGGAGTTCAATTCCCTCTTCTTATTCCATGCAACTTCATTGTACAATTCACATGAAAAGCCTAGGGAAAAGGAAATTATTTGCTCAAATATTATGATTTTTATTGTCATAGTGCAACTTTGTGATTGATTAGGTTGTAACTTATAAATGCTTATAGTGCGAAGAGAGATGCAATTCATTAGTTGCAATATCATGCAACTTCATTTTGAATCGAGGATATATATTGGAGGTGCAAGATACTTTGATTTATAAAAAAGGTTAACCATATCAGGGTTGTACATGGTACAATATTTGTTCAATTAAGGGAACTATTTAGATGAGGTTAGGGATCATTCTGTTTTCTAATTACTTATGAGGTTTGTAGGAACTTAGAGAAAAAGTGAACGGATAAGCCAAGAACCTTCTTATGCCAACTTGATACTACTGATATAAAGTCTTTAATATGTGCGTTTCTCTTAGTTTCAAAGTTGGTTATTGGCTCTTACTGATATCTCAATTTTGTGGCCCATGGTTGCTGGTTCCTACTACCATTATTTCCATTATGATGGTAAGCTAAATCTTTTGTTCAGCATTGCACATGGAGACTCAATCACCTGTGTAACTGATATATTTTCTTTAGCAGTATTGCATTTTTCGGGAGGACTACTTACATTCTACTATCATTACATTTGGACGAGTTACTTTCTACTAGCATTAGCATCATTTGGAGGATTTGCTCTAGATCATTACTTTATGTCACCTCTTTTGGTCACCCATGTTTGCTGGTTCCTCTCCTAGCTCGTTGGCCCAACCCATTGTGCCCATGGGTCAATTACGCCCAGCCCCTCCCCCCGATTAATGACCTTATATATAGTATAGGCATGGTTTTTGTTTTAAGTCATTACATAATTATTATCTTGACCCAAATTCCAACAACCCCAACCTCAACCTGAATTTTAATTCCAACCCCAACCCTCCTGAATCCGTGTGAACCATGCCACTCCATAATAGGGGAAGAACGGTGCTAGTACTAAATCCGCTCCATAAAATCATCTAGCTTGAGTCTCTTCAACTTGCACATGCGATAACTAATGAAATCGATGCCAGGATCTGGTCTCACACGATAGTGTTCTTTTCAACCCCAGAAGAAGCAACATTATTGGTGATTTTAATATTTTTAGCTCTTTTAGACTAAAATACATGATTTGTGATACATTTATTATTAGTTTTCTCCAATATTTCTATAAGTTTTTTGGTAAAATATTGTAATCTTTAGTATTTTATTTTATAGACAAAATAGAAAGACAATAAGAGTGTTATAGTGATTTGATCATATCATATTTGTTTACAAATTTAATAATTGCATGATATATATAGAAATGCTTTATGCCTACTCAGGAATGCAAATATCATTTTGATAAATTAAAAATACAAATATCATTCAATTATTATGAATCTTTTTTACATTTTTTAATGTGCATCATTAAAAATATTTTTTCTTTTATCAAATATTGTTTCAATTGCTACAAAAGTAACTAAATATGAGGAAGAATAACATACTTCAAATAATTTATATATTTCTCATATAAGCCTTAGAGAAATTATTAATATAACAAAATAAATGTACTTATCCTATTCGTAATCTTTTAGAATAAATATTACAATGTTAGTTATATATACTAGCCTCTAAGCACACACTCACATGCACGCTTAAAGGCTCTTTTTTTTTTTTTTAAGATTAATAATTTTTGTTGATGTGAAACGGTTAAGACTTAAAAAATTAAAAAATTAAAAAAAAAATTTGAAAATGTAAGTTTAAGTAGTTGGAGAGGAGTGTTGGGGGTGTTTTTGAACCAACAAAATATCTGATCCAAACAAGGGAAGTCCTTTAAATAATAGTATAAATATTAGGAAATGTAAATAGTTAAGATTAAATTTTAATGAATTCACAAATATTTAATATTTAGTGGTTAATTTTTATGTTAACTATTGCCAAAGAAATTAAATAAGAGGAAAGTTTTTCATATGGAAAAAAGTTTAGCTATAAACTTGGTTGTAGCCTAAAAGTACACCTCTCAAAAATTTAACAGGACCATATATTTTGAAAATTTAATTGTTAGATTGCATTTTGTTTACACACATGTTAAATTTCGTACTAATCAGATGTTATTTACTTTTCAATCCATAAATTTTTATGAATAATTTTAGATTACAAAAAAACTTGAAATTTAAACAATTGATTAATGACATAGTTATTAAAGTTTGATTTTCTTGATGGGAATGACATACCAACTGATGGATTCCTAAGCGTAGGGTCTGACTTGGGACAAGCAGGCTTAGCACAAAGATAAATTGGAAAGAAAAACCCAACTAGATTAAGCAAAGAAGAAAAAAAAAAAGAAGTCTTATATTAATGCTCCCTCTGTTGGCCGAGGAAGGTATTTCTAAGCAAGCTACAACACAAGTCTTTGTTAGTTAACTCCCTTTTTTCTCTCTAATTTTCTCTCTCTTTCTCTCTCTCTCTCTCCCCCATCCCGTTCTTTCATAGTGGGGTTTTTCCATTCCTTTATAGTAGTCTGTCTTTAATCCTGGCCCTCTAGCTGTAAGGTGGTGGTTGCTCATCAGTTACTTGTGCCATCCCTAGTGAGTCACAGGCTGTCCAGGTACTATTCAGGCATCACTTCCCCTATTAATATGGTTGTAATGCTTGGTACAGAGTATTTAATGTGAAGGTGATGGGTGCTTACCAACACGCTTCCCCTTTTTCTCATTTGGCGCCTACCTGTGGCTGCCAACTTCAGTCTACGTCCTTTGGTACAATGATAGCTCATCTCACCCTCCTCGAAGTGTAGGGGGATCTCCTTCAATTGGCCCGATGCTCCCTTTTCCATCTGCTAGGCCTATATGGCCCTCGGGCTTAACCCAACAACACTTTTGTCCTCTCGCCCCCCCCCCCAACACACACACACACACACACACACACACACATATATATAATCTCTCCTAATCATTAAAGTCATTTGACAATAGACTATTAGTTGGAGTAGAATTTAAATTTCTAAAACTTAGATGATAAAGTTTTATCTAAATTGAATTATTGTTAAATCTTATCCCTTAACCAAGAGTCTTGTTGCTTAATTTCCTAATAAAATATTAATTTAATAAGATGCAACTTGAGGGGAAAGACAAAAACAAAAATGTGATTCAGATTTTGAGAGAGAGGGAGAGAGAGAGAGAGTTTTTCTACGTTAGGTCTCTTTATTTACTTTTTTCTTTTTTCTTTTTTTGCTTGAGGGTGTGATTTAGATTTTTTTTTTTTAGACTTTAAGCTAAAGAATAGTTCAAATTAAAATAAATAATAGTAGATAATAATGATTAGGCTTAGAGATTTAAAGAGAGAGATGGAGCTATTTTGCATTAGATCTCTGAATGTTCAATTAGTGTATAAAACACTATGAACGTTTAGACCCCTAACTTACAAAATATCAATTCAAGCTTAATGTCAAACAATTAATGTGCGGAATATAAACATAAGCTTAAAACAGAATTGATAAACAATCTAAACCAAATAAAATCACATCCACATCAGAAATTAAATGGAAAAGATTAAGGGAAGAGAGATGCAAACACAAAGACAACACACGATGTGTTATCGAAGAGGAAACTGAAGCCCTCGACGTAAAACCTCTCCGCCGCCCTCCAAGCAGTAAACAATCCACTAAAGAATGTAGTTGGGATACATGAACAGTAGAAGACCCTCCAAGCCTAATCTACCCAATGTACCTAAGCCCTTCAAGCTCCTACTCCAATGAGGTTACGCCAAACCTATTTCTTCTTTAACTTACTGGATTCCGCTACTTAACCATAGCATCTAACAATATGAAATTGGTCCCTTCTTAACTGCTTCCCAAACATCAAATGGCTTTCTCACAAATATGGGTATGGTGAGAAAATGTTTTAGTAATGTACCTCTCAAGGATTTGACAATAGAGAGGAAGAGAGTAGAGGAATTTGAAGAGTCTCTATGTGAAGATTATGGATGAATCAATCTTATTTTTCTCTAGGGTTTTTCTCTCAAAATTCTCTCTCGAAGCTCTCTCAATATCGTGGGTATAAGGGTATATATATAGTAGGGTGAGAAGGAATGTAAAAAGTCAGTTTTTCCCAAACACGGTGGTCTGGCAACTTGACCTCGTGATTGGCCTGAGTCGCGAGTTCAAGCCGCAAGCTAACGGCCTGGCCAGCTTAGGGTTTTTGTCCTGTAGTGCAATAGCTGGCATGACTCTTCAGCGCCCCTGCATGCTCTGCACGTGTGCCAACTTTGGCGACTTGCCAGTTGCGAGTCACCCGCAAGTCCAACCACGAGTCTCTGCATCCTTGCACAATTTTAAGCATTTCTTCACACTCTCTCACTCACTACCCTTACATGATTCCCACCTAAATACAGGGTTACTAATTGCTAAAATACAAGCAAATTTGGCACGGAATAAAGCCAATAAGATGGTGGATAAAATTCAACCTTACAATCTCCCCCTTTGGCTATTCCGCAACAAAACCCTAAAACAAACTCTAGACTTAACATGTGAGTTGGGAACAGTTGAACGAAAGTCACTCACACCTAACTCTAGAATCTGACAAGCTCTTGAATCATATGAATAAGAATCTCCTGAAACACAACAACACAGTATCATTATTATATGCAGAAAAACTTTTAATTGCATATGAGACAAGCACAATGCGATCAAGCAAAATAGAATGAGAAATAAACCATGGCTTAACCAAACAGGCAATCAGAAATAAACCATGGCTTAACCAAACAGGCAATCACTATAAAGTAGTGACCACAATGCTCATTCACACTTGGAATAAACATCCGAACATACAAGCCAATAAGCTCAATGCAAATCACTTGCAAGCTCAACACTTAACCAATGCACAATACATAAAGTACATGCATCTAGGAACAAAATCCTACAAGGGCACAAGAGTGAGAATACTTAAAGAAAATGCATAACATTTAGCTAGAAGTATTAGACAACAAAAGGCTGCATAAGCATGGTACAAACCATAAAAGCCTACAAAATAGCACATGGAAACAAACCCTAAAAGCTTACAAAAGCAACATGGGCACAAACAAGACATTTTAAATAGCTAAGCATAAACATGAACTATGAGCAAAGCAAAAACATAGTTAATATAACACAAAGCTCTTTCTCTTTTTCTCCCCCTATCATGAATCATAGGAGCTGTGATGAACTTGGAACATTTATACCTGTAATCTGAAACACTTGCACAAAACACATTAGACCCTCAAGGTAGAGCAAGTAATAAAGTGACAAGTATAATGAATTTCTCCCCCTACAAATGTGCACAAGAAGTAGAATTTCTCCCCCTATAAATGTACACAAGAAATAGTATGTTCTCCCCCTTTTTGACACAAATAGACAAAGGGGTCAATGAGAAAAGAGGGCAAGAGATGAAGGTATGAATAGTGATAATGATGCATGAGGGAAAAATGAAAAGAGTTTGAAAACGACCTTGAAAATAACCCCCAATATGCAAAACACGCGATTTTCGCGACTGAGCCAAGTCGCGTGAAAGTTGCCAAAACAAGCTGCGGGAAACCTGAAAACCAAAAATTTGAAAATTTTTCTAGTGTTTTTCACGATTGGAAAGTCTACTCGCAAGAGAGTCGCAAGGTGAGCCACAAAAATCTCTATGTATCCCTCGCGATTGGACCTTCCACCCGCGAACAAGTCGCCATATTGAGCCACGAGAAACATAAAAACCCAAATTTTGTAAAATATTCTAAGTATTTTTCACGACTGGGATATTGACCCACCAGTGAGTCGTGAAAAATCTCTGTGTGGGCTTGCGACTGGGGCATGCAACAAGACTAACCTGCAACTGAGTCGCCAGAACAGGGCAACATTGTTTTTGAAGATTTTGACAATTTTTGCAAAAACAAAATACTTTCGAAAAACAACTAAAAACTCAAAAATCTTTTTGTGATTGATCAACAAAGACTGAGCATGTGAAAACACATTTAATCAAGTACAATCACACGAATGAATATGGCAATCATTGAACATAGACATGTGTGTTGTGTGTGGATATCAAAAATAAGATAGTCCTTAGTTTAATGTGAAATTTCAATGATCAATTCATTCAAAGCATACACAACTAGCACTAGATAATGTGACCCATCTCAATTATAGAAATATGCATATATGACCTCCCACATAGACTTGAGTATAATATCTTTAAAGCTTTTCATTTGGCTCCATGTTTGTCATATCATTTGATCTTTTTGAATCAACACATCTCATTGTGAGATCGATACCTGAAATTTTGGATATTTCACTTTGATGAGTTAGCCTTTGGCTTTTTGGGCATCATACATTTTTAATTTTTGGTCGCTTTCCCTTTTACCTAGTCGAATACCAGTATGTGCGACAGGCTTTTGTAGCTCAATATCTCTTTTCATTTGGAGATTTACATTTAATGAGCTCTTTTAACAAAAACAGAAAAAATAAATAAATAAATAAAAGAGTGGGAAGATATATAGGCATAAGTCTATGCATGTCTCAAGATCAACAAAATCATTCACTAGTCATTCATGACAAGGTT
>JAOXJQ010004893.1:0-10891 GCA_025762765.1 Quercus bicolor | reverse complement strand
CTTGGGTCTTGAAATCACTCATTCTACAGATGGACTTTATGTTACTCAAGCCAAGTATGCCTCTGAACTCTTGTCTCAAGTTGGACTCACTGATAGCAAGACTGTTAACACTCCAGTTGAGCTTAATGTGCATCTGACTCCGTTAGGGGGGAAACCGTTGTCTAATCCCTCTCTTTACAAACGCTTGGTTGGCAGCCTAGTTTATCTCACTGTCACTCGTCCAGACATTTCCTATGTTGTTCATCAGGTGAGTCAGTATCTATCTGCTCCACGATCGACTCACTATGCTGCTGTTCTGCGTATTCTTCGGTACCTAAAGGGCACTCTCTTCCATGGTCTTTTCTACTCTTCTTAGTCTCCTCTTGTTCTCCTTGCATTTTCTGATGCTGATTGGGCAGGAGATCCCATTGATCGTAGGTCCACCACTGGTTATTACTTTCTTCTTGGTTCTTCTCTGATTTCTTGGCGAAGCAAGAAACAAACTCATGTGGCCCACTCCAGTACTGAAGCAGAATATCGTGCCCTTGCTGATACCACATCTGAGCTCCTTTGGCTACGGTGGCTTCTCAAAGACTTAGGTGTGTCCACATCCTCCGCTACTCCTCTTTATTGTGACAACCAGAGTGCCATTCATATTGCTCACAATGATGTCTTCCATGAACGGACTAAACATATCGAGATCGATTGTCATTTTATCCGTTATCATCTTGTCCATGGTGCTCTCAAGCTGATCTCAGTTTCTTCTAAAGATCAACTTGCAGATATCTTCACCAAGTCACATCCTAAGGGACGTCTTCGCATTTTGGTTGACAACCTCAAGTTGGTCTCACATCCACCTTGAGTTTGAGGGGGGCTATTAACGTGTATTAGGATATGTGGGTTTTAGGCCCACCTTGTTTACTTGTATAGCACATTTACTTGTACTGCACACTCTGCCTCCTATATAAAGGCACTTATGTATATTCTATTACTGAATGAAATACAATACAATTACTCTGTATTTCTGACAAGGGGAATAAGCCTAGATCAAGCGGTCTACTGGTAGTCTAGAGCTCAAAGGAATGCCTAGGATCGTGGTGGCATCCTCAAAGGAGAAAACTTGTCGGATCAAGTCTGCATGCCAGCATTTATCCAAAGGATTAGTAAGAGTACCTGTAATATCTCGCATATCTTTATTTGAGGTTATTTTATATATATATATAATTAATTAATTAATTAATTAATGGGCCATAAGTACTTTTTTTTAGTAATTGTAACCCATTATCCCACTAAGCCCACATTTCTGATGCGTTAAATATAAGGTAGATGAAGAGATAAATTAGGGTTTTTCATAGAAAGAGAATCATCATCACTAAAGAGGTTAGGTGGTGTATTTTTTCTTGGAGTTAATTAAAGAGGCAACTAAAGAATTCCAGGTATGATTTCTCATCTGTTAGAAACAAAGAATTAAAAGAGTTAGAATTTTATCTTAGTAACCTTAGTGATGTTTAGATTTTTCAAAAGGGATATTTCCTAGAACTGTTGTTTGCACTTTTAGGTTAGTGTTTACAGACTTCATTCTAGAACAAAACCATGGAATATTACAAGTTCTAATCTATGCATATGGCTCACATTTTTCTATTGGATATATATATATATATATATATATAAGTCAATGATATTGCCCTGCCCGTTGTTTTTCTTTGAGGTTTCAATTGGAGAGCTGGTTGGTTGCTTTGTGATTAGACATATTAAACCCAATGGGAGACACATTTGTGTGTGTATGTATATTAAGTCTTATGATTGGCCTCTGTGTATATGGCTTGCACGTTGCCCACTGTGCATCCCTAGAACAAGTGATTTTTGCCATTAAGTTTTCTTTCGGATATGTATATATTAAGTCCTATTAGATTTGCAGCGTTTTCTTGATTATATATATTAGGTTGGATTAATGTTTTCTTTGGTTATATATATTAGGATGGTTTAACGTTTTCTTTGGGGTTTTATATTAAGGGTCTGTTTAGATACCGCTTATTTGCTGAAAACTGAAAATTTATTATTGAAAACACTATAGCAAAATATTAATTAAAAGGCAAAACACTGTTCACTTGTTACTGTTCACGCGTTTTTGTGCTTTGGCTGGTCCATGAACAGTGCCATGGGACCAGCCAAAAAATGCAGACGCAACAATAACGCAAACGTGTTGCTAAACAAATGCACACTAAATCCTAGGCCAATGATATTTTGGCTACTGCCTTCCCCATGGCAATATGAATTTCGATTAATGCAAGGGAATATTGTTGGTTAGAATATCATTGGTTAGAGATTCTTTAATTTAGTGTTAAAAGAGTTATTAGTTCAGCAAAGTATAATCTTAGTGAGTTAGTTTGTCTAATTCAATAAAATTTATATTTTGTGGAGGATATTAAGTAATTTCCATAATTGATTATAGGTCCTATTTAAGAGTATTTTGAGACTATTTGTAGGGTGTTTCAACTGGACTTTCAGAGTGATTCAAGTGTTCTAAGTAATTATGCATAATATGTACAATTTTGCTCATTAGGTTCTTAGAAATCAAAGGTTTTCAAAAGTTATGTTTTTTTTAAGCTTACATTTTCTAAAGTTTATCAAAAGCATTTTTACATCATTGAAAGAGAAACTTCGACCTTTAAATAATGTTTTAAAGATAAACTTTGAATTCTAAATAACGTTTTGAATGTCCAAATCTCATTTAAATATGATTTCTAAACTAAACTATTTTCAGAAAATAATCGAGTTTCAAAGTAAGTTTTCTAAAAAGGTTCTTGTTCATTAAATTTGTTTAAAACCAAGTGATTTCAAAGTCATATTCCTATTTGTCCCAATGGTATTTAAAACGTTTCTTTTAGTAAATTGAGCTTTCAGACTTACTCAAGAAATGTAAAAATATTTATATAAACTCTTCAGTTTCTATTCGTTCCTTAAGAGAGTCAAGCATCATTTGATTTATGTTTTAATTCGATATTGTGATATTCAATATGCCTTTATATTTGGAATAATTGTTAACATCAAGAAAATTTTTCTATTTTGTATAAACTATACTTTTGTGATATGTGACTCAAAATAAGTGTTTTTAAAATTGATTAGGTATATGTGTAAGCCCGCTCATAGGGTTGTATGTGAGAATAAGTGTTGATCCCTCACCAGTAGGGGCAAGATGTTGGTATTCGCTCACAAGATTGTATTTAAGAATATGTGATATGTGTATATGTGATACTATACTCTGATAAATTATATGCATGTGTTTTCGAATGATTTTAAGATGTGATTACATATGTATTAAATGATTCATTATATGTTTTGGAATAATTATATTTGATAACATTGAATGTGTTTTGTGAAAAATCAAAATACTCATGCTTTGCTTGACTCTATTCTATTATGTATTGTGTATAATTGCTTACTGGATGTGTGGCTCACCCCATCAATTACAATTTTCAAATTAAAGTTTAGTTGGAAAACAGAACCTTTGGATTACTTCGTAAGGTGTAAGGTAGAGCGTAGGAGTTTTTAGGCGACATCAACAATGCTTGAAGTTTTTATGGATTTTAGTTATTTTTTATTTCACTTATGATTTTACAGTTTGGAGATTATTTATAAATTGTGGATTTTAGTATTGTAAGAGATTTTTTTAAGAGCACTTTTTATTTGGAGGTTACTAAATTATGTTTAAATTAATTGTGTTTGTTGAGTTATGTAAGATCAGCAAGTTAGTCATGCATCTAAATTCATGTTTCATGGATTTGGCTCTTGACAGTACTCACCCATGCATCAAGTGGCAATCCAACTAGTGGTGACGTGATTTTAAATGTGGAAGGAATCGAGAGCCATTTATCATGCCAAACCTCAATAGATTCCCTATTCTTCACTTGCCATCGATAACTTCTCTGGACAATTAATTGAGCCGAGAAAATGCTCCTCCAAGCATATGATGGGTGGTGGCCCAATTCAGTGGATACAAAATCACCATTAGGAAAGTATCAAGCTTTAAAAACTTTGGGGACTAAGGTATTTGTACAAGTTTGTAAGCGCCAACCTTGCTTTGCCAAAAGGGCAGTATTAAAAGCCCTTAAATCCCCAAATCCCAATCCTCCCTCTTCCTTTGGTAGACACATCTTGTCCCAGCTAAGCCAAGCTGTTTTAGACCGCCCTCAGTTTTGCCCCCACTAGAATTTACGAACCTTTGATGTCATCTCATCACATAGTGTATTCAGTATTTTAAACACACTTATATTATATGTGGGGATAGCTTGGGCGTTTGTCTTGATCAAAATCTCCCTACTAGTGTGTGAGAGCAATTTTTCCTTCCATTTAGAAAGTTTGTTATCCAACCTTTCAATGATTTACCAGAATGTATTACATTTTTTTCCTTACTAGTGATGGAAGACCCAGATACTTCTTGTGCTGCTGAATGATCTCGACACCAAAGTGATTCTTGATTTCATTTTGAATATCTAGAGGTGTATTACGGCTAAAGAAAAGAGATGTTATGTCACGATTAAGTTCTTGACCTAATGCTTGCTCATAAATATCCAAAACCCTTTCAAGATCGGAACATTCCTCTCTAGCAGCTCTACAAAAAATAAGGCTGTCATTAGTAAAAAGAAGATGTGAAATATCTGGTGCACCTTGGCAGACAACCACCCCTTTAAGTAAACCTTGCTCCACTGAGGACTGAAGTAATGCTGACAATCCCTCTGCACATAGCAAAACAAATAAGGAAAGAGTGGGTCCCATTAGCGCAAACCCCTAGTTGGAGTAATATTGCCATAAGGTTTTCCATTGATTAGTATTGAATAAGATACAGTGTGAACACATCTCATCATAATAGTCACCCACTTCACATTGAACTCCATCTTTTGCATGATTTTTTCCAGACACCTATAGACACCACATTTTGTACACCTTACGACTCGGGCCCGCGTTCCCCAATAATGTAAGAATTCTAAAACCCAAGGTTGGTTTAGGGCCCAATCAGGTGAAAATTAACTTAGGAAAGTGTTTATGAAAAATATAACTTATTTTTGTACCAAATAAACTATTATTAGAAAATAAAGACCACAAAAACCGTAGAGCATGCATACGCATATGCGCACGCATGCTTCATGCATGCGTTCACATAAACATGCATTCATGCACATGCTAGGGTTACAAAAACTATGTAAGACAAGTTTTCTGCATTTAAACTAGGTTTGGAACGGATCTCACATTATTTGGGAGCCGCCCTAAACCCTTATTTTCAATTATATAAAGTCATAAATGGTACATTTTCAAGAAGGACGAATTTTGGTGGTAAAACACATAAGATTCACTAGTGAATCAAAGAGGGAGTTTTTCACAAAACATCCTTAAGTTAAATTTTAATTGATTGGGACATTTTCTGGTCTTAATCTTTGAGTTCTAAGTTTACTAAGTCATTTTTGAATTGGTTGTGATTAGATTGACTAAGGGCAATGGTCAAAATCAAGCTCTAAAGAGTTATCGTGTTGAGATAAAGTTTCTAACTTTGGCTCTTTGCTTTTTGTTGTTTTATGCATGTTTTTTTATATGTGTTTTATTTGCTGTAATATGTTTATTTAGTCTAGGTTTAGTTTGTGTTTGTGTCTTAAGCATGTTAAGTTGTTAGATTCTTATTTTCTGAGTTTCTGTTCTACATCTTCTAGGTTTTAGTGTTCTAGGTGTGTATTCGCACGCTTGCTTCATGCATGTACATGCATACTCGTGATATGCGTACACATACAATTGAGCTGTGTACACATGCTCTATATATGCACACACATATCCCTGCCCAAAACACCCTAATCCTTTTTGCCCATTTTCCTTTTGTTTTATTCACATGTTTTAACCTTTGTTTAACCTGTTTAGTCTATCTTTGAGTTTGTGTTTCTTTGTGTGGTTTTGTTTTGTTTGTTTTATCTCTTTTTTGTCTATTAGGGTCTTGATTTGTTTGAATTCCATGAATATGCATATAAACATGCATTGATGCACAGGTACTGTGATGTAGTGAGATAAGCAAGGTAAGCCATGCATTATCACATGAACATGCATTTGGTTGATGAGTATGATAAGGATGATGAACATGAATGCTTAATCGAATTCCATGCCCTTGATGTCTAGATGCTTTAACATATTTGCTTGATTTTTCCATGCGATGTTTCTGCCCTAAGATATTTGTGTTTAAATGCCATGATAGATGAATGATTAGGTTTGGGATGATTATGCCATGTTGTATGTCTTAGATGTATGCTAGCGTGTGTGTGGGTAGGAATAACATATTAAACTTGTCTTTAATAAGATTAAGATTTGGAACACAATGAATGGAAGCCAACCCATGGGTGGGGTGGGATGTAGACACTGCATTTTGTACCCCTTACGACTTGATCCCCCGTTTCCCAATGATGTTAGAATTTTAAAGCCCAAGGTTGATTTAGGGCTAATTAGATGAAAATTGATTTGAGGAAAGTGTTTATGGAAAATATAACTTATTTTTGGACGAAATAAACTATTTTTGAAAAATAAAGACCACGAAAACCCTAGGGCATACGTATGCATACATGCGTATATGCATGCATGCTCAAGCTCTATGTGCGCATGCTTCATGCATGCGTACGCACACACGTGCATGCTAGGGTTCCAGACTATATAAGGCAAGTTTTCTACATTTAAACTAAGTTTGGAATGAATGCCACATAGTCTGGAAGTTGCCCCAAACTCCTATTTTTTTACTATATAAAGCCATAAATGGTACATTTTCAAGGATGACAAATTCTGGTGGTAAAACACATAAGATTCACTAGAAAATAGTGAACCAAAGAGTGAGTTTTCACAAAACATTCTCAAGTCAAGTTTCATTTGATTTAGACCTTTTCTGGTCTTGATCTTTGAGTTATAAGTTTACTAACTCATTTTTTGAATTAATTGTGACTAGGTTGATTGAGGGGAATGGTCAAAATCAAGTTCTAGAGAGTTCTAATGTTGAGGTAAAGTTTCTAACTTTGGCTCTTCGCTTTTCTTTGCTTTTCTTTTGATTTTGTGTTTATATATGTGTTTTATTTCTTGTAATATGTTTGTTTAGTTTAGGTTTACTTTGTATTTGTGTTCTATGCATGTTAGGTTGTTAGATTTTCTATTTTCTGAGTTTCTCTATTCTAAGTTTCTGGGTTAGGGTTTCGGGTGTGCATGCGTATGCATACTCGAAGTATGCGTATGCATACTCGAAGAAGTATGCATACGCATATAGTTGGGATGCGCACGCATGCCCTAGGGATGTGCACACATGCCTTATGTATGTACACACATACTCAAGTCCAAAAACCCTAATTCATTCCTATTTACTTTTCCCTTGTCTTGTTTATATCTTCTAGTCTTTGTTTAACCTATTTTTTTTGTCCTTAGGTCTCTATCTCTTTGTTTTATCTTGTTTTGCTTTGTTTTATCTCTTTGTTTGTTTGTTAGGGCTCTAGATTGTTTGAATATCATGAACATGCATAAAATGTGAACATGCATTGATGTATATATGCTGTGATACAGTGAGGTAAGTCATGCATTCACATGAATATGCATTGGTTTGAATATAAGTTTTTTTATTTTTTATTTTTTTTATTATTATTAAATAACATGAATATTCTTGGGTTGAATGCTATGCCTTTGATGTTTGGATGTCAAAACATGCTTGTTTTATTTTGCCATGTGATGTTTCTGCCCTTGGAGATTTATGTTTGTATGCCATGATAGATGAATGATTAGGTTTGGGATGATTATGCCATATTATGTGTCTTAGATGCAAGCTAGTGTGTGTGTGAGTTAGAATAATATATTAAAATTTCTTTTAATGAGATTAAGATTTGGAACACAGTGAGTGGAAACTGACCCACAAGTCGGGTAGGGTTGGGTGCCTAACACCTTCCCATCCTCATACCTAAACTTTGGACATGTGCTTTGGTAAAAGATCAGTCTTTCCATGAAGGGCGCTATATTTATGATTCCTAGACCTAAACTAGGTGGCAACTCTATTTACATCCTTTGCCATGGTCCACCCTAGGCCAAGGCATACTTTCCAATCGTGAGGATAACACCACATCGTGAGCACTTGGGCCCACATGGAGTTAGGTGTTTAACACCTTCCCATCCCTATACCTAAACTCCCAGACACATGCTGTGGTAAAAGATCAGTCCTTCCACGAAAAGCGCTGTATTTATGGTTTATAAACCTAAACTAGGCGGCGATTTCATTTACACCCTCCACCATGGTCCATCCTAGGACAAGGTGTACTTCCCAATTGCGAGGATGACACCATGTCACAGTGCTTGTGCCCACAACACCCCCATTCCACTTGATTATAAGCTTTGCTCATATCCAACTTATGAGCCATTTCACCCACCTTTCCACTCCTCTTTTGGCTTATATGATGCATTGTTTCAAAAGCCACCAGAACATTATTAGTAGTAAACCAATTAAAAATAAAAGCACTTTGATTTCCATTAATAATATGTGAAAATAAATGCTTAAGCCTATTAGCCAAAACCTTGGATGCAAGTTGAGATACAGCATTGCTAAGGCTAATGGGCCAATACTGAGTAATTTTGGTCAGATTCTTCACTTTAGGAAGGAGCACAATATGAGTTTCATTAAACTTAGGGGGAAGGGTACCATGATTAAGAAAATCAAGAACAGGGGACCAACTAAGGACCAGTAATGCTGATAAAAGAGAGGAGGAATACCATCAGAACTCGGTGATTTTTTGGGATGCATTTGCTTAGGGGCACTGAAAACCTCCTCAGCTTGGAAACCAGGGTATAACTCCAAATTCATAGCTTTTGTGATTCTCGGCTGAATTACATTTGCCACAGCCGAAGCATCTGTTTGCCCACTGGTTCGAAGGATATTGGTGAAATAATCAACAATAATATGTTATTATTAAAGCCCAGGACAGTACAAGATCATAATGTGTTATTATGGACCTATCCTATGATCCTTCCTAGCCGTCCGATTGTGCCAGGTTAATAAGTTAGCCAAGAGCAACTAGCAAAATACACCAACTTGCATGCATGAGCTCAAGCTTCTTGTTACGTCACAAATTTCACGATGGTGTGGTCCGTGTGGATTACCAAAAAAAAAAAAAAAAAAAGAGTAATGGCTTTTAGCAATTTTTACAATCTTCCAAATCTAGATTATGGGCAATAGGGATGAGCCAACCAATAAGCCATTGAACATGACCCAATCATCCGATCCGATTTGATTTGTAGCATTTCAGTCATCAGTTTTGACCACTGCTTCAGTCAGCAACGAGTTTTCATTTCTAGCATAAAACCTAATCGTTTCAGTTGAATATTAGTTCAAGTGGGGTGTCAAACCCTTCACCACCTTCTCTCTTAGATGAACATTGACATTTGTAGTCACGGAGGTCATACGTCAGCAAGGTTAAGATATGGCTGTGGAGACTACAATCTGGCAATTTAACTCTCCATCGTCTTTTGATACCTTTTCGAAGATGACTTGCCACCTGAAAATCCGACGATTCATACCACCAAGAGCTAGCATCCGGGTTTGTAAGAGCACTAGCATTGGGGGTGAGAAAATCTCTGTTGCTATTTTACCACCTACAGCCTTAAAATTACGCCACATCCGGGTAGGTAAACCTTTTTTTTTTTCATCCTTGCTACAGTTAGTACGGGTATTTAGAACTTACTGCAGCAGGTATGTATAAGTAAAATAATATTATTTTATTTCTCTCTCCCTCTATTTCTTCTCACTCTCTTCCCTCTTCTTCTTTTCTTCTTCTCTCACTTCCGTCTCTGACTCTTCTCTCTTCTTTCTTTGAGTCTCTCTCACTCTCCCGATTTTTTGGCTTTGGATTGGAGGGGCTGTGGATCAGCGATGGGTCTTGCAATTTGGGTGGTAGTGGGTTGAGATTTTGGTCAGTGGGTTGTGATTTGGGTTTCAATGGTGGTGGCTGGCTGATTTCTGGTGGTAGTTGGGTTGGTGGTTTTGGTTTATGATTGGGTTTCAGTGTATTGGCTTTGTGTTTCGGTGGAGTGGTTTTGTGTTTCGGTGGATCGTGTTTCATATTCTAATGGTGGTGGATCGGTGAGGTTAAGGGTTGGTTTTTCTAAGGTGGATGGGTTGGTGATTTTGAGGTGGATGGGTGGTTTGGTGGTAGCTGGAATTTGACCGGATCGTTTCTAGGTCTTGCTCGCCATGGGTCTGGGTTTGCTGTTGTGGGTTAGCTCGTCATGGGTCTAGGTTTTGCTT
This sequence comes from Quercus bicolor, assembly GCA_025762765.1. NCBI lineage: Eukaryota > Viridiplantae > Streptophyta > Magnoliopsida > Fagales > Fagaceae > Quercus > Quercus bicolor. The sequence continues at coordinate 621 of JAOXJQ010004893.1, read as the reverse complement.
GCTGTGGGTTTGGGTTTTGCTCGTGGTGGTGGGGACCATGGGTTGCTTTTTTTTTTTTTTTTGGGTGTTGATGGTGGATTTGTTGGTTTTTGTGGGTTGCTAGTGGTGGTGGTGTTAGGTGTGTGTAGTGCAGCAATGGTGGGGTGGTGGTGTCAGTAGATTTGTGATGGTTCTTGTATAGAAAGAATGAGAGAGAGGATAAAAAAAAAGGGTTTGCATATGGATACTTCCTTTTGTTTTAAATAACAATGACAAGTAATAGTGGATTTTAATCTTCATGTTTTATTTAATTAGTGAGTGATGTTTCAGTTTCTCCTTAAAACAAAAGGAGATTCCAATTAAAAAAGGATTAGATGTAAACCAAACCAAAATTTTTTTTTTTAACTAAAATAGTTAAAGAATAAAAATTGGGATGTAGGGTGTATTATAAAATTCCCATTTTACCATTCTAAAAAGTTATTTTATCAATTATACCATATCATTTTACAACACGTCCAACATCTAAAAATTTTATTTTTTCCCATTTTATTTAAATATTTTATTTATTATTTTTTTACTATTTTCTCTCTCTCTCTCTCTCTCTCTCTCTCTCTCTCTCTCTCTCTCTCTCTCTCTCTCTCT
>JAOXJQ010004858.1:0-10896 GCA_025762765.1 Quercus bicolor | reverse complement strand
TCCTTTACTAGTTAAAAGCCAGACGCAAATGAGATTTCTATGTTCTGTGCAATTATATAATTTTTTTTCAAGTTATATTGTTGTTTTTTAATGTATTCTGTTTTAATGATATTAAATTTAATGTTAAATAGATTAGGTGTTTCAGGTTCAACTCTTAGACACTTAAATGATTTTGTTCTATAAAGGCATGCTGAATCATGTAATGCTTATTGTGATAAAATATTGAAAGGCCCTCTTAGTCTAAAAGATTATTTATGTTACTTCTTTTTTGGTTCAAGGGAGTTTCAAACCTCTGAGGCATCACTGTACAGAAGTTGTTTTGCTGATCCCCTGCTTTAGTGATGTTCCGGTGAATATTCACAAATGGAAGGATCAGCACAAAGTACATACTCTACTTTGAAAACCTCTTCATCCAATTTTGCCTTCCATTTAATAGCATCTGATAGCTACAAAATCCCATACCCCTTTCCCTTTCTATTGCCTAGGTCAACTTCATCACTTAAGAAGGAGACATGTTGGATTGTATGGTGAAAAGTAAGCCCCTCTACCATGGTATGAACTAATTTTATTATTCAGTTAATTATGATTTAGATATTTAATTTCGTTTGTAATAATAAATTGTTTCAAATCTCTATTTGTTTGTATGTTTAACTAAGAATGTGGAGCAGCTGTTACAATGGACTATACCTGTGTTCAGGTCATCAAGATATTACACTTCTACAGATAAAAAGGTAGGCAACTTATTTACCTTCTGTTTAGGATGGCATCTTTGGAAGTGCTTCTAGCTTTTAAGTACTAAGAATAATTTCACGTTTTGAATTCAAATATTGAGACAATAATTTGATTTTTTTTTTAATCCAAAAAGATATTTGGTCTGCTTGACAAGTGCCAACCAATCATGTTAAGAGATTTTTCAATGTTCCATTATTTTGGACAAGATAAATGAAATTCTTGAAACTTATGAAACCTTGTCTATTGGCAAACGGTATTTAAAACATAAGATCCATGATATGCCTTGTAGGTGTTATTTATCTTAATTTTCTTCACCCAAAAAATTGGTTCTTCAGGTGATATTTCATTATTTTTTGAGATTTTGGTTCTTCTGGTGATATTTCTTCATTTTTGACCTGATAAATCCATGCTAGGTCTTTCTAGAAAAGAACTGACATAATAGCTTACATCATAAGACTACTCAAGTAGTTAATTGTTGGAAATTTAGGAGAGGTTGCCAATGGAAGTTGATTTCCAGTTGAAAAGTATTGAGATTACTAATTTTGTTCATTAGACTAAATGCATGGGGATCTATTCTCATAGAAGCTAAATGGCTAGTGGGAATTGGGAACTCTATTCCTATCAACCCTAACTTTTGGCCTAAAGTAAGATCCCATTTATTTGGGGGAACACATATTTCAAGGTTTATTGATCAAGCAATAGCACAATGGAATAGTTCATTGGTTAGGAAATTATTTGCACCTCATATAACCAACTCTGCTGTTAAGAAGCCTCCTTCTAGGTTGGGAATTGCAAATAAATTGATTTCACTCCATGACTACATGAATCTGTCATTTTTCTTTAGAGTCAAGTGAATCTATTTGCTTCTCCATGGTGACTCCCTTTCAAAGTCCTTACTTTTCTATGAAAACTATCAAATGATAATCTTCCAGTGAGAAGGGAGTTTACAAAGAGGAATTTCATCAATGATGCTTCTTGCCAACTTTGTGTTACAAATGAGGAGGCCTTGGACTACCTACTTATCACCTATGAATTACATAGTCAATTCAGAATTGGGTTGCTATTTGGTTGGATAGTGTATAAGGCACAAGACATGTATCATCATTTCAAGTTCATCTTTTCCAACACTCTTTGGCCTATTGGATCCATAGAAACAAAGTGGTGCATGAAGCAATAAGCGTTAATGCTAGTAAAGTTTTGAGTCCCACAGTTTAGCTGTTTTCTATGTGAAGGGATGCAGCAAACACATGGGAAGTGGGCATCTATTAAATTTCAGCAATTTTACAGTTTTTTATAGTTGATAAGCACTAATTATGATTAAAGGGAGTAAAAGCAATTGAAATCAATGGAGGAGTGCTGCATTTCTTTTTAGAGATAAAATTGGGTGACCTATTTTGGATTATCATGGATCTGGAATGCTGATGATTGGGCAACAAGAGGGGGACTTGTCAAGAGACTAGAGTAAAAGCAATTGAAATCAATTGAGGAATTTCATCAATGATGCTTCTTGCCCACCTGCATTTTTTTTTTTTTTTAAAAAATAATGAACCTATCAATAATGGGAATGTCTCTAATGCTGACACTTTCATTTTGGCGTATCTATTGCCTTTATAAGTATAAATTTGTGTTGATAATTAGTAATGATACATGTCATATATTTAGTGTAAGTTGTAAATTTTGTCATTGGTACCTTCTTCTTCATCCTCACTATTCTTTTTCTGGACTAGTAGCTATTAATCAGTATACCAAGTTTTTTAATATATGTCTTTGTCTTGTAGCATTTTCCCACAACTGAAAGTTTCTTGGCGAAATAGCACATTAACATACGTTGAAGGTGTGAATCTCAATCTCTCTCTCTCTCTCTCTCTCTCTCTCTCTCTCTCATATTATCTCTATACAATGATGTGAAACTTGTAAAGAATTAGGTAAATATAATTGTCGTTGGATGCTTCAAATGTTTGTGTATTACATGTGGTGTGTATGCTGACAATAATTAAATCGATGAGATATTTTTTTAACTGACAACTCATCATTGGGGCATTTTCTTGAGTCAATATTTTTAGTGGAACAATGTCAGTTTCTTGAGATTATTTAAGTGCATTGGTCAAATGGGTTGCATCTCCCTCATTGATCAATTTGTTGCCATCACCGTGTTGTTTTTTATTGAAAAAAAAGATTGAAGGCAAAAGTGATCTTTAAAAGATGTTGCAATATTTTCTTTGTATTATGAGCAAACATCAACTCTGAATTTCTTTAATGCAACAATTGGATTTAGATTATTATTATCAGTTCTTTTGAATGAATGACATAACTTTAACTAGAGAATGTACAAAAAATCTACTTAAAGAAACAGGGAGACAACCTGGACCAACCGAGGAACATAGGTACTGTGGCAACTATGATAGTGTTAAGGTGGATGTGGAAATTTGTGATCCAAATATTAACATAGGTATACCTTGTTTTTTAAGAAATTTTATGTGAAAAAATTTCTCACATCTTTCATCTTTTGAGAAAACCCTTAATCATTTTCATCAAAGATTGTTTCATTGGAATGCTTTAAACCAATTCTTTGAAGATATGTTTAAAACTATATTTTTGCCACAGTTTGGCAAAATAATAATTTCTTGAATAATCTTGTTCTAATCACATTTTAGTGGGCAACTTGGCAATGGGTGGGGCTGTAATTTAAAGCTTAATGCAACCTAGTATTCTTTTGGCGGTATAAAAAGCTCAATTAATCCCCAAATGATTGTTTTTTTGTTTGCCACTTGTTAATTCAATATGACCGGCTTAGGTGTAATGACACAGGACAACTAAAACTTGATGCCACGATAATTGGAAAAACGGAAACAATAAAAATCACACAGGAATTTGCACCTAGACTTGTTTGGAGTCAATAACAAGCGAGATAGAAGACCTAGGAGTAAGCAACTAGCATTGGTGGGAGGCAACTAGACCATTGAAACATTTCCAAGAGAAATTTTTATCAATCAAATTCTAAATTGTAAATTGTCTCCAAAGGAGTACAATATAGATTACTGTCACTTATCAAAAAAAAAAATCTAGATTACTATGTCAAAGACATAATTCTATTTGACTTATGAAACCCTAATTCTAATTGACATGCAAAATCTCAATGTTTGATTTATAAAAATGGACTTGGTTTAGGTCCAGTGCATCTAGTGCACTGGATCCAGTCTAGATGCATTGGACGCGGTCAGATAGTGATATATGTCTAAAAGTGGACACTTGTTATTATCTCAACGGATCCAGTGCCACTGGACACTGGACCTAAGTCTGACCCTATAAAAATAACTTTGACTCTAGGAAATTAATGAATTAATCTAATCACCTTCTAAGACTTAAAATAAAATACAACTGACTTTCAAAATTAAATAAAAGTAAATTAAAATATATATTTCTTTGTGCTTTCTACACCATGACCTTACCTTGAGATATGGTGCAAATTATTGTTATAAGTACGTAAGCATTTATGACGGCTTTGAAAGCGTGCCAATGACATTTATATTCATTCATTAGAGGAATAAGCATTTGATTTTGCATTAGAATTTCTAGCCAACACATGGCTTATAATTTGGATTCTGCTTTTTGTGTTTTTCATTGCATCTGAAACAACTTTGCCTTTTCTTATAGCTTGATTAGATGGACACTGTAATAGGTCCTCGTAAATGTCTAATTTAATCATCAATTTTTTTCATATAATCAAGCTAAATTTTCTTTTCAAATGCTATTACTATGGATCATTTATCACCTTTTGATCCTTTGTGTGTTAACGTTTTTGAGGGAATATCACACATCAATATTTTAATGGGATCAAGGTGGCTCTATTTAATTAGAGGGGGCATCTATGTGTGTATTTCATTTTAATGTTTGAATCTTTAGGGTACCAAGAGAAAAAGTGCAACTAAACGAATTGATTTTAGTAGTTCAAAGAGTTTCTTTGCTGATTAGTAGATGTATGATGGTGTAGATCTTTTAATTTCATCTCAATTCTAATACAAAAAATTTTCACTTCAGATTTCTTTGGTAATCCTATCCATGACCTTCATTTGGCATCCTAATGACAAGAGTGATGTTTACCATGCTATTTACATGGTGGTGTTGGTTGTTCTTTTCGAGAGGATTTAATGTATTTAATTTTGGAGTGTCATTTTTTTTTCTTTCTTTTTGGTTTATACATGACAGGAAGATTAAAGAATTTAAGGTTTTTTGTAATATATTTGGTCTCTCCCTCTTTTTGTACTTAATTTTGTTTACCTAGGAGGACTTGATGAGTATCATAAGGCATTTCCGCATTTGATATTGGTGTTTTTTTTTTTTTTTGGACTTTTCCCTCCCACTTGTATGAAAGGAAGTAAGTTGAAGGCTGTTTGCTCAAATTATGAGATAATACCAAATTATGCAAAATTTGATATAAAGATTGTAAATATCATTATTCCATAATGTACCGTCCTTTGAAATCATTATTGTTAGTGATTGACTTGAATTTATGTTCTTATCTTTATGATTGACGGACAATCATAACGGATAGAAGAGAAAGAGGGATTGAAGGAATAACAAGTGGTTTTTACAGTTTTATATTACCATCGTAGATTCATAGGCAAAAATTTGTATTCCCATGGTCAAATATAATAAACCCGGATATAGATTGCCATGCCTTTCTTTCAGGTAGATTATTTTGAATGTCTATCGAGAGCCAAAGATAAGGGAATTTTGATGTTCAATGTTTGGTGCCGATATATACCTTGCTGGCCGATTGATACTATCTTACGTTCTGAAGTGTCTACAAAATAGATGTCTACGTTCTCAGTAGCTTTGGTGGCCACATCTATACTGTATGATGAAGTGTTACAATGACCCTTTATAGGATTTATATAGCAGTAGAGTTTCGGGTTAGTCCTAGATGGACTTTGCACTAAATTGGGCTACTACTTGGCCCAATACACAACTATAATAATATTATCTCTAACATGCCTCCTTAGATACAAGGTGAAAGAATTGAGAATTTTTTTTTTTTTTTTTTTTGGTTTTTCATTTAAATGTTCATGTGTTAATTTTAATCGTCAAATTTAATTTTATATTATTATTTTAGTAGTCACATCAAGTGTGCCAACAATGCACACTGTTTGTCACGTAAGCGTTTTCCATTAGTAATTTTAACTGTATAGACCAAATTTACTGTAAATTGAAAATAACAAAGGCCAAATTAACTACTACCAAAATGTAGGAATTAAATTAACCATAAATCCAAAATGTAAAGACCAAGATGGTATTTGCACCTAAAAAATTTTGTAATTGTGTCAATTTGACAATTCTATCTTTACGGTAAGTGCACCTCTTTACCACTGTGTATCTTTGGTATGATGGGCATTCCACAAGTATAAGTGTTTGTGGGGTGTGGGGGTTAAGGGCTGGGGTTCAAGTTTTCAAAAGGGAGCTTCACACACATATACACTTAGATTAGGTTAGAGTAGAATTTATATCTTGTATATATATAAAAAAAAAAAAAGAGTACCTCTTTATAAAAGGGTTTCTATTTAATTAACTTAATGATTAATATGGGTTTTAAAAGCTGTAACAATGCTACGTGACTAATTTGTCTCTGCACTAAGTTTTAAGAAATTTTTTTCATAAAAAAAATAATTTTTTACAAATTATAACTAATACTAACTAAAAATTTATACTAAGAGTATTAACAAATTCTAAAGAATTGCATTAATAAAAGCTCAATTGCCAAAGATATTAAGAAATTTAAAAGAAGACTTATTGTTCATTTTAATTTGCCTCCTGATTATATTAATCATACACCATAATTTTTTTTTGTTTTAACAATTAAATTTGGCTCATGCATATCGTTTGTTCTAGTAAAACTCAATTATAAATGTTTTTAAGCAATTCAAACACTAACTAGGTTAAAACTTAGTGGCCATAAGTTTTAAAAATTTTTTATATTAAAAAAAAAACTTATAAATTTTAATTATTTATATAACTTATTATTAATTTTTTTAGGTTTGATACAAATTCTGTTTTACAAAATGTTCTTTCACCACTTTACATAAAATAATTTTTGCTCTTCTATTCTTACTTTCTATTTTATTATTTAATTTTAATTATATCATTAATTTTGTATTTTTTTATTAAACCATGCATCACACCAATATATTACTTTTTATTAAATTGTGCATCACATGAATATATTATTGGTTATATACTTATACTTAAAAAAAATTAAGTGGAATTCTATCACTTATACGAGGGCTGTTAAGGAGGGAACATTATTTTCTTATTTGTATAACCCCGCCTTAAAAGGAATAAAAGCTTTTTTTTTTTTTTTAATGAACAAAAAAGAGAAAAATGGATGCAATTGGAGGTAGCTTTCCTACCTTGGTGTGTGACATTAGTAGCATTCTACCTGCAATGTTTAGTGTGTCAAACCCATATTTGTCGCAACTCTACCAGGATATCATGGAGCACTAAGGGGATGTTTGGTAGGGTGTTTTGAACAACAATTTTTAGTGTTTAAACAACATTAAATATATTTCTACACACTTTTTCACCCACACGTATTTCCAAAAAATACAAACAACGTTACTGGAACAACGTTACCAAATGAGCTCTAATTGTTTCGCCAATAGGTGGGCTTCCCATTGCTAAAGACAAAACCAAGGATTTATGACTTATCGCCCACCAAATAAGGGAAAGCCTAGATAGATTGTTTAATTAACTTGAATAATTTACTCTGAACATCACATTTTCAATCACAATATATGCAAAAGCAATAGTGTCTAACATACTACTACCGTAAAATTTTAACTTGTAAACATGAAAATTGGAGATTCCATACTATATATCTCAAAATTCTGCCTTTTTTTTTTAAAAGAAAGAGAGACATTCACTATTAAATCAAAGTAAACTTTGGGTACCAATTGGTATCTTGACTCTTGAGCCTTATGATAAAAAACAATTATTACAGGACAAATGCCATAAATAGAAATTCTATTGTATTTATCAAAAAGTAAATTTAAGAGAAAAAAAAAAAAAAAAGGAACCAATTATGAACCACCCATTCACCGTGTATGACAAATTTTAATTAGAGTGGTGTCCATAGCGAGTCACCTAATTTTGATTTTGGTTTTGCTTTGGATTTCTATTCCTACGTAGTTTTTTTTTTAGCTGGTTTGGATTCCAATTGCTACCTAGAGTGGTGTCCATAACAAGTCACCTAACTAATTTAGATTACGCTTCACGAAGTCAACTTTGCAGTACGTTGGGCATTAGCATATGTTTTAGGCTCCCTATTCTTTCCTTGAGTGTAACCTTGTTCACGCCTCTCTTCTTTTTTTTTTTTTTTTTTTTTTTTTTTGGTGCCCTCTAAAAACTCAAAGTCTAGAACACACGAGCCAATAAAACTTGAAAATTTTAGCAGAGGTCATGCACTCATGCCAGAAACAACAAGAGAGCCCAAACAGAAAAAGACCATATCAAAAGGGGTCCAAAATGGAAAATTTAGAAGTCTCAAGTCTGACACAAATCACAAATATATCAAACTCGCAAAGAGAATTTATATGGATAGCCCAACAAAGTAGCCCAAGGCTGCAAAGGAGCACTACTCGTAACATTCAAAACCCACGGACTCTTGGAAGGGGAGGGAAAAATCCACAGAAGTAGTTGTTTGCCACACCTTTTGAGTGTTATGTTTGTAGGGAAACACATACACCCCAAAAGGATGAAGGTAAGTCAGTCAAAATGTGCATATCAAGTCGATTTACACATTTTTTAACTGATCACCCACTGAGACAGGAATACAATAAAATCTGCCAGATCTAACCCAGCTGCCATACTTATCTAATTCCCCCAAAACAACTGTGGCATGCATTGCTTATTTTCCCTCACTCCCTTTAATCTCACTTACTCATGAATTATTTTTGACACAATTTGTTTTAAAAGAGATATTTGAAATTTTGATTTTTTGTGGAAAATCAAGAATTTGGATGAAAAACTGGATTTTTGAATCAAGAAGATGAATTTGAAAATATTTATTTTTTGGTGGAAAACCATGTAACCAGTTGAAAGGCAGAGTTTTTGATAGGTTTTCTGTATTTAAAATAAGGTTTTAAAAATTCTTGATTTTTGGTGGAAAAATGAAGAAACCGGTTGAAATGTAGAATTTTTTTACAGAATTTCCTTATAAATATTTTTTATTTTTTGATGGAAAAATCAAGAAACCAATTGAAAAGCAGAATTTTTTTTAAAAAAAACTTTAACAGAGTTTTCACATTTAAAAGACTGTTTTGAAATTTTTTATTTTTTGTTGGAAAATTAGGAACTAGTTGAAAAGCGAGCCTTCACAGATTCAAACTAGGCTAGTTGTCTGGATACAAGAAAATCAGTCACAAGCTATTTTGTTTTCATTGGATCTTCCTTAGTTCATAGAAAACAAAGAAACAATAAATAGTATCTAGATCTTCTACTGAAGTTGAATATATAGCTATGGGAACAACCATGTGAAGTTGTTTGGTTAGTGTCATTGCTAAAGGATTTTCAAATAGAACATTCGCAAGCTATCGTATTGTAATGTGATAGTCAAGCAGCTCTATGCATAGTTGCCGACCTTTTTTTTTTTATTGAAATTGTATTTCATGAAAGAACTAAGAACATAGACATTGATTGCCACTTTGTTAGGGAAAAGATTCAAGATCGGCTAATGAAGATCTTCTATGTTTCTACCCAACATCATTTGGTAGACATCTTCATAAAGGCTTTCAAGTTTCCTAAATTTTCTTTTTTGCTTAGCGAGATAAGAGTCATCAACATTTTGCTCCATCTTGAAGGGAGTGTTGAGAGATGAAGATCAGCTCAGCACTAAATTCACTCACTCAAGAATATGACTAGAAGCATAGGAATTTTGTACAAAAAACTACATTTAGTTTTGTAAATAATGTATATTATAGCTCGTTAATAAATGACACATGTTAGTTTCCTATACGCTACAGTATAGTTAGTGGAGTTGGTTAGATAGCCGATTGAAGTTAGTTAGAGCTGTTAGATTTGTTAACCTGTGCTTCTACTATAAGAACACAGTGATGTAATTTACTCCTAATCTAACACCGAAAATCATTATTCTTATTTTCCTTTCTTTCTAATTGAGATTCAATAAACATAAAGCACATATATCAAAGGTATGTAATGAGTGGGGACACCCTCGTTGGAAAATTGCAGGAACTTCGTGGAAGAGGGACGGACCTCTTCTTTATTGACCGTATCAAAGGTAAGTAATGAGTTTGGTTAACGCGGTATTGACTGCACCATTGTTCGGTGCTAGTTTTGATATAAATTTTAAACGACTCTTTCAGTATCTATTAGCTTCTTTTCTCCTGTGAGGTCCATCTCTCTTTTTCACAATCAATTCCAAATTTCCAGTCCCATTTCATTTCTCTCTGTTTCAATTGCAGCACACTTTGTTGAAAATCATCATTCTTTTAACAATTTTTCAATCAAACTCACACATTCAAAGCCTCTCAAATTTGGCACTCTCAACTCATCCACAAATTGCACGCCTTCGCTCATCTCTTATAATTCCCATTTCATCAAATCTTAATTTGATCTTTCTTTCCTTCTTTTGCTCGTCTTTTTACATCCTTTCAATCTTTGGTTAACAGATCATATTAATGGATTTCCCAACTAAAGAAAAATTAACCTCCTCTTCTTCTTCTACTCGCCATTAGAGCTATGATATCTTCTTAAGTTTTAGAGGTGAAGACACTCGTTATGGTTTTACAGCCCATTTATACACAGCTTTGTGTGACAATGGCTTAATCACCTTCATTGATAATAATCTTCAAAGGGGAGAAGAAATTTTAATAGAACTTCTTAAAACCATTGAAATGTCAATGATTTCAATTGTTGTATTCTTTGAAAATTATGCATCTTCTACTTGGTGTTTGGACGAACTTGTCAAGATTCTTGAGTGTAGAAATACTAGACGGATCCGGAGGATGGCACTAGATAACCATGAGAAAAAATTCAAAGATGACATGGAGAAGGTTACAAGGTGGAGGGAAACTTTAACTCAAGTAGCAAACTTGTCTGGACATGAATACAAGAATGGGTCTGTATTTAATTAACACCTACTCTTGTGTGATA
>JAOXJQ010004835.1:0-10897 GCA_025762765.1 Quercus bicolor | reverse complement strand
TAAACCTAAAATAACGTTTTTTACATAAAAATACCAAAAATAATAAATTACAATAATTAAATAGTAAATTGTGTCCTGCATCACTAGCACTCTAGCAGAGCAGTTCTCCATGGAAGTCATACAAGATCTATGTCTATCTTTACTCCCTCAAATAGCAGCATAATTAGGTAGGGTTTCTTACTATTTATGTGTTATCATAGTTGCTAGTTTGAAAGAATTCAATGATATATTCAAATTTTGTTTTTTTCAATACCTACAAGCTAACTGTTGATTAGTAAGCCTACACGTTGTGTGAGAACTTATTTGGAAATACATGGTAATGGTGAAAGCTTCTTTTAGATAGAAATTATGAGAAAATTTCGCTAATAATAGAAAACTTTTTTGGGTGGTGATTGTTTATTGCAAATTGTTGGGATAGGCTTCAAGGCCAGGAAAGTTGTGAGTTATGTACACAAACATGAGTTATGCAGGGTTACATGTATTGGTAGAATTGGTGGGGTGTTTAAGTTTGGAATAGGTGTGTATCATAGTTTTTACTAATTGAATTTCAGACTCTAACATTAACTTGGCATTTGTTTAGAGAAATTAAACAACTATATGGAAGATTATGTGTTTGTACATTTGCTTTTGTTTACTATGTGCCTTAATATGGATGCAGGTGGGATAATAAATTGTGCAATCCTACTAGGCAAGAAGTAAAGGCAACCATGAAATTTCAAAGGATGATTGGAGATGATAATTTAAATGGAAGTGTTAGCCAGATGACATGACTTCTTATTAAGAAAAGTATTTAGTAGTTCCATTGGTTTTATTATAGTCACCATTTTTAATGATATTTTTTTCTCTAGATAATGTAACAAGTAAACTGTATATCAATGGTATGTTCTCCATGACTAAGTTTCATTATATATATGGCTTTTCAATTAGCCCATGCATAGCACGGGTTAGCAACTAGTATATATATATATATATATATATATATATATATATTGGAACACATCTAAGATTTTCTTTAAAATTTATTCTTTAATGAACTTGAACTATTTTTAATGAATTTTGAATATATACTTTTAAAAAATGATACTTGAAAGTTGAAACAAAATCTAAAATGGACTTGGAATCTCTTAAAACATTCAATACAAAAATTGAAAATATATTGTAACTATAAAATCTATTAAAACAATTGATTCAAAAATTGAAATTTGTTGTAATTTTGACATTTATTGTTATACTTGGTACAAAAATTAAGATCAAAACTTAGATATAGTACTTAGATAAATTTAGGTATAGTACTTCAGTGTTGTTCCTTAGGTCCACCTCTTAAGATTTAGCCATGTGGTTGTACTTAACTAAAAACACACTTCATCACATGAGAAAAAAAGCCACATGCCACATGACTGAATCTTAAGAGGGAAACCTAAAAAATAGCACCTAAGTATTGTACCTAAATTTTTCCCAAAAATTAAAATAGAACTTCATTGATGCAAGAGATTTCACTTTCTTGAGTTTCCACTTCCACTCTCTTGTGCTTTAAAGTAATTTAAAAAAAAAGTAACAAGTACTTAATAGCTAACACAAATCTAATATGGACTAGAAAATGAAATCTCTAAAAACATCAATACAAAAATTGAAATATGTTGTAATTTTTCAACCATTGTACCAAAATAAATTATAGAGCCACAATATAAAATAAATATACATCCATCTCTTCCCTAACTCACCCAATCATTACAATGAAATCAAATCATTTACATCTCCACAAACCACAATTCACATGCAAACATAGACTACCGTCAAAAGACACTCTTCCTTACTACCTTAAGAATTTAAAATTAAATCCAACTCCATGCTAAAGCAAAAACATTTGCTTAATAGTAAGAGATAAAAGATACCTGTAAAAGAAGGGAAAAGGGGAAAGAAACTTCCTAATAACAAGACGTTAAAAAAAAAAAAAAAAAATCCTAATAATCACAACTTAAAACACACATAAATACAAGAAGGAAAAAAAAAAAAAAAATTATTAAGAGAGACCTCACATAAAAATATCCAATTGCCAGCATATAATTTAAATCCAATTCGTTTCAAAATAGAATTAAACCGAAAACCCCAAGAAACCACTATCACAAAGCAGCAAAAGCCATAATTGATTTCGATAAGTTTGAGATTCAAAAAGAAAAAAAGATAGATAAGAAACCCAAGTAAGTATTCAACTAAAGGATGAAGATTTTTTTATTTTTTTTGGAGAATACTAAATATTTTAACACACACAGGAAATGACAGAAGGTCTTAAAGAAACTCATAGTGGTGTATATCTAAAAGAGCCTAACTCTTGAATACACAGCATGAGCTTTAAACCTCTTTAACTCACTCATTTTCTGATGTAGGATTAACTCACTGTTTTTTTTTTTTTTAAATTTTTTTAGAATACTAAGTATTTTAATGTACATGCGAGAAAAGGGGAGGAAGTTTTAAAGAAACTGATAGTGGTGTATATTCAAAAGGGCGTAATTCTTGAATGCACAGCACAAGAGAGAAGTTTATCTACAATCAAGGATTTTTAAAATTAGTAAATACTAGTCGCAGATCCCGCGCGTTGCGCTAGATAATATTTTTAGGATGGTCACATTAAATTTATTTTTGCAGTTTGGACTAATTTAATAAATATTAATGTATTTCATAATCTTATTTTCTTTTGTTATAGTGACAATCACAAATGTAATATATAATTTTTGTCATACCAAAATGAAAACAATACAATTTTTTCTAGGAATTTAGAAGGTTGAAAAAATATTAATTTTTTAATAAAAGTTATTTATAACATTTTGTGTATCATAAAAAAGTAACTAAAATTTGGAAATTATTTTTTAGTTAAAAAAATTCAAACCTAGTTTTTTCTACTGTATAATCAAAAACATTAAGAAACGTATCAAAAAATTTATAAAATTCAACAAATCTACAATTCAAATTAAAAAGAAAGGGAAAAATAACACTCACATCGAAGTCAAACTCATTCTCCTAAATATGTAAAACATTTCAAATGTGATATGATTTAGCCAAATATTCAATGCAGAATCAAATTCAAAAATTTTACCCTATTTATACATAATGATTGTAATCAAACCAAATATTGTGTTAATACTATCATAATATATTCTAACATCTAATCCAACATGCAAAAAATGAATAGATAAATAAATAATCTTAAATTTGAAATTGAATTTGGTTTTATTCAAATTCTCAAAAAATACACTAATGAGATAAAGAAGATGAGCAATATAAAATATTCTTAAATGCTTAAAAACAATTACTCACGCATCTAAAAACATCATATAATAAAGATATAACAATTTTGTGCTAATTTGTTAAACAATATATTTATAAACAGTGAAACGAAATTGCACAAAGACCATCTTCTTCAATTGCACTAACTGTTATTCATCATATTGTCCAAACTATCTTGCTGTTTTCCAAATAAACTAAAACCTGACAATAACAAAAAATATGAACATATTATAATATAAGTTTCCTCCAAATCTGGTCAACAACATTAAAAGTATTTAGTGTTGCAAATAAAATGATAAAAAAAAAAAAAAAAAAAAACTTGCATAAAGGAACACTAGTCAATAATAATACAACGGGTGTACAAACTTCATAAAAAATCCAACAAAAAATGAAAACAAAAATGAGAGAGAGAGAGAGAGAGAGAGAGAGAGAGAGAGAGATAACTTTTTTGTGTGGGAAAATAAAATATGTATAAAGTGAAAGAGAGTGACAGATTTATAGTAAGGGGGTGAGAATAAGAAATGACAAAATAAATGATGATAAAAGGGTAAAATTATATGTAAAGTTAAAACTGTTTAAGAGGAATATGTATAGACAATACTTAGTTATAACATTAAACTTAAAGTAGATAAATATGTAAAGTTAATGTGTCTGTATTTAATAATGTCAAAAAAATTAAAATGAAAAAATAAATATGAAAAATATAATGATGTGACATTGATGTGGAGAATGAGGTGGCTTAATAGAAGCGCAGCAACAATAAATGTTACACTTCAGCTTTTAGATATATGTAGAATAAATGACTTATATGTCCCCATTAATTACAGTTTGTTAAGTTTTTAATTGTTGTGTGTGAGGGCAATTTAGGACAGTTAAAAAGTATAGAACAAATAAGGAATCGTGTTATTATTAGTATAGATATAACAATAAGGTGGTAATTTACATTTGGATTATAGCTGGGATAGGTTCTCAACCCTTCATTCTATCGATTCTGATGTTTTTCCAGGAATTATCAAGTATGGGGAGTGGACATCGATTCTGATGTTTTTCCAGGAATTATCAAGTATGGGGAGTGGACATGGATCCAATTAGCAATTCAGAGAATCCATGCTCCCTCCTGATCTGTGACAATTATTCCAAATCATGCGGGATATACTTTAAACAATTTGAGGGATTCCAAAAAACAGTAAATGAGGTGATTGAGACTAGGTGATGAATCATCCTCTTATGGAGGATGACTCCATTCCAAATGCAACTAAATTGTTTACTGCCTACCACTTATTCCAATTTTCAAGTGCCTTTTTGTTGACCTAATTCTTGGCTATGATATAGAGACCACAACCAATCCTGTTCAAAGAAATTTGTTCAGATATAGCTTTTAAAGTGATAGAGATGGAACTTGGCTTCTTGTATGATGTGCTCCACACCAAAACGACCATAATACATTCATGATTCATCCCATATTCAGTTGCTACACTGTTAGAGTTATATGCATTTCTCTTACTGCTCTCCTCAAGTCTTTGGTTGACTAAACATGCAACCAATTCCATCAGCCGAGCCATTACTTTTATTGAACTATCTAAACAACCTAGGTGGTCAAATTCCATGTCACAATTCAATCTATTGATCTTTTCCATCAAAGATAAGCAGACCATCTTTTATGGAATCCAGAAGCTCCTTTGCGGTGATAAAGTCCTAGAAATGAACAAGTAAATGAATTGTGAGACAGTCCCTGTGGATTTGAAAGAATTGATATTCCACCATCTCAAAGAGAAATTAAACATCTCCAAGAAAAATCAAATGATGAAAAGGAAATCAGAACCTTGTGTTCCTAAAGAGGAGGTGGAGTACTTAAAAACTACAATCTTCCTAAACTGGAATGGAATTGGGTAGAATTCGACCAAAGCATTCTTATCTGGCACATTGCTACTGATGTCTGCCTCCACTCAAATTGGATTATGGATAGACCATGAAACCATTATGTCAAATGGTGAGTTCGTGACAAAATCTGAGAGAAATCTAAATAGAATAGGGAGAATTTCATTGATCAAAATGAATACACGAAGTTAATGAATAAAATACACAGTGCTCTGTTTATATATACAGTGAACATAACTAACTTCCAAATATGGCGCCAAAGTCAGTTAGTGAAACTTCTAGAATTATACACGTGTCAATTGCGACTAACTACTTCCTAGAATCTCGGGACTCAAATCCTCAGCGCTCTTGAATGAAGAACTCATGATGTGGAACTGCTTCAATAGCTTCCCAAACTTCAGTGCTACTCTGGTCAGATGTTGATGCACACTGTGTGGCTTGATCCCTGCACTGCCTATCAGCTAGTGCTGCACTCCCTACAACCCTTGTGGCTTGGTTAATGCTCTTCACCTCAGCAACAACTGTACTAGCCATCACACTTGTAGCTTGTCTCGTGCTACTCTGCCCTGCAGTGTGCCCTGCAATTTTAACAGTTCGGCAAGTGGCTATCGCAATATATGCTTTATCTCCTAGTCATTTGTCCTTCCATGCTGCCGATGGGGGTTGGGATGATAAGGTTTAGAGATACTTGTGCTGAGGTCACACAATTTTTTGAAGATCCCGAGTCAATGGCAGACACTGTGGTTTACAGCATATTCAATAAATCTCAAGCAAGTGAAATACTTTCTAAAGTGAACACGCTTTGCCGACTGCAGTGAAAGGGCATATAAGCAAATCCGTGTTATTTGATGCATGTAGGCTTGCATCCAAGTTGCCAAGGTATGGAAGATAAAGATAGGAAATGGGAGATGATTACCTATTTTTGGGTGGAGTCGCTTGCTTATGCAGCCTGCCATTGTAGAGGGAAACACCATGCTCAGCAGTTGAGCTGGGGTGGAGAACTTTTCACACGTGTGGCTTCTTATGGCACATTTTGCTTTAACAGAGCAGTTCCAAATATCACGGAGTCATGCAAGAACCTAGCTAGTAGTGAAATAACAATAGGTAGTACAAGAAAGTTGCTTTTGTTGGTTGTGCTGGTTTGTTTCCATTTTCTCTATCACCCTCTATTTTTTTGATGGGTATCTTCACTATATAAATATATTTTTAGGTAATTACATATTGTAAAGTTGTAATTTACAATTATGTATTTATTGGCTTTATTCCGTGGCAAATTTGATTATAATTTGTTCAATATTTACCCTGTATTTAGGTGGGTTTATTGTAAGGGATGAGTGTGAGAGAATGAGAGAGAAATTGTCCAAGAGAAGGAGTTTGCGATTGGCTCGCGACTTTCTCGAGAGTGGACAACCCGTGAAGGCACTCCCACGTGAGAAGCATATGCAGGAAGGTGAAGAGTTAGGCCAGCTATCTAGCACAATATAGGCTGTCCAGGAAGTTATCTCGCGACTTGAGTCGTGACTTGTGCAAGTCACGAGTGACCTATGAAAAAACCCCTGTTAGCTGTAAATGTGACTTTTCGTATTCTCTCCTCACACACTATAAATACCCTCATTACCCACGAAATGTAAGGAATTTTCTAGAGAGAATTTTAGAGAGAAACCCTAGCCAAACACTTGAGAGTTAGAACATTGTTCTTCCGAAATCATCTACACCATTTCTCTAAATTCCTCTTCTCCTACCTCTCCATTGTCATACCCATGAGAGGTCATTAGTCCAAATACTTTCCTCACCCATCTGAGTGCTGTGAGAAAGATTTGGAGCATTGAGAAGTAGTTGAAAAGGAAGCCATTCATTGGTGGAAGCAATTGGGCATATTGCAGGATCCGGAAAGCTAGTAGAGACATGGTTCGGCGTAGCCTTGTTGGTAACAGGGACTTGGAGGGTCTAAGTGCATTGGGTAGATTAGACTTGAAGGGTCTATTGCTATTCTTGTACTCCAACTCATTTACTAGTGGATCGATTTTGGCTTGGAGGATTGTAGTGAGGTTTTTCGCCGAGTACTTCGGTTTCCTCTTTGATAATACATCGGCGTGTTATCTTGTATTTTCTTCTCTCTTCCCTTACTCTTTAGCTTTATAATTATTGTGGGTTGTTGATAATTTTGGCTTAGAGTATTTTACAAGATTGTGCATGCTGTTTACACTTGTTCCGCACTTTATTAGATTGTGTAAAAGCTATCTTACTAGTTAATTTTGTTATTGGGGTCTGAACAAGCATTAGTGTTTTAATACTAAGTGTACTTTCACACATAAATTAAAAATGTTATATTATATATAAGGGCGAAACTTAGGTATAGTACATTAGGTTTCCCTTTTTAATTTTAGCCACTTGTCTACTTTCAAACACATAACAAAAGGCGTTACTTCTCTCTCTCTCTCTCTCTCTCTCTCTCTCTCAATTTCTATTTTTTTGGGTCCAGACTCAAAACTCACCTTGGAAACTGGTGACTCAATCCAAAAAGAAGAAATTGTGCCTTCTGTTATTCTTCTCTACGCTCTTATATTAATTGTAAATATTTCTCATATCCACCCCCAAATACTTTATCATAATTCACAAACTTGTTTGCCAACAGCATGATTATTGAGACTAACAATCCAGATTTGATCTTCATCAGAGGACAGAGATGCAAGGCCATTCTAGCTGTTGATCAATACATGAAAACCATGGGCCCATGCTTCTTGAGGTTGACTTGGTAGTCATGGAGCTTTGGTTTAGTCTGCTTGTCCAAGGTCTAACAATAGATCGAGGAAGGTCTTAAGGCGAAGGTGTGTGGGATTGCCCTATTGAACAAGCCTGAGATTTTGATTTGCAGATCAAATTGTACTAGCCATAAGGGAGGAAGGAGGAGAACTTTTTAATGGCTTTTGATGATGATAAGAGCTTTTGAAAAGAAGAGAGCAAATTAACGTCAATGCCGATGTTTTCTCACAAATTCAGGGGAATGGCGAAAAAAGAAAAAGAAAAGAAAGAATACAGAGATGTTTTAACGCTGTTTAGCTTAGATGTTTAATTAGACAGGTGGCTAAAATTTATGAGGGAAGCTAAGGTATTGTATCTAAGATACTGCACCTAAGTTTCGCTTATATATAATTAAATCAAGCCCTTATGTTCATGAACATATTATTATGTTTGATCTAAACTCGTTGAATAATTAGCCCTAAACTTAAAGCTTGAATTTGGCTTGTTTTCTAAACACACGAACATAAACAAGTGTTTTCCGGTGTTGAGGTCAAGTTCCTCATAAATAGCTTGGTTCATTTATAACCCCACACAAGAAGGTTGCTTCCCTCTTCAAAAGTGAGTGTGGTTTTGGATTAAGTACACCGTTTTTGTTTTTATTTTTGTTTTTCTCTTAAAGCTTTAAGTGCATTGTAATAGTTTTTCAATTAACAAACATATGCTTTGTTGGATTAAATTTAATTGTATCTAGAATTTTTCAGAAGATGATTGTCTTTAAGAATGACAATATTATTTGTGTTTTATTAGTCAATGCAATCAAACATTTAAATTTAATTGAAACACCTATTTTACTATGTCAAGTTTATCAATATTGGTTTTTTTTTTATAATTTTTTAATAGACATTTATGATAAAAAAACATTTTAAAATAAAAGAAACATTATTTACAATCTAAAACTTTGATATGACAAGAATAAAATAAATTTTGAATCATAATGCAATAAAATTTAATTTATCAAAATTATTTTTTAACTCTATTTAATAACAAAATCACCTTATATCCTTAAAATACCCAAGTAAAATTGGATTGAACAAATAGCTCAATGCTCAAACCGAGATTAGTTTTATATTAAAAAAAAAAATCCAAATATTATGGTTAATACTTCATGCAGTAAAATTTAATAAAAAGAGATGAAATTTTATTTTTAAAAGAGATGAAAAAGAGGTTTTTTTTTTTTTTTTTTCTCGAAAAATATAAATTGGTGTGTGGCATTTGAAAGATTGAGTGGTTAATTTTGATAATCCAGTGAAATATTAGTTTATAATTTTTTTTTTATAAAAAACATTAAGATTTGAATTGAATTAGATTAAAATTGTCTAATTTTTTCCTGGCAAATAAATAATTTTACAATCTTTAAATTTGATCAAGTATCATTGAATTCTTTTAAATTTTATTTTTGCCATTTTAATCTTTGAAAAATTGAGAGCCCATTTAGTAGTAGTGTTCAAGAATTGTAAATGTTGTTTAAATCACACAGAATTACGGATATGAATGTTATAAAAAAACGTGTGAGAAGTGTTATTGAGGTTTGAACAGTAAAAAGTGTTATTTAAACAACACTACCATTAATTACTTTCAAAACAGCACACACTTTTATCCAATATTTAAAAAAAAAAAAGAAATTTACTTACATTTTAATAAAAAAAATCTAATTTCTTTTAAAAGAAATTTATTAGTATTTCTTGATTTTCTCTCTCTCCTATCGCCGCTTCCCGCTTGAAATTAAAAAGTTCGTTTCGCGGAACACTTTCCCCTTCGAAGCTTTTCGATTCTCAGAACTCTTGAAATTCCTGAAATTCGGGTCTGGTAAATTCGGTAAATTTATCCAAAATGAAGCCCCTTTTTTGCAACTTTGAAACTCTCACTCTGCAAAATACTAAAATAGTACAATACGTAGCTCAGTTGTGAATTAAGGATTCCGTGTTTCTCGCCAATTTGGTTTTTTTTTTTTTTTTTTAAAATGAGCCATTATGGTTTAATATAAAAGTAAAAATTTAGGGTTTAAGAGGTGAATTTGGAGGAATTGTTGTGGTTTGTATTTGTAATCTAGGGTTAAATTATGGAACACTGTAAGCTGAACTTTGTTGAATTCAAACTCTCGCCAATTGTTGCGGTAAACGACACCGTTTCTCTGTTGGACTAATTGCTTCTCGCAGTACAACTTCCCATGCGACGCCGGCCGTTTCGCCCCACCTCCACATGTTCGGCCCAGCGTTTCGCTTGCATCGTCGATCGGACGGTGCGTCCATGAGGATCAGAGGAGGCTTTCGTTGGAATCAACGGCTAGGATTGCTTGGAAGCTAGGACAATGTAAGAAAATTTAGTACGCTTTTTTTATTTTTTATTTTATTGGCTAACGTTGAAAATGAATGTGAACTCAAAGGCTCAAACTTAAGAATTAGTTAAAATACTGAAATGAACCAAACTTTGATAAAAGCATGGAATTTGTAGTTTTGTCTAATTTAAAATATGCAGAAATGAACCAAACATAAAGGAAGCATCCTGTGTTATTAGTCTTAACTATTAGTAGTATTTAAAAAAGGCGGCTTTGTTGTGTACAACTGTTGCATATGAAGACTTAGAGCATCCACACCAGCTCGTGGATACTCATCTAAAATATAAAAAGTGCTCCAATTTACACACTTTACCCCAAAATTCTTCCACATCAGTTCATGTAAAAATGTCTATATATACACGATGCCTTGCAAAATGAACAATAACCGTGCATATATACACGGTTACTGTTTACCGTGTAAACAATTTTTTAACATTATTTTCTCTCCTCTGTCAAACGACTTTTGTTCCCCAACCATTACAACAACCCAGCACACCAGAATAACCACCCAACCACCAAACCCAGCGCCACCACCAAACACCGCAATCTAGCACAGAGTATTAACCAAACTCAACTGAAAATTAACCCAAAATCAACAGA
>JAOXJQ010004818.1:0-10898 GCA_025762765.1 Quercus bicolor | reverse complement strand
ACAAAGAAACTATATATAAGTCCTCTTACTAAACAGACCATTAGTGACTGGATTTGCTAATTTAGGGGTTGGGACTTTGGGAGTGATGATTGAAATTATGATATTGATTGAGGTTACCCAACTTGCAGATCAATTTTTTTTTAATTCATTTTTATTTTTTTGTTCCTTGAAATTTAGGAGTTTTTTATTTTTCCTAATTTTGATTTTTTGTTGATGTGGCACTTGTTAATAACAATCAATTTTTCTTATTATTTTAGTGGCATTATGCCAACTGTGCAGTGAGTTAGTTACACAATTTTTTTTAGATGACCACAAGGACGAAATAGCAGGTGTAAAAAGCTTAAGGATCGAATTGAACTTTCTAAAAATATAAGGATCAAATTGAAAATAACTCTAAAATATAGGAACAAAAATGTATTTGTATGAAACTAAAAAGAAGGAGCACAAACTGACCAATAATACTAATACCATACACTTTTGCACATATTTTGTCACAACTATCCTGTATGACAGACTATGATTAATTTTCTGTCACTATCACATGGATTCACCATTTTTTTTCACCACTCACAGTCTACCAAATAAGACAGTTCTGACAAAGTGTGTTGCAATAACATTATTACAAATTGATACTATTTTTAAAAGTAAAAATTGTGACCTTTTTCGAGCATAAGGTGTCAACTCCTAAGAGCATTAACATAAGATGATCTACAAAATTTATATTTTAACACTCTAAAACGTCACTTTATCTTTAGCATAACATTTAACATTACACCCTACATCTTATATCTTATTTTAACACATCACCTATTAATTAAAATAACTTAAAATAACACTCACCATTTATTGAAAACCAAAAAAGTAATAAAGAGAGAGAGAGGAGAGAGAGATATATGAGAGAGAAAAGAGAGAGTTAGTAGGAGAGAGAAATCATTAAAAAGAAATTAGCACGTAGCTATAGTATACTTCTACTAGTAGAAGGGTACCATAGAATATGTTAAAATAATTTAGCATATGACACATTTGATGGAGGTGTATTTTTGGTATTTGGTGTGCTAAATACTAAATTTTAGCATTTAGCACACCTAAAGTTAGTACTCTTAACTGTAACATCCTGCTTTGGGCCATGAGCACTCATAGTCATATGCTGCATACGGAATGTGATTTTTGTTACTAATGTGAAAGTTCAAGGTTTCAAATGAAAGATTTAAACTTCTTGAATTTTCCTTATTTAAAACCACCACTACACTATAAAGGTTAAAATGTAATTTGCCCAATTTCTTGTCATAATTCAAGTAGCATATTGAAAAAAGGGCAAGGTTTCCATTTGGTGATGGTTAAATGGCTGATGATCAATTTATAGTTTAGGCTGAACTAACGTGCATTCAATCCAAACTAATCAGTTGGAGTTTCTATATTCTAGTTTCTTATGTATAATGTGAAGTGCATCTTGCTACTATTAGAGAAAACGAAGAATAAAAGGATGTTGGACCAGAACATTGAAGGCCACAGTGAAGACCTGGAGCTCCTATTCTTCAGCCTAGCTACCATAGCTACTAACAACTTTTCAAGCAATAACAAGCTCGGAGAGGGTGGCTTTGGACTTGGATACAAGGCATGGTTGTCAAAATCCTGATATGGATCTTAAAATCTTACGATTTTACGATCCTATGATTTTATGATCCCACCAGCCCAAAATGATCAGTATCTTTCAAAGATCTTTGTGATCATTCAGGAACGAAAGGATTGTACGATTTTGATGATCCCAAACAACCTTGGTTTTCTGTGATCTTCTTTAACCTGACAGAAGGCTTAGTTGGACCCAAATAAAAAATATCACAATAGAGTGTCGCACTTTGAGATTTATGGCCTCTTTAAATGATGCTTACAAATGGATGTAGTGATGTATGGTATTAATATCAATGAATGTATAATTTATGTGATTATTTAACATACCAATGTGTATTTTTTTTTTCTCAAATAATGTAAGATCTTATGATTCACGATCCGATCATACGATCCACAATCCCACCTACCTCCCACGATCCTACGTAGGGTCACAATTTTGACAACCTTGATACAAGGTAACTCTGCAAGACCAATTCACATCATATTCAACATCAATATAATTTATTAGCAAATTTGAATTTCTAAGGTACACTAGTAGATGGACAAGAAATTGCTGTGAAAAGGCTTTCATGGAGTTCTAGACAAGGATTGAGTGAGTTTAAAAATGAAGTTATGCTGATCGCCAAATTGCAGCACTGAAATCTTGTTAGGCTTTTGGGCTACTGTATTGAAGGATAGGAGAAAATGTTAATCTATGAATACATGCTCAATGGAAGTTTGGACTCCTTCATTTTTTGTTTGAACTTCTCAAAAACTAATAATTTTCTCCAAACTTCATGAAGATATATATATTTTTTTTATTTAAAGAAAATTCAATTTCTTGTTTCATTGTTAACGCTAGAATTAGTATTGACATAAACAAGAAACTTGCCAGATCAGATGAGAGCTAATATCTTAGGTTGGTCTATGCGCTTCGACATTATTTGTGGGATTGCACATGGGCTTATCTATCTTCATAAAGACTCTAGATTGAGGATCATATATTGGGATCTAAAAGCAAGTAACATTTTACTTGATGATAAGATGAACCCAAAAAGAGTGGTTGGAACTTAATAAGTACTCCTAACTTGTTTTATTATTGACATTTTTTTTATTCAAAGAGTTTTATTCTTAATGATGTTTTGTAGTGGTTATATGGCACCTGAATATGTCATTGATGGCCTATTTTCAGTAAAATCTTATGTCTTTAGCTTTGGAATATTGTTGTTGGAGACAATAAGTGGAAAGAAAAATCGAGGGTCTTTCCATCTAGACCATAGTCTAAAGCTTGTTGGACATGTGAGTTCTCAAAATATTTGATTCTCTATCTTATATATAATGATACAAATAATGATAGAAAATTTGAAAATGTTTTAGGCATGCAAATTACCAAAAGAAGGCAGGCCCTTGGAACTAATTGATACTATCGAAGATTGTACGTTACCTTCATATTAGTTTCTTATGTTTGCAACAACATCATAATGATAGGCCAAACATGTTGTTTGTGGTGATGATGTTGCACAATGATAGTTCATTACCCGAACCCAAAGAGCTAAGTTTCTTTGTAGGAAAAAAGCCACCTTCATCAAGCAAGAACCAATCATCCCTAACCAATGAAATTTCTATTACCTTGTTAGAGCCTTGATAGTCAAGTTTCATATCAATTGCATTATATTACATATGTTATGATTGATATTTTACATTAGTAAATTTTGCAAATTGTACACACTTGTATTCTCCGAGAAAGTGACATCTAGGGTTGTAAACGAGCCAAATTTTGTCGAGTAGTGAATATTCAAGCTCGGCTCGATTGCAAAAGTAGAATGTTAAAGCTTGGCTTAAGCTTGATACGAGCCTACAAATAATATTCAAGCTTGAGCTCATTATAAATTATAAAAGCTTGAGCTCGGCTTGGCTTGGCTTGATTCATTAATCAAGCCAAGCTTGAGCTCAATATCAAGCCCAAACTCAAGCTCAATATCATGCTTTTGAGCTTGAGATCCAACACAAGCATATTATCAAGCCCATATCAAGTTTATTATCTAGCCTATTTGGTTTGGATGCGTGGTCTCAACTTATAATTAATTAAAGTCTTTGAAGGATATGAGCTAACTTGTCAACTTTATATCAATTTTATTACCAAACTCATAAATAAGCCAAGGTTCAACTTGTTTTGTTAATTTTGTATCGAGCCTTGGTGTTCACGAGCTTGTTCCTGAACGATATTTTTTACTTTGGTTCGGCTTGTTTATTAAACAAGCCTAAAACTAAAGCTTAAGCTTGACTTGTTTATAAACAAACAAACATGAACGAGCTTTTTATCGAGTCAAGCCCAAGCTATTTATGAACGGCTTGGTTCATTTATAGCACTACTAGTGACATCAATCTTATTTGAACCTTAAAAGATTAAAATGACTTCTTGAATATTAAGGAGGTTCGAGACTACTTATAATCTATTTAACCAACTTTTTTAACTAAGAAAGAAGTAGTTCAATGAGACTTCAAGTTATCATTTAAAAATCTCTCCCCCCTTAAAATGGTTGGCTAAAATCCAATGATGATGGAGCTTAGTGAAAAGTGGTCAGGTTAAGAATCAATAAGTTATCTATTAGCACGTAAGCAAGAAAATTAAATTTGGTATTTGCTTATTGCCTTATATTGTTTTCAAGTTATTACATTATCAAATTTTTTATGGTACAAAGATGTTTTTACAAATCGAAATGATAAAATATGTCAAAATTGGGTTGTATCAATAAAAATATATTATGATTAATTATGGATCAAAAGTTGCTAAAAAATGACTTACTTTCAATATAATCAAATATGAGAACTTGATGATCTTTTTCCAATATTTTTTCCACTACAATTAATTTCTAAGTGATACTTGTTTCATTGGAAAGTAGACATTCGAAACTTCACAATGGACTTTGATCACCCAATTTGGATTTGAAATGAATGAGATATAGTTGTTTGAAAATGGAAAAAATTTAATTGAATATGAGATCTAGGTCAAGTGGAAGGACCATCACTTGAGCGAATTTGCTGCAATCTACAATATGATTTTGTTGAAACATGCTTGTTGTAGATACCCCATTTTGAAACTAACATTTAACCTCATCCATGACATAGTGGGGCATTTCACACTCTATGTATCCCCCATAGAGTTGTCAATTTGTCGATGCCTTGCGGCTACAACCACCCTAAAGACGCGTGTTCTTAATTGCGTGAAAGGAAAACCAATGCCCCCCCCCCCCCCCGGGCCAAGATGTGCATGGTGGGTATGAATTATGATAGTAAGCCACTTTAATTATGGTTTGGGAGTCACCACCAATCATTGGGTTTTTTTAGGTGTAATTGGTCAACTAACTCTATTTTGATTTTATTACCGATCATAGGTTAAGAAAAAGTTGGCTTTTCCTAATCTAAATGGACGATAAAAAATATTGATTCTTAAATTTAGGAGTCTAGTTACGTGTGGAGAAGGTGTTAAGCATTCCACAACGCCTGTCATGAGACAATCATTTGTTTTGATAAACTCTTAAATTTTTGTCATTGGCAAGTAACATCAAGCTATTGGCTGTATCTTCCAAGGCTTAAAGAGTTTGTGCTTTGAGGTTTTGATTTGGAAAAGGTGTGTGGCCTTCATCAATGTTTTGCTCGCACAATAGAGTTTTACCATATTTCTAGGACGAAAATCCAACAGCATTTCGCCTTATTTTTGTAATAGAATTTGGCAGTATTTTGGATCAGGTGCATCATGGCATGCACAACCTGATCCTCACCAAGCTTTCATAGGGAAAATATAGCAAGAAGTTGCCATATTTTCAAGACGCAAATTCAGCAGAATTTTTTGTTAGGTGTGCCACAGTGACCTACAAAGTTTTGCATCTGTGTGCACTATGTGCACCAACATATTTGGTCTATTGCACACTGAAGTGCACCTAAGTACAAAATGAGTGATGCATGTCATAGACATTGTGAAACCTCATGTCATTAGTTGACATGGATGCGGCCAATCACAGATACGGTACATAAAGCACCCAATAAAGAATGAATATGCATCTATATCATAATCCTTGAATACATACCCATACTCCAAGGTCAATAAACATTCATGATTTGGGAGGTTGTCACCTAATCACAAATGTCCCTCATCCTAAGTGCACGATACCCCTTTACATTATGAAGCAATAACAATATTTACATTGAACAAATAAAGCAAGAATGAAGATATATCCATCAGAACGTGTGACCCAAAGTAAGGTACAAGAAGAGAAACCTAATATACGAAAGCGACTATACATGGTTCTAAAGGAAAGGCTAAGGAAATAGTGGACCTCTCGGAGGGTTAAACCCCTAAAATATACTAACCTATGCCCCTTTGCTTGCTTCATAGAAGTAAGGCAAGTGCTCCGTCCACCATATGCAAAACAAACATGCAAACACCGAACTAGGCAAATAAGCATAGAAGGAAAGCAAAAAAGCACACATAACAAGCACATGAAGGTTAAGGAAGCAAGCAAGCAAAAACAAACAAACAAATAGACGGAAAGATATTTATGGACTCATATGTAACAAATGTAGGTTTGGATTGTGTCTGTAGATCCATTGAATCGAAGTACAGACAACACACGTGCCAGCAAGCAAAGCTAAAGTGGTTTGAGGTTTCGTGTATATGGACGGGTGCAAACCTGCACGATACCATGTCCTAAAGCATGACTTTTGACACACAAACAAATAAGTATAAGCATAAACAAGACAAACAAGCACGCAAGGGTGCAACCAACATACTGATATCATACATGATTGACATTGAGCAAGCAAAGCTATAAGTAGGAGGAAAATCATGTCATCATCACATACAAGGATAATGGTAAAACATGTCATAATGCACATACAATGCTAACATGACATACAAGACTAAACAAGAGAGATAAAGACAAGGTATAAGCATGCTAACATAATCATCATATGATCTCAAACAAGAGGTTGCACCCACGCAAGAAACTTGGGAAAAGGGTGCAACCAAACATAGACAAGAATATCACATAAGGTGCCGATAAACATGCTAAGGAAACCACAAAGGGTGCAACCAAACATAACTGAAAGGAAGAATAAAAGCATAGGAAGCATGATTAAGGATGCAAATAAGAAAGATTTAAGCATACAAGCATGGATCTAAACCATGCAAACATGGCATCACATGAAAAAGTAATTGCGTACAAGCAAAGGAGACACTAAATACGCACAGAAAGGAAATAAAGACACTAGATCCAAACCCTTTATTGAGCATGGATATTTGGATGTAAACCTTGACTAGAAAATCATGATCTACACCCTACCCATAAAACAAAACACAAGATCTAGTATGACCAAAAACATCAAAGCAAAATACACAAGCATAGCACCAAACCATGCAAATATGGCATTGTAGATATCAAAATTTTATGATGTATTCACAACCATCCAATTGTTCATGATCAAATAATTGTGATCAAATTAATCTCCAATTGATGATGTGGATGATCAGCCAATGAAATCAAGCCACGTGACAGCATTAAATGAAGAAAGCCACATGGCAACATCAAAAGAAAAGAGTCATATGGAATGTTCTTATTAAATGCAAGACCAAAATTAAGGTTAAATTTGAATTTAAATTCAAAATTTGTAATTAAATCTCAATAAGTGCTAAGAGAAAATTCCAAATTAAATACTATTGAGTTGCCTATAAATAGAGGTTTCTTATATGAGAATGGGGAGAAACTTAGAGAGAGAAACCCTATTGACACTCTGCCAAAATAGAGAGTCATCTCTAAGTCCAAAAGAGCATCCTTGCTCCCTCAAAATCAAGGCTCATTTCTACTTTCTCAAATCAAAGTAGAGATTTCCTTCAATTAAGTTTGAGATCAAGCCAACGGCCCTCAACTTCAAATCAAAACTGAAGGAGATCCAATCAAACATCCAACTTGGAGACATCAAAGTACGATTCAAGATCAAACTTCATAACCCTTCGGATCGTGAAGTTACTTGGAGATCAAATTAGAGGAGTTTTATTGTATTCTTTCATTGTAAAGAGTCATACAGAGGACTGTACTCATATATATACAAATCAATACAATTGATAATTTGTTAAATACAATTGATGATTTGTTACACTATTTTGTGATCGTGTGATTCTTCTTTTATGAAAATTGTGTGTACAAATTTCGAGCACGCCCGGTGGGACCACTCTGCCTCTTATCTCTTTCTCCATCCTAGAAATCTTCAAGTCTCCAATCCACCAAGTTCAATGGCCTCAAAGAAGTCTCAGATTCCCAAGAATGCTACCAAAAGTGTTGGGGGGTCAACAAGCAGAAGTACTTCCATAGGTCCCATGACTCGAAACAAAGCTAAGGCAATAAGGCTCCTTACATCACAAGAAGTTGAGGGAAAAGCTCCTATGACCAAGTTCATAAGTGCCCCAGCCCAGCCAAAGACTTTCATCTCATTGAGCACTTTAAGGGTAGGAATGCACACCATCGTTGAGAAGGAAAATTCAACATTCACTTTAGAGGACTTAGCAACAGGGGGCAAACCATCCTACTCTACATTAAAAACTAAGTCAAGCACTACTTCGTGTCTAGGTTCTTCCCCAGGATCCTCTCAAGAGGTTACCTTTTCAATCTTCTCGGGAAGCTTATCTTGTATGATATTCATGTCAGCCATGATGACGGAGGCTACTACTGTTGATGAAAAGATTGCTAAAATGGAACATGCCATCGCTAAACTTACCAAGACTATGGAGGAGAAGGACCTTCAAATCACCACCCTTATGAACAAGCTTGAGGTTTAGAATCTCGGGGAGTCTAGCAATGGTGAATCTCAAACTCAACAACATATGTTGCAAGGGGCTCATACATCCTCTCCAAAGAAGGCTGACAACCAACATGGAAGCTTTGCCTTCATCGCTTCTATATTAGTCCAACAATTGCAAGACATGATAGAAAATACTATTCGGGCTCAATATGGTCTCTTATGTACTCATAGCCATACACAAAGAGGATTGACAACTTACGAATGCCTGTAGGTTATCAACCTCTTAAATTTCAACAGTTTGACAGGAAGGGAAATTCCAAACAACACATTGCCTACTTCGTCGAAACTTGTAACAGTTCTGGCACAGAAGGAGATCTCCTTGTGAAACAATTTGGTCGCTCCCTTCGAGGGAATGCCTTTGATTGGTACACTGATCTTGAGCTCAAGTCCATTGACAGTTAGGAGCAAATGGAAAGAGAGTTTTTGAATCTCTATCATAGTGCTCATCGCATAGTGAGCATGATGGAACTAACAAACATGAGGCAATGGAAGGATGAACCTGTCATCGACTACCTTAAGCCTTGATTGCAAAGATCGTCTTTCAGAAGTATCTGGGGTGGCAATTTGCATCCAAGGTATGCATTGGGGACTACTTTACATCCTCCAGGGAATCAAGCCTCGCACCATTAAAGAACTTGCTACTCGAGCACATGACATGGAGCTTAGCCAGTCTAGCCGTGGAGAAAAAGGCCTACCCATTGATAAAGATATGAAGAGAGGTGACAAGTACTCCAAGTCTACTGTTGAGGAGTCTCTTACCATCATTACAAAGCCTATTCATTACAAGAAGAACGCAAGTCTACCACAAGAAAAGGAATGACGTCAACCCACCTTAAAGGAGATGGAAGAAAGGACATATCCTTTTTCGGACTCTGATCTTTCAGGAATGCTTGATGACCTCTTGGAAAATAAGATAATTAAGCTACCAGAATGCAAAATACTGGAAGAAATGGGTCACACCAGTGATCCAAAGTACTGCAAATACCATCGAGTTATAAGTCACCCAGTGGAGAAATGCTTTGTTCTGAAAGATATCATCATAAGGCTTGCAAAGGAGGGTAAAATCCTCTTAGACCTAGATGAAACGGTTGAGTTAAACTATACCACGTTCATCACTACATCCTTAGCTTTAATAAAGTCACAAACTCCAACAAAGACACGGTCACCTTTAGCTTTAACACTGGGGGCATCTAGCAAGCCGATGAATGAAGATGGGAGTTGGGCTGTTGTAACTCGAAAGAAATCTTGGAAGCAATGCAACCCGAAATCATAAGTGATCCATGCAAAAAAGAAATATCAAAAGGACAATCCAAGACAACTTAGCAAGAAGGTGAAAAGGAATCCAAGCATCCAAAATGAAGAAGTTCATGACGACAAATTGTTGCAACAAAGAAGCAACTCTCTAATCACCCTTCGTGACTTTTTCCCTAAAGGTTATTTCAAGGCGATGAATGATGGTTTGAGAGTTGAAAAATTGAAAGCATGTGATGAAAAGCCTCAAGATCAAACTTCCAAAGCATTCAGCAAAAGAGCTCATCCATATCCTTCTCAAGTAGGAGATTTGGCACTCGCAACATGATGACCATTCAATATGTTGTCTAAGAAGTCTACATTGAAATGGAGTGGTCCATATGTTGTCCAAGAAGTTCATAGCAATGGTACCTACCAAATAGTTGACAAAGATGGGCAAATGGTGGTTAGTACCATAAAGGCAAAAAGTCACTAAGTTTGAAAATATGATGTGCTCCTCGGTAAGAGCTTAAATTGCCCACCAAAAAAAAGAAAAAAAAAAATCCCGCTAGGTTGAAAACCTTGAAAGAGGTGACCTAGAAAAAAAGTTAAGGGCAAAAAAAAAAAAAAAAAAAAAAAAAAAAAAAAAACTTTACTACATTATGACTTGATCCCTTATTGGGTATGCGGGCAACTTGGTATCACTTGCTAAGTTCAGTCACATATCTCCAAAAAAAAAAAAAAAAAAAAAGGAAGTGAAGTGCAAATCCAAACGATTTCAAATCAATTGGTCATGCTAGCAAGTAGCAATGCTGAAGGAGCTAGCCAGATGTGTAATTTACAAAGCGATACTCATAATCTGTATGAGGACAAAGGCCTAAAGATCTACTTGATCACAATCGCTTGAAGAAAAAGAAAAAGAAAAAAAAAAAAAAAATCAAGCACATAGAGACTGTGATCCAAGTGGAAGACCAAAATTGGCTTAATTGACTCCCGTTTCGTTGTAACCACTCCTTGAGAATGTGAAGATAATTACAACTAAGCTTCTGAGAGAAGAAACGCAGCCCAACCATATCTTAGCATACACCTGTGAGCAAAGTCATACAAAAGTAGTTTCTCAAGTCACGAAATGTCAAGTTGTGTGTAATTTGTAACAAAAAAAAAAAAAAAAAAAAAAAAAAAAAAAAAAAAAAAAAAAAAAAAAA
>JAOXJQ010004751.1:0-10906 GCA_025762765.1 Quercus bicolor | reverse complement strand
AATAAGTTTGATCCAAGTTCCAGCCGTGTACTTTCTGCGATTGCCCAGAATGATGAGAATTATTTGGTTAGTGAGACAAAGTAGAATCAATCCTCGTAGCTGCCATTCTGTCCACAGATTCCTCTATCTTAGTGGAAACACCTCCATCATTCTCTTCTTCTTGACAAACATCATACTGCTAAGTTATAACAACTAAAAAATGCATTATTAATTGCACAAGAGGGGAAACACAAAACAACTCATTCAACATTTTAGTACTGCTCTAAGTGATTAGCGATCAACAAATTAAATGATAGTACCGCTCCAAGTGATTACCAGTGAACAAACCAATAATAAAGTACCTGTAGGCATCAGCATCTTTGGCTGTTTTGCTTCCAAGTGGGTGCTTTCTGAGATTTGTGATTGTATGTGCATCCGAGAGAGAGAGAGTCCAACTGATATTTTTTTGGTTGAAGAAAGCTGCACGTAATAATGTTAATTTAACTCTAAAGATACTCTCTCTCTCTCTCTCTCTCTCTATATATATAATAATAATATTTATTCAACTTTTTTATGTCATTTTTATCATTTAAAATATATTTTTCTTATTTTTTAAGATGCAAAATTACTATTTTTTGTATTAAAATTTTGTTAATATTTTCCTTTCCAATTGATAATATAATCAACCACTTAATCTTTCTTAAATTATAGTTGATCTCAAATAGAATTTTATCAATTTTAATTTAAAAAATTTTATTTTCTAGTATAAGACTTTGGTCGATCGAAGAGCATCAGAGAGCATGTTGACATTTACCCTCACAATTTTTTTATTATTTTTTAAAAATTTACTTACATGGTAATGCACTTACCAATTCTTTATTTTTAAGAAAGAAGTTGACAATTGACATGGCTCGTTGAGAATATTAATGCAGTTACTATTTTTTTTCCTTAACCATAGAAAAATGAATAGATAATGCTTCCTCATGAATGGTAGAAGGACAAAATCCACTTTTTTTGTGGGGGAAAAAAAAGAATACCATATAACTATTTTTTTTTTTCTGAACCAAAGAAAAATTAATAAATACTGTAGAATTGTGGGAATATGCTGCTTCTTCATCTTACATGTGGAATGACGAAGTCCACTATTTTAAAAGAAAAGAGAATACCGTGTAACTATCTTTTCGAATAATTATTTATGAACTAAGTTGGTGTGGTATTGGGAGGTTGAAAAAATTAAATACAAGTTAATGTTAAAGGCCCCCGGCCCTTCAAGAAACATTTATTAAAGAAACATGCTGCTCAAGTCAAGTATTAAAGACTATGATAGATCACACCCCTAGCCCATTTTTTTTATAGTGTTGGGCCAAACCCACGTGAATGGGTGGAGTTGTGTTATTACCTCTCAAAATAGAAGTTTGACTGATTATATTTTCTCCTTTTAGATTAAGGGTTTTACAATAAAGTCGCCACTTATTTAATTATTGAAAAAAGAAAAAGAAAACAAAAATTGAAAAATTCCCCATTTTATTAATTTGAAATTGATTTTACATTGATCATAGGAAATTACATGGCTTTGGTCCTAGATACAATCTAAGATAAAGTACATGACTTTATTTCCTAGTTATAATCTAGAAATCGAAAAATACATGGATAAGCATTTGATCTACTAAGTCTTGATGTAAGTTTGGAGGCTATGTTATAAGGTGGGAAGGTGTTAGGCACTCACCTTGCCCGGTGAAAACTGATCTTCTAGACTATGGTGGCCAACATTTATATTATATCATCCAATATGTCAATCAATTTGTGTGTTGAATTTAATGTGTGTGCATATGATAAACATTAATTCAATTTATCAAGTATTGCATTTGGATTGAAAAACAAATTCTAGTGAATGTGTATGGATGGTGATATCCAAGATTCAAGAATTTGAAAGGATTATGAAACAAACACCTTTTTCATATTTTTGATGTGGATTTAAGATCAAAACTAGTGTTATGCATGAATATGTAATGAACAACTAAGAACATATGAAGAACACCTAAGAACATTCAAACATATTCAAGGGAATTTAAATAATTACTGTCATACATTAATCTTAAATTCTTATCATGGCAACATAAAAAACAAGTTAGGGAAATAGATTATACTTTTATGCAAGATCCATACGGTGGGAGAGGAGACTTTTGGTGGAGGTTCTAAGGGTGGAGGAAAAGAAGAGTTAGGAGATGAAGAGTAAGTCTCACTTAATAACTTGAATCTCAAGAAAATCAAGATATGACAAGATTACTCTACTTCCAGAACTTAAGAAAGGAGAAGATAGGAGGTTTTTTTGTGTGTTTTCAAATGGAGGAGAGGGGGGGGTGGTTTATATGTAGTAGTAGTGGAGAAAATATGAACAAAAGATCATTTAATGAGAGTTGACAAAGAATCAAGAACCTAGACCTTATTTTAGCCTTTAGGAAAATCGGGTGCATTAAATGTAGAGATTGGTGGGAGTGAGGAGCAAGGAAAATTTGGTTTTCCTGTAGCTATTGTAATAGCCTGTAGAGCCAAATTCAAAAAATCATATCTTACTCAATTCTGACCAGAATTATCTCATTCTTGTGATCAAATTAAAGCCCCGAATGTCTAGTTTCTAGATAAATTAACTTCATTCATAGATTCAAAATATTCTGAGAGATATCAATGAAATGGTGAGCATAATTCATTTGTTAGAAAACAATTTCAGCACAATTAACATTAATAGGTCCCAAATTAGTTTCCAATTAATATTAATAGGCTCCAATCACTCCTATTTCAAACTTAATTAGTTCCAAATTTACCCTAATTAAAAGACAATTGCACAAATTACTCATTGAATAATTAATGTTTAACTATCTAATTAATTAAATGTGTGCAATCTTACCATAAAATGTAGTCCTAACTAATCAAATTATGACACGTCATTAATTTCAAATTGATTATAATTATAACTAATTGGAATTAATTACTCATAATCACATATAGTTAGACTCAATTTGTGATCTTGCATCTCGACCATTAAAACTACATGACAATCATTCAAAAATTGATTGTCAAGAATGATTCTCAATCGTTCTTTTGCTTTCTTATTTTTTGAATATCTTGATTCAACATAAATTTGCTAGTCATATCACCAAAACCTGTAAGTCATGCTTATGATCCTTAAGGCTCCCTAAGGCAATGAAAGTAGTAGCAATTCTAGTTGGCCCTGGACGCACAATTTCCATCTAATGTTTTCTATTCCTTAACCAAGATAGCAAAGCCACATGGTTATAGATAAACACTGTGATCTTGGAAGCATCAATAGAACGTATAAAAATAATTCATTTAGAAAAATAGACAACAAAGAAATTAATCAATATTCTATGCCTAGTATCAGTCCACCCATTAGCCATTATTGTACAACCACGATTAGCCCAATATGAACGATGTGAATCAACAATCAACAGGACTTCTGTTTTTGATTCTTTTGACAAAGATACTCGAAGGCCATGATAGTTTGAGACTCTAGACCATAAGAAGCTATAACATTTAAGTTGATAAAAACTAGAATTCACAACATTAATTGGAATAGAAAACTCTTAGTCTTGAGTTGATACTTTAAAAATTATGTGTACATTTGAATACCGCTTATTTTTCTGAAAACTAAAAAAAATAAAAAAATAAAAAAAATTACTGTTTGAGCTTTGGTTACTGTTCATATGCTTGATTGCACTATTCATGTCCCATAGACAGTGCAATAGGCGTTGGACTTGAAAAAAAAAAAAAAAAAACCCAAACACGCAGACTTGGAAAACGCAGACACCAAATCCAAACAAACACATATATATTAATATATTTGTCATTAAAAAAATAATAAATTCCATGGTCGCCTTGGTCTAGGTTAGTTCTGTCCCCTAGTTGGAACCGAGTTGGAATATCGTTGAACTACATGTAATTAAAGTAGTTTCTTTGTCGCTGGGAAAGATTGGATCCCTCTCTTCTCCTAGGCAGTAGAATTTTCTGTTCCTTCTTGTAAAGCTTTTTCTTCCCTTAGTAACAAAGTTACGTGTAGGGCTAATGGGTTTTTCTTTAGGGCTTTTGGGAAACAGTCACTCTCTTTATTCTTTCGTCTATCCTTGGAATGTTCTACTCTCTCCACGTTTTTCTTATCTTTTTTCAGTTTTTCCTTTACACCATGGATGATCTTACAAAAAATTGGAACTGCCTCTCTAGTGATGACCTTTGCATTAAAAAAGACCGTCGATCTCAGAAGTATATCATAGCTGCTTTTTTCCTTACACGGCACTGAACATGGAAGCAATGGCTAGGACTTTTAAGCCGCTTTCGCAGGCCGAGAATGGTTTCAAAATTCAAAGGGAAGGAGACCACAAAATTCTCTTTATCTTTCATAGCAAAGAAGATGTTGATAGAATATTATCCACTGGACCATGGAGTTTTGACAAATCTCTTGTGGTTTTATAGAGGTACGAGAGGAATTCACCAATTGAGGAGCTTAGTTTTGATAAGGTGGATTTCTAGGTCCAAGTTCATAACATCCCCATTAGGTATAGGACAAAATCGGTGGTAGAGGACATTTGTGAATCCATGGGGTTGGTACATCGCTTGGATGAGAACAGAAAGGGTAGGGGTGGAAGTTTCATTAGGGTCAGAGTTACCCTCGACGTTTATCAACCTCTGTGCAGAGGCTGGGTCATAAAACTCGAGGAGGGTGGTAAAGTTTGGGTGAATTTTAAATATGAGAGGTTGTCCAATATTTGCTATTGGTGTGGATGTTTTGACCATAGCGATAAGGATTGCGATCTCAGGATTCAAAGTAAGGGTACTCTGCAACTCTTTAACCCAACAAATTGGGTCATGGTTTCGAGCAGTACCAAGTGTTTCTCCAAGCAATAGGGTGATTCGAGTATCGGTTTTCTATGAAAGCAAGGAGGAAAACCTCTCCACGCGGTGGAGGAGGGTGGAGAGTCAGAAAATAGTGCTGGTTGTCATGCCAGAGTCTCGGAATCAACTAGAAAAGGAAAATCAAAATATGGAAGCTATTTTTGTGGAGAACGCTGAAATAAATTCCACAAGGTCCACGATTTTAAAAAAGAAAGGAGAGCAGGGAATAAGGGCGAGCGATATCTCTGGAGATTATTTTTCCCAACAATTACAAGATATTGATAAGGAGCTCGGATATGAAGAAAATCCCTTAAATTCAGCTCAAACATCTGCAACATGTAACAATCTCTTCCCTGATGCAACAAGTGCCAGCTCATGCGAAATCTTAAATGAGTCGCGTGCCACACCACAGGTCCACATTTCACCTTTAAAGAATATTTCTAATATTTCTAATACCTCTATTGTTGTAGATAAGCCCCCATACCCAATGTGGAAACGCCTAGCATGCCTAAGTTAGCTCCCAAACTACACTAGATGACTACATTGGCTGCAAATGTCTAGTTGACATGGTTATTGATCAGTACGAGTTACCATGCAAGAAATTGGTGGTTTCAAGTAGTGATAAGGAGAACTACCTTGTTTTGGCGGAGACTGGTTCCCAGTCTTGCCAGTCCCAATGAATTGCATTGTTTGGAATTGCGGGGGACTTGGGAACCAACATGCCATTCAAGAGCTTGTGGAGTTGGTATAGGCAAAAGCTCCCTTACTCATGCTGTTCCAAAACATGGGCGGACAAAGCTAGGATAAAGTATGTTAAAGATCGTATACGTTTTGATCAGATATTTTTGTGGAGAAGATAAATAAAGGTGGGGGATTGGCTTTGTTTTGGAAGGATGGAATTGAGGTGGATGTTGAGACTTCTTCACTGAATCACATTGACGTTACAATAAATAAAAGCTCGGACAAGCCTTGGAGATTCACAGGCTTTTACGGCGAGCCTGACACACAGAAGAGATTTGAATCATGGGACCTTCTTTGTCAGTTACATCATCAAAGCTCGCTACCTTGGCTTTGTGTTGAGGATTTCAATGAAATTACCAAGCAAATACAGAA
Source organism: Quercus bicolor (assembly GCA_025762765.1). Taxonomy (NCBI): domain Eukaryota; kingdom Viridiplantae; phylum Streptophyta; class Magnoliopsida; order Fagales; family Fagaceae; genus Quercus; species Quercus bicolor. The sequence goes on along the minus strand of JAOXJQ010004751.1, from coordinate 4,909 downwards.
GTCAGGTGGTAGACTACGACCCTTCAACCAAATTCAACAATTTAGAGATGTCCTTGATGAGTGCAGATTCAAGGACTTGGGGTTCAAAGGTTTTCCTTTTACATGGAGCAAGCATTGGCAGAATGAGTTCTCTTTGTGGGAGAGATTGGACAGAGCAGTAGCTTTTCAAGATTGGTTCTCGGATTTCCCGGGTACAAAAGTTCACCACGTTGATAGCACTACCTTTGATCATAAATTCACGTGGATCAAATTAGTTGATTTGGATTTTCAACGAAGGAAAAAATTATTTAGATTTGAGGAGATGTGGTTAGCAGACAAAGGGTGTGGGGTTGTTAAAGGTGTGTGGCTGCCAAGTGTAGGTGGGGTTGAAAACACTCAGGTGATGAGGAAAATAGATTCGTGTGGCAAAGAACTAACAAGATGGAGTAGAGATCATTTTCGCTTAATCTGAAAAGAGCTGGAAAAGAAAAGAAGAGATTTGTCTTGGCAAGAAAGGATAGCTCTTCAAGGGGGTTGTGCAACCCGTCTGCTTGTCTTACAAAAAGAAATAAAATCTCTCTTGGATAAAGAAGAATGTATGTGGAGGCAGAGCTCCAAGACCGTGTATATCAAAGAGGGAGATAGGAACACTCGGTTTTTTCATTGCCGAGCTACTATGAGGAAGCGAAAAAACACCATTACAGGGATTAAGGACGGGTCAGACCAATGGTGTACTGAGGCAGACCAGATTGCAAGCATTTTTGAAGATTACTATAAGGAGCTTTTCATATCAGTTAATCCCGAGAGTGTACCTACTGCCTTAAGTTCAATTCCATAGTTGGTGACAAATGACATGAAATCTACACTTATTGAAAACTTTCAAGTGTGGGAAGTTGAACTTGCTTTAAAACAAATGGCGCCCCTTAAGGCCCTAGGTCTAGACGGTATGCCACCTTTGTTCTTTCAAAATTACTGAGATTTGGTAAAAGGTGATATCACAAACACTATCTTAAGTTATTTAAATTCGAGGTCTTTACCTGAACCTCTCAATCATACATTTGTTACTTTGATCCCAAAAGTTAAAAATCCTGAAAGAGAAACTGAATTCCAACCTATAAGTCTTTGTAATGTGCTCTATAAGATTTTTTCGAAAGTCTTAGCAAACAGGTTAAAGAGAGTCTTACCTCTTATTATTTCTGAGCATCAAAGTGCTTTTCTGAAGGGTAGACTAATAACTGATAACATTTTGGTTGCTTTTGAGACATTACATTATATGAAAAATCATAACTTAGGGAATACAAGTTATATGGCCCTTAAGCTCGATATGAGCAAAGCCTTCGATCGAGTAGAGTGGTCTTTTCTGGAAGATGTTATGATTCAGATGGGTTTCAATGATAAATGGATTGCCCTTGTAATGGAATGTATCACTACTTTCTCTTATTCTTTGCTTTTTAATGGTGAACCACATGGAAACATCATCCCTACCAGAGGTATCTGTCAAGGAGACTCTCTATCACCATACCTCTTTCTTTTGTGCTTAGAAGGTCTACACAGGCTAATCTAGATAGTTGCTAATGTGGGGGATATTAAGGGAGTTTCAATATGTCAAAATGGCCTAAAACTGACGCACTTACTCTTTGCAGATGATAGCCTCCTTTTTTGCAGGGCTATAAGGCTTGAATGTCAAAAAGTTGTTGAAATTCTCTCAACTTATGAGAGGGTATCGGGTCAAAAGCTAAATAAGGAAAAAATAGCTTTATTTTTTAGCAAATCCACCCCTTTAGACATGCAATCCGAGATTATGGAGGAGCTTGGAATATCCGAGTTGAAACAATATGAGGCATATTTGGGTCTACCGGCTTTGGTTGGAAGAAATAAGAGAGCAAGTTTTGACCAACTAAAACAAAAATTCTTGAAGAGATTACAAGGATGGGAAGGGAAGCTATTGTCACAAGCAGGAAGGGAGATCCTTATCAAATCAGTCATTCAAGCCATTCCGATTTATGCAATGAGTTGTTTTAAGTTACCAAAATCCTTATGTCATGAGATCGAAATCCTTGTTTAGAAGTTTTGGTGCGGACAAAGGGGAGACCGGAGGAAAGTGCATTGGGTTAGGTGGGAGGGCTTATGTAACCATAGAGATCAAGGAGGAATAGGGTTTAAGAACCTCACTATGTTCAACGAAGCAATGTTGGCAAAGCTCTCATGGTGGCTCCTCCAAGATGATAATTCCCTGTTCTTTAGAGTGTTTAAGGCCAGATTTTTCCCAAATGGTACCATTTTGGATGCTAAGGAATCTGCCTCTGCTTCTTATACTTGGAGAAGCATTCTCTATGGGAGGGATGTAATCTTGAAAGGGGCTTAATGGAGGGTGGGAGATGGAAAACAGATCAAGATATGGGGTGACAATTGGCTGCTAACAAAATTTTAGCCAAAGGTTACATCTCCAATGATTTTTTGTTAACAAAACTCTTCAGTGGAGGCATTGATAAATCAGTAAACCCGTAGTTGGACAAATGAAGTAATTGACCACTATTTTAATGTGGCAGAGGCAGCAGTGATTAAAAGCATTCCACTCAGCTCTTCACCTCAGCCAGATTAGCTTATATGGCCATTCACCCCACTGGAATGTACTCTGTTAAGTCGGGGTACAGGATTCTTTATGAGGGAAGTAGCATGCAGTCACCATCAAGTCACTCTTCCCCACAGGGCGCAGGGTGGTGGTAAAAACTATGGAATTTCGAGGTCTCAAACAAAATAAAAAACTTTGTATGGCGTTGCTCTAGAGAAGCACCCCCCACAAAAGCCAATTTATGCAGAAGAAAAATTGTTCCTGATGGGGTGTGCGATGGATGCAAGTCGCATGCCAAGGACTGTTCACATGCTTTATTTTTTTGCTCTGATGTGCAGGTAGTTTGGGCTTCAGATCCTCAGTGGTAGTGGCCGTTAGCAATGTGGGGGCAGACAGCAAAGGAAATTTTCAAGCATGCGTTGGAGGATAAGAAAGATGTTGCTTTACTGGCATTCACGAGTTGGGCTTTATGGAATAGAAGAAACCAGAATTGGACCAATCAGAATGCTTGCCATTGAACTGCTTGCCCATTGAACCAGATCATGAATATCTCTAAGGAGCATAAGTGCAAATTTCAACTTCTTAATCCAGGAGCATCGAGGCAACATCATAGGAAGCACTCGAGATGGAAACCTCCAGCGAATGATCTTCTCAAGGTGAACTATGATGGAGCAATATTTCAAGATCAAGGCAGGGCAGGTATTGGAGTGGTTATTTGCAACTCAGAGGGGGCTATCATGGCTTCCCTATCACAGCAAATACCACTGCCAACCACGGTTGCCCAAGTTAAAGCCCTGGCAGCGTGACAAGCTATTGAATTTGTAGTGGAATTAGGCGTTACCTGAGCAATCATAGAGGGTGATTCAGAAACTATCTGCAAGGAGCTTTCAAGCCTGAGCCCATCCCTTGCTCTTCATGGGCTTCTGATCCAGGATGCACAACAGTTAGCTATTGTTTTCATAGACTCTAGTTTTTCCCATGTGTGTCATCAAGGAAACATTGTAGCCCATAGTTTAGCTAGGAGGGCAATTTTGAATCAAAATCTAAATATTTGGATGGAAGAAGTGCCACCAGATATTCATTAGTTTGTACAAGCTGATTTAACGGCCTTGGTTGATTAATAAAAGTTGATGTCTTGTTTCTCAAAAAAAGAAAAGAAAAGAGAGTTGGAATTTCGTTGATAATATTAATTGCAACTTAATGTTGAAGGCCCTGCATTAAGAAAAGTAGCATTAGGTAAGTATGTAATAACTAGTCTTCCATGTTATCATTGAAACATTTCTAGGGTTACAACAAAAATGGACAACAATTTCATAACTGAAAGCTGCTGAAAGCCCAAATGTAATATGTAGCACATTAGTACTATGTAATTGCTGAAAAATGAAAGCCGAGCAACCTAACTTATCCACATCGGTTCCTCTGATTAAAATTGTTTTAATGAGAGGCAAAGCTACCTAGGGCATTCCGGTAGATGCCATAATTTCTTTTACAATGTAAGGCATTTCAGTTTTGATTAGGGAAACGAAATACTCGGTATTAATTAATATTAGTGTATTGTTTCGGAATTAATGTTTTATATAAATTGAGTATAATATTTGATGGACGAAATTTAGGTACAATTTGTTAGGTATTGTATCTTAAATTTTGTATTCAACAACATAATTGTATTGGCCAATACAACAAAGAAGATAATAAAATTCAATCATATGGTTCATTTGTCAATGCAATCACAGTAATTGTCAATGCAATCACACTATATTTAGCGTGAAAAATATAAAATTCACAGTATACCATAACCATTCAAAGCTTATTCCATCAAACATCTCTTTATTAGAGAGTGGAAAATATTCGACTCAAATATTGCAAGAAATTTCAGTATACTTGGTGTCCCCTTAGAAAAAATTTCATTTTTGACAAGAAAATCAAAAGAAAACTCATGAAATCATTGTGATCTTCCATTCCAAGTCCAACAGTGCTAACTACGGTCGACTCACTCTAGTAATTGCAGAAACAATCTCAGGAAAATCCAGGTCACCTTGAGAGTCTCAAGAAACGCATTTTAATTAACAACCAGTCGTCAGCAATAGCACGTTAAAGGTTTGAATGAAGGTCGTGTTCTTGCACTCCAGTGACTCCACCATGTACAAGTGTACTCCAGCGCTGGAATCCAACTCCATATGCTTTAGTCCTGCGATAAAAACATCAATTTACTTATGAGCTCTCTCTCTCTCTCTCTCTCTCTCTCTTTAATAATATAAAAAAAATTCTGAGATAGCTCCAAAAATAAAATTAATATAAACATGATATCATAATTATTAGAAGGAAAGACTTACTCTCACTTTGTAGTTTGTACTGTAA
>JAOXJQ010004744.1:0-10906 GCA_025762765.1 Quercus bicolor | reverse complement strand
TTCCTGTAGAAATTAAGCCCTTCAGATTTAGATCACTTTTCCATCAATTTTTATGACTGGTACGTGAGCTATCTTGGACCAATCTTCCCCTTTCTCCTTTAGGCACCGATTTTTCAGCAATGGACAATTCGTGACACTCAGAAAAGATAGTGATGTTGGTAAACCCTCTTCTGGCATGGAATGAAGATTTGGGCAACGGCCAATCCCCAAATATTTGAGTGTAATAAGATGTAAAAGTTCACCACCATTCAGAGATTTCAAAAGCAGATTATTCCAGATTTCAAGGGATGTAAGAGACGAGGGCAGCAGCTCCCTCTCTGGAAAGGATTCTGAAATTTCAAAGTTACCACTGATAGAGAAGCTTCTCAAAGAAGGCAATGCTTGCAAACCCCAACCCAAGTGGCTGGCGACAAGTTTTTTACAAGAACAGATTTCAAGGGAATTTAAACTGGAGGGCAACCCCCCGTCTGGAAATGACTCAAGTTCTGGACAAAAACGTATACTCAAATCCTGAAGAGATGGGAGCAGGGTGTGCATCTGGCCTGGAAGCGCCTTCAAATTATTACAGTGATCAACACAGAACATGGTCAGGTTGGGGGCAGGCAGTCCCTCTTCGGGCAAGGATACAAAATTGGAACAGTTATTGATTTGTAAGCTTCTGAGAGATAAGGGATGCTGCAGCGGTCCTTGATTTGAAAATGAAAAAGAATGAAGATTCTGACATCCGTGGATATCAAGATGATTCAGCTTTGGAAATAATTCTAATGGAAAGGACACAAGAGAATCGAAACTGCTTCTTATGCACAAACTCTCAAGGGATGGATAGCATTGGTGCATCGGAAACACTAATTTCCCACAGTTGTTGACACTAAGTGATTTTAGTGCATCGGCTTTGCCAATAATAGGAAGCAACCTGAGAGATGGACAATCAGAGACATCTAACTTTCTAAGACAGTGGTTGTTACCAATAGGTAAAGACACCAAGGCATCATATCCACTAATTGTGAACTCTAGCACTTTAGGTGGTAACTCATTCAACACCACCTTATTGCAATACTGTAACTTCAATTCATTTATGGCTGGTAAATGTGGAAGTGAAGTGACAAGCAGCTGACACTTTTCAATCACAAGTGTCTTTAAAGAAAAAAGGTTGTCAGGAAGACCCTTAGTCAGGTTACAACAATTTTGTATATAAAGATGTTGAAGACGAGAGAAAGCTACTACACCTTCATCATCATCTCTGAAAGGAAGCCATTCCTGCAATTGCAACATGTTCTTGAAGTGCAAATTTCGTAGCAATGCAAACGGCTTGCTTTTAGAACCAACAGTCCCATAAAACTCTGAACCAATGGTCACCACTCCATCTAATCCCTCAATAGAGAGGTTCTCCAGAGAGGGCAGTTGACCAAATGGAGGCAAGAAGAGGCAATACTTACAATTACGAATTTGGACCGATACGATATTGCAGGATGCATGTCCTAACCAGTCTGAAAATATTGTGCCACCATAATTTTCAATGGTAAGCTTTCTCAGGTTTGCATGAGGTTGCAATTGGTCTAGTACATCTCTATCTTTTTTGGAGTCATTTGTATCCCCACCCCACTTTAACACCATTTCATTAAGTTGCAACTTATCCCTCAAATTGGCCTCTAAAGCATCTCTAGCATCAACAACATTTTCCAGCTTCAAAACAGAAAGGCTTCCCTTAAGTTGCTGAAACTCCCTCAACTCTTTGATGTCAGAACCACCATTTTTTCCCAAAATAAAAGAAGTTAATGTTCGAAGACTTTTCAATCTACCCATTAGCAATGGCATTTCTTTCAAGTTTGTTCCAATAATATCAAGATGACGCAAGTTAATTAGCCATCCCATGTTGGCAGGCAACTCAGTGAGCGAATGACAATTTGTCAACAGTAATGTTTGCAGATTGTACAAAGTACACACTGAATCAGGTAATACTTTGATTGCAGTGTGAGAAATGTCCAAATATCTTAACTGTTTCAAATTACAAATTGAGTCTGGCAATACTGTCAAATTCCTGTAGTGAGATAGTGATAGTACCCTTAAGCTTCTTAGTTCGGGTAATAAGTGGAGTATAACTCTAGTACTTAAGCATCCAGACTGTTGTGACACATTTGAGGGTAGACAGCTTCGCAAACCCTTGGCTCCATGAAAGGCTTCAAATTTCTCATAGGCATCAAACTTCGTTCTAGAATATGATAAATAACGAGTCTTTCCTGATAAGCCATATGAATTATCAGCTTCCATTCTAAAACAAAATTCTCCAGAGACAAAGAGAGCTAAATCATTCAAAAGATCGTGCATAACATAGTATTGACTATTACCACTTAACTGCTGAAAGAATGACCTAGATGCTAGATCGTTGAGGTACTCAACACCTACTTCTTCCAAATTCTCTCTTTTAGGATGCAGCAAAAAATCTTCTGCCATCCATAAGAGTACTAATTGCTGCTTTTTAAATTTGAAATTTTTAGGAAATATTGAACAATATGCAAAGCATGGCTTTAGATGTGAAGGTAAATAATGGTAACTCAATCTAAGAGCTGGAAGAATACTGCTTTCACAATCTGAGAAATTCCATATATTGCTCTCCAATATCTTAACCCATTCCTTAGGATCCAACTTCAACCGTAAGAGACCTCCAAGAGTTTTTGCAGCTAAAGGCAAGCCATTGCACTTTTTCACTATATCCTTCCCAATTAGTTCCAAGTTCGGATACGCCGTATATTCTCTGTTGCCAAATGCATGTTTTGCAAATAATAACCAACAATCTTCATCCGTTAAAGGCTTTAGATGAAAAGTTTGAACTGTGCGTGCAATTGACGCAACAGTTTCATTACGTGTTGTTAAGATTACCTTACTACCATATGCCCCAGATTTGAAAGGTGTTCGTAATACCTCCCAATCCAAATAATTCTCATTCCAAATATCATCTAACACAATCAGAAATCTCTTTCCCACAAGACTCTTGTTCAACCTAACTTGGAGTTGATCTAGGTCGTTAGTATCACCTGTCGAGGAAGTCACTGCCTCAAGAATAGTTTTAGTGATCCTAAGTACATCAAATTCTTGTGAAACAGAAACCCATGCTCTGACATCAAAACGCTCCGACACCAACTCCTTGTTGTATACAAGCTGAGCAAGGGTGGTCTTGCCTACACCACCCATTCCCACTATGGGAATAACACTTATGTTATCACCTTTGCCAGTTGCTAGCAACAATTTAGTTATGGCCTCCGAATCTCCATCTCTACCGTATACAGCAGATCCTTCTACCAAAGACGTCGTCAGCCTTTTTGGTGAAGGTTTCTCGCCACCATTACCTTCTTTGAGACCAAGGAGGTCTCTTTGCTTTGCAAGAGATTTTAGTCTGCCTAAAATCTCTTCTAACTTAAGTTCTATTTCCTTGTAAGAAGAAATATGAGAAGTCAAGTTGAAGAGTTGTACCTTACTCTTCAGTTCAGCTTCCAACTTGTAGCGCGAGGCATCAGTCGCAATCTCATCCAGCAAGTCCTGAGCTTGATAGGCAGCATCTTTTAGCTCGTTAACCCACTCTTTGACAACTGGGTTATTTATCTGCTTCTCCTCTGCATCATTGAGTACTGCATTGATCCATAATAATGAATTCTTCAACTTCCTCAGTGGTTTGTTATTAAGCTTCCATCGGCTGAAGAACTCTAATACCTCATTCGAAGCCATCCTGTCAAACAAAACCTGGAGAAAAGCAGAGAGAAAGGCTCCTCCAACCACAGCCTCAGCCATCGTTTTTTTTTTTTTTTTTTTTTTTGGCAAATGAAAGAATTGAAGGAAATAATAGTGAAGTGATTGAGAACAATGGAGTACAAATGGAATGGTCAAGCTTTGAGGATTCTACAATGAAGTACAAAAATGAACAACTCTTTTACTATCTGAAGGAGACAACCTACCGTGTCAAGCGGCAGACTAAGACCCCACAGCACACTCAAAAATGTAATTTGTTACTTACATATTGAATCCACCACTTTTTTATTTTATTTTATTTTTGTGAGCAAATTTTGTGATTGAGCTACAGGGCTCTTTGCATAAATTAGTTGAATCTTGATGGTTAAATATTAATGAATATGAAAGTGACATTTTTATAGTTTGGTTTTCAATTTTCTTAAAAAAAAAAAAAAATTAAGAATTTGCCTCCCAAACTTTAGGTCCAATTTGAAATTATAAAACCTTAAAGTTTGAGGAATGCCCACGATAATCTTTCTTTTTTCATTCCGTTTATGTAATAGACAGTTTAATAAATAAATAAATAATTTAATTAAAAGTTAATGAAGAGTTTCTTTTAATTTTTTTTAATTTTTTTCCTTTTTGTCTTGTCTCATCATAGCCCACCAATTAAATACCACCTTTCAATCATTCCTTTGGAATTTTCTTGTATGGTGACACTGACATTGCAGAATAAGAGCAACCACATCAGCTTGTGCAATTTTTTTGTCTATTTTACAAGAAAAAACCTACTTTTTCTATTTTATACATCCACTTTTACAAAACACTCACATCAGTTTATCTATTTTACACATTTATTTAATAAAATATTCATTCTATTTAATAAACATATTCATTCCTCTCTGGCACAAACTCACCACCTCGTCTTCACCGTCCACACCCACCCCAGCCAGCCACCCTTCAACAAAATTCGGCCACTGATTCACCGATCTTCCACAACAACAAAATCCAGCCACTGATTCACCGATCTTCCACAACAACAATCACAACAACGACACAATCACAATCACAACAACTCTGACCCACTCGCCCTTCATGTCCGATCAATTCTCCATCACCGTCTCCGTTTCCAAACGGATTGTTGGATCGGAGAGGCTGATCGGTGTTCCCAACTCACTCACTGCCCGAACGCACTCAATCCCAAATCCATTAATCAGCCACCCAACCCGAAACCCAGTCAAGTCAAATCATCACCCAATCGGCGGCAAGATCATCAAAACCCACCAATAAACCAGAAAAGCCAAGCCGATCAAGATCAAAATCCATCGACCCACACCCACAATCAACCAAAAAACCAGAAAAAAAAAAAAAAAAAAAAAAAAAAAAAAAAAAAACCAGCAACCAACAGATCGGAGCGAGATCGAGGCCTCCAACCGGAGCAAGATCGACGTCTCGCACCACCGCCACCTCCTCGCGACGGCCGCCGGCCTCAAGCTCAACCAATCAAAACCCACGAGATTCTAGGCGACAGACCCGTCGGAGAACTCCGTTTGTGTTGTAGGCGACGGACTCGTCCGGCGACTCGGCTTGCTTGACCTCGTTCTCATCGGCGGTGATGGCGATCGGCGGAAGCTAGAGGAAGAAAAATCGATGAGATGAGAGAAAGAGAGAGCTGTGTTGTGCACCCGAGAGAGAGTGAGAGTGAGAGCAGAGACAAGAGAGGGAAAAAAAAGAGCGAAAATGAGGTTTTTATTTTACTGTATACATAATATTATTTTAAGGGATAAACGGGCTACAATGCCCGTGTAAATTTACACGGGTACTGTAGCTCATTGAAAATTTTAAACGATTTTAAATGATCTGATGCAGTGTGTTTTTTGGTTCAAAATGTGTAAAAATGGTCAAAATGTGTATTTTACACATTTATAAAAGAGCTGGTGTGGTTGCTCTAAGTGGTAGACCAAAAAAAAGTAGAAGTGCAATAGAAAGGCTATCTACACGGTTTTTTGTGTAATAATTTTTGTCACCTAATCGACTATAAGTGATAAATCTATATCTATATCTATATATTACTAAAAGCTGAAGCGTAGCGTTTAATGCTGCTGCTCTCACGTTGTGCCACATCAGCTGTCACGTCATTTTCTTTATAAAAAAAAACTTACCTTCAATTTTTAAATAGTTTTTACAATTTACAGCCTTATAAATGCAGCCCACTAATTATTTATTTACTCCCACTATCACCCTATAATAAATTTGTATAATTAATCCAGCCCACCTCTTATTTATTTAATTCCACTATCAAACCCAACCCAAAGCCTTTTCAGTTCAGCTTAAAGGAAAAAGAAATTAAAAATATCAAACGTTCAAGCCGGTTTGGAAGAAAGCAAAAAAGAAAAAAAAAAAAAAGGAAGCATTTATATCAGACGAGTGAAACCTCCCTGCTTTGGTTGAGGTATCTCTATATCTCAATTCTTTTTTTTTGGGTGCAAAACTATTATGCTCTGTTTATATTAATATGAAACCCTTTTTTTCGTTTGTTTGTGTTTGTGTTTATATTAGACGAGCATCCTTGGCACGCCATTGATGTGTTTGTGAGATTGCCTAAATGTCGTTTCAATAGTGCTATAATTTTACTGACAAAAAAACTATTTTATTTTACCTTGGTTTATTTGGAAATATCTTAGGTCTCATTTTTTTAATGTATTGTGGCTTATTGGAAGAATGTAAGCTCTAAAGTAGTGAAGTATAAAGTGTTGGTGGCACGTCTCATCCATTCCAAGGGAATTTAAAGGTGAGTTTTCATCTCTCTCGATTGCTTATATTCCATGACTGAGGGAAGTAGTTTGATAGTGGTATACTGGAGTTTGAGTGGTTGTTAGGAGTGGGTATGGCCGGATTTTAGGGAGTCATTGGATGTCAAGTATATGAGTTTCTATTGTATTTTAGACTAAATACAAGTATATGGTGAATTAGGGAGAAATTTTATTAAACAGATAAAAGTACCTGTCATATCTTCTCTGCTTTCTTATTTGCTTAAATTGACATTGTTGTTGGACATGCATATATTGGAGAATGTGGGTTGCAATTTGTTACTTTTGAATTTATTTTGCATCTTTGCCTCTTTATCTTTTTTGCATTGTTTATAAAATTCTACCAAAATAAAGAGAATTAGTGCAATACTTCTTGTAGACAAATAGAAGACTGAAGACCCCATTAAATTAAAAATATAAATTCTAATAATATATTAATATTATCTAATTAAAATGTTAAAAACAAAGGGAAAAAAAATTAAAGCTTACCTTCCCTGCAGCCCCAAAACTCATATTCTGTCTGGATATTACCTTGCTTAATCTCAGTTAAAGTGTAAGCCTATTTAATTTAATGGGTTTTGGTGGTGTAGAGCATGAATCAGGTATTTCATTAATTCATCCAACAATATGAGAGTAATAATACAATACAATTAGAGATAGAGATCATTCCATTCAAATATTGTAAACAATCCAAATGACTCTAAAATTCAAGGGACAATCATATAAAAATTTAAGAAAATGTCGTGATGCAAAGATGATACCTGAGTCTCATCCAATTCCAGATGGATGTGGTTTAACTCTATAAGTGAAGGAACAAAATAATAAATTAAATTACATTTAAGTGAAGAATGGAAAGTGTAATTGGAGGTTTTAGGGGTTACGATGGGAATTTGAAATGGCAACAAACCTTAATGTATCACACCCTAAAAGTAATTACACATTTTGATTGGACCACATTATGGAACATTTCTCGCACCATGAAATCCATACCAAAATGACGTTTTGTTAGGAGCAATTTCAGGGGAAATTACACTTGTTTTTATTTCTATGAGTGATATAATTATGGTATTAGATAATAACCGGTCCATAATTATGGTATTAGACTTTTATTATACCTATTCCTTTTTAAATCAAGTTTTGGACCTGATTTTTTCAAGGGGAAAAAAATAAAATGAGACCTATCGCCTTACATAAATATTAATAGATTTTGAATTAAGATTGTGAGTTGCTTTCATTTGAGGTCAAACTTTTGGAATTTTTAGGTACCTAGGTTTGGTAGATCCAAATTTTGCTACTAAAGTTGAAAATCCTTTTTTTATTTTTTTATTTTTATTTATTATTTATTATTTTCATTTGGAAAGGTTGGGGAGGGGGGCATTCATGTTGAGATGAATTTTCTTTGATATTTAGGTAGCTTGGATCTCAGTTGGATAATATTATTGTTTCAAGTATATTACACAGTGCTGTATAATAGTGTGACAATCATGTAGTGCAAAATTAGGCAATATTGTAGCAGCTGGAGAAAATTTCCCAATGCAGCCCTATAATTCTTTTTTTTTTTTTTTGCTACTAAAGTTTTCTGCATTGCATAGATGGTGTATTCCAAAGTCATGACATGAATGATGTTACATATATATATATATATATATATAAATATATTTTCTTTCTCATTACAATATTTCTATATAGATATAGATATATTTTCTTTCTCATTACAATGTTGGTCCGTATATCCCAACATTCAATTTTCTCTTTTTATTAACTTCTTACTATGAAGTAGTGCGTAATTCTATAGTCATTGTTATATTTCTAAAAGAAAAAATATTTATAACTTCATCAATCAAATATTGCAATTATGATGATAATAATGTTCATGTATAATTCTTAGTATATGATTATTGTCATGTTTTGTCACCAGTTCATTTTTTCTAATGCATTAGCTTCTTATTGTGTCTTTTCGTTTTTTAAAAACAGCTAAAAGCGATTCAATCGGCTAACCAAAAGGAAAAAAGTACTTCACCACATCAATCTAACTGGACTACTCCAAAATCCATTATTCCTTTGAAACGATGAAGAAAAACTCATTCATCAATGTTTTAGGGCTGAAAACAAACAAGCACTATTTTGGGTCGGAGCTCACAAATATTTTGTAAGTGGGAAAACAAATCCTTCTTCAAGCAAACATAGAAGGAGACAAAAATGCAAAGTGTGGACTCGTAATTGCGTTGTTATGCAAATCAAATGATGAAGGAATACAATTACTATTATTAATTCTAAACCAACCAGATGGAAAACAATTGCTACAAAACTATCGACAAATCCTTCGACATATAGTTTTTGGAACAAACACATTTCGCATCCCAAAAAACCAAGCATGCAAGAAAAATGGAGTGGGTCATTGGGATCGTGAATGCCCTTACCCATATGGAAATGAAGAATTACATGTAACATGCAAAATGTGCTCAATTGACTTGGAAATGTACAAATTAGCCAACCGAGTTTGGTAGAAATTATGTTTCCAAAAAGCACAATACAATAAAATTCCCTCATCCTATTTATAATACTAATCTCTATCTTTAAAGGAATAGATCCTTTTTTATTATTAATATTAATTTAAAAACACTTGAAACAACTTAATTACAGTCCTCTAAAGTTTTCACCTAGCATGACGCTAACTTCGAATTTATAAAATTCTTTCTATCTAATTTTAAGTTAATTAAATTTTACTAATTTGGGAAGACGGATGATCAGCTCTTGACTGACTACAAGGCCAACTATAGTTGTATCCTTTCCACATCTAATTCCAAGACAATACCTTCTATTATCATGAATCCTACAATATATTTTTTATACATATATAATGCAACTTTTTTTTTTTTTGAGAAATAATTACAACATGTTGCTAATCCCGCAACTCGAACCCTTTCCTCCCTAGACCTCCAAGCACTCTGTGCATGGAGAGCTGCCAATTCAGCTACAAGGCCTTTGGCATATATAATGCAACTTAAGTAGTAATACATTCAAAAATATTTCAAATAATAACACGATCATAAAAAAATAACCACGCGCAACGCGCGGGTCCGCGACTAGTTTATATAAAAATAATAGTTTACTGCTCAGAATCAATCATATTACAGTTGTGGTAATAATTGTGAGAGAAAATAGATATTTGTCCTAATTTACAAACTATGCAGTAAAATGCATACAATAAAATTCTCATATTTTGAAACTATTTAGCAAAATGCCTATATTTCTAAACTCAATTTTAACAAAATCAAGTTACAGGTGGAACTCGACATTAGCAATGTCGAGTTCCACTTAAAAATATGCATAGAACTTGATTTTGAGAATATTAAGTTTTATATAGAACCTGATTTTGTTAAAATTGAGTTTTAAAAATATGTGCATTTTGCTAAATAGTTTTAAAATAGAGACATTTTGCTGCATAGTTTGTAAATTAAGGACAAATGCCCATTTTCCCCAAAAATTATTGCATAAAGTTGTTGGGCTTGAAGAACTATAGCCAAAAAAAAAAAAAAAAATTGAAACAAAATAGTTACACTGATGTTGGACTTTGATAAAAGTTGTAGAGTGGGTCTAGGTGTTCTTCCATCTCACCGAGATCAAGCTAGGTTCCATTCCATGTATCAAAATTCCAATGAGGTAAGGGAAATGAAGAAAATGAGCAATGTTGAGGTATTTTGTGATATCATTGAATCCAAAGTTCAGACTTTATTTGTCAACAAATGGAACTCCAGTCCGCAACCCAAACTTTATTTATTTATTTATTTATTTTTTAAGAATCAAACAAAAACAAAAATTAAAAGTATAATGGAACGATAATTGTTACTGCAGGGAAGTAGACTAGACTATTCTACACTTTTTTTTATGAGACATCTTGAAGCACTATAACATGGTAGATTGAAGTTGACACTTCCCAGAGTTGCTTCACATTCCAAACCATTGAATTCATAGTCTGCGTGCCTTAGTAGGGGTATTTTCCTTGTGTTTTTGAAATTTATTAAAAAATTTATTGTAATTAATATAAATAAAAATATCTACTAGCTAGTTTTCTTCAATAATAAGGGAATAATGCATTTCGCGTAGCATTCCACACCCTCCTTAACTCCACTCCATTTTACCTCAACTTTCCCTCGTTCAACAGACAACATAAGCTATAAATGGCTAAATAAAAAATAAAAAATAAAAAGGAAGAGTAAACGATAATCTCTAGTGTTGTATGACCAAAATCATTTCATTTCTAGTGTTGTATGACCAAAATCATTTAATTTTGTCGGTTATCAAAACCAAAATGATTGGAACTCGGAACTTTTTTTTTTTTTTTTTTACCTTTTTTTACATTTTGTAGAAATTGT
>JAOXJQ010004725.1:0-10908 GCA_025762765.1 Quercus bicolor | reverse complement strand
TGACTCATGTGTGAAGGGCTCACAAAACTAAAAGAAATTAAAGTATTAACTATTAAACAATAAATCAATACAAGGCAGTGAAGGCAGACTACACGCAAAGGACTGAAAAAGAAGAAGAGAAGAAGCAGAGAACACAAAAACGCAAAAGAAGAAGCAAAAAAAAGAAGAAGCTACCAGCTGTGAGGAGGTGGGTTCCTTCAAGAAACCAACGACGTGTTGGTGACTACTGCCACAGGATCATTTCATTCAGCAAAAATTGTTTAAAACGTAAAAAGGTATATTCTTTTCAGTATTACCTGGAATTGATATATCGGCCAAAATTCAACGAAGTAGAGGTTATTGAGGGAAATTGGAGAAGAGTGAATATTGAAAGAGAAAAAAAAAGGGGATAATATAGCCAACTATTTGGGGGTATTTTTGGTTTTTTGAACGAAAAAAATAACAGTGCGAAAACGTTCTATTTGCTCAATATTGAAAATGCAATAAGATATTGCTTCTTTGAAACCACGGATTTGTGCGATTTGTAAATGTGATTTAGTTGAAACAACTTCTCCAAACGATTGTGTATATTGCATTTTGTATCAAACCGTGCGTTTTTGTCCAGGAAAACGCCTATCCAAATGGGCTCATAATTAGAAGGAAGACTTGAATTGAATAAATTTGAAACTTAAATGACTCAATTAATCGAAAGTTAGGTTAGAGGGCTAAAATGAATTTCAATCAAACATTAATGGTACATTTTGCATTTTAGTCTAAAATTAACTTTTCCGTTCTACACCATTTTATCTCATCCGTTCAAATATTTGGGGTTCTGCTATGGTCCCACCGAGGGGTACCACATTATTTTATCATTTATGTTAATGAATTTTTTTTTTTTTTTTTATAGAGTTTTAATCTATAACGTTTGCTCCTGTTGATAACTCTTTATCATCAAAGAACCCACGGTTAATGATTATTCTTGTTACACACACACACACACATATATATACTCTCTAAACACATTTAAATTCAATCAAATTTATTGTATATTTCGTAAAATGGTCCAAACATTGCTCGTGTATCATTAAAATTTTTTGCTCAATGCCCAAAAATACAATAATAAATTCTTCATCAATTTGTTAAAAAAATTTCTCTATGATATAATTAAAATTTTGGAAAAAAAATTCATGCTTAAGAAATGCCTATATAATCTATTTTAATATTATGATATTTTGACTTGAAATATGATACTTTGCGATTATGCTGTTAATTTTAGACTTTGATCATTTATAGGGATAGATAATTAATCAACTGTTCGGCACTAGATGTCAGGAGCGGTTCATCCCATTCCTATTCTTTTTAGGTAGAGATTTAGCACTCTTAGGGAAAATTTGATATATGCAGATTTTTGGAATAATTTTGTGCAAGTTTTGACATGATAGTTTCCACTTATGTACTTAAGTCAATAGAAGTATGGGTTTATAAACACATACTTCTATTGACTTAAGTACATAAGTCATGACAAACCATCTAGCTAGTTCAATTAATTAATGGCCTGTTTGGATGGATGGAGGAAGGAGGGGGAGTAGAGTAGTGTTGATTAAAAATAAGTTAATTTTGTACTCTACTCTCTCTCCCTCCCCCTCAATCCAAACAGATCATAAGATTCGATACCTGAACCTAAAAAATTGGCAAACATTGCTAACCAAAATTACCACTAGCTACAATGTCAACCCAACTGTGACTAGCACTGTAGCTTAGTAAAACAACTTTTCTTTGGAAATCTATCCTTACGTGAGAAATTGGTTACATATGCCCAATACAGGTTTTCTCGATGAACTTTTCTTTGGAAATCTATCCTTATTTGAGAGGTTGGTTACATATGCCCAATACAGGTTTTTTCGAGGTTCAAGGGTTAGCAACTATTCGTTGTAACAATGGCTTAAGGGAATGGAAAGATGAGATAAGGAGCCGTGGGATTGTGAAAATTGAACCGTTACTGTCAAGACTTAGGATCAATAATGGAGATGCAAGCATTTATCAATGGTTTAGAGAACACAATGAAAAAGTTTTTTTTTTTTTGATAGGACACAATGAAAAAGTTTTGTATGAGTGTTGGCGAAGGTCTTGGATTGACACTTGATTTGGACCAAAGGGAACCATTAGGACGGGTTGGAGGTCTAATTTTATCTTTTGCATCATTAAATCAAGTTTTCAACTAGAATTTGGATAAAAATTTTAAATAAGCTGGTATGAATATTCTAATGTCATTTTTAACCTTCATATTTCCACAAAACAAGGATTTCACCTAACTTGAGAGTGTAGCAAAAGGGGGTAGAGAACATGAGAAAGGACTCCCAAGTTAAAAATGATCCAAATCTGTCATTTAGAAATAAACCAAGTCTATGTTATGGAGTAATAATCCATTACAAATTTATTTTTTAAATGTCAAGTTTTAATAAATAATGATAGCTAAACTAACAAACTACATAATGTAAATCCGAAGAAAGACATATACTATTCCTTTGTCCTGGGGAACGTTGAATTTCACCAACAAGATTAATAAAATTCAAATAAATGAATAAAATATTATGAAGGCTATGTTTGAATTGATTGAAAATATTTTACAGCCTAACATGTGTTTGGGTCAACTAAAAAATCCGATCAACCTAAAATCATTTTCCCTTTAACTGTAAAATAGGGCTGGTTTTGGTGTGAAATGAAATACACTTTTAGCTGTGTTTGATTCAACGTAAAATGTTTTCCGAGTGCAAAATATTTTTCGGAAAAGAAAATCTTTTTAGGTGTCTAGTTGCATTCCAAAAAATGCTTTGGAAATTATTTTCAGGTGTTTGGTTGTGTTCCTAAAAATGCTCTAAAAAATACATATGTTCGATCTATTAGTTTCTCACATTTCCCAGCTTCCGCGAGAGGTTCATGGGTTGATGGTTCGATCTGGAGGCAACAACATTGATGAGTTTCAGGTGGCAACAATAAGATCAGTTGTTTGATATAGAGGTGGGGGCAATCCAATTGATCGAACCACCATGACTACCCAACCACTAATGCATGACAGCCTCCATGACCACCCACCCAACAAGATCTCATTGTCACCAATAAGATTTATAACATTCAAATAAATGAATAAAATATTATGAAAATAAATGTAAATCATTTGTATTGTAAAATTTTTTTGCTTTGAGCAATTAAAAAAAAAGGCAAGCACCCACAAGACACAAAATTGAGCATGGTTTGATGAATTCTATGACTATATTCTTTTTTATCTAGTGGGCCACAAAGTTCTTCGATTCTATTCACGTGCAATGCAAATCAAAATCCACTATCAACATTATTGATTGCAATCACTCTTATAAACTCTCACAAATATAAACTAACCCTAATCCTAAATACACCAAAAGTGCTCTACACTAATTCATTGGACAAAAATACCTTATGCCCTTTTCACTCAAATTATATAGCCTTATGCCCCCTTTCCCAAATTAATTAGGAAAATGCCCCTCTTTTGTAACTCAATTTTCTCAAAATCGAGTTTAAAAAAAAAAAAAAAAATTCTAGAACTCTATAGTGACGTTTTTAAGGACCTATAGTGACGTTTTGTAACTTGATTTTATGGAGATCGAGTTACAAAACGCCATTATAGGTTCTTAAAAACGTCACTATAGGTCCTTAAAAACATCACTATGGGGTTTAACTCGATTTTGAGAAAGTCAAGTTTCAAAAGAGGGGCATCTTCCTAATTAGTTTGAAAAGGGGGGCATAAGGCTATATAATTTGAGTGAAATGGACATAAGACAATTTTGTCCCTAATTCATTAGAAAAGATTTTTTCTTCTAATGTATATTTTAACCCAAAAGAACTAATAAAAAATAAAACCCAAAAGAACTGGCAAACTACTATATATCTAAGAAACTTATTCTATTTTCATCTAAGAGTCTTCTTCTCTTATAAATGAGAGGACATTTTGGGTCAAAACCATCGAATCATTTACTAGATTATTATATTCCAATTCCTACTCCTTGTAGACAATAAGTACTATATTACTTCTTTAATAATGAATAAACTTTCCTTCCATATTAAAAATATTTAAATAGGTAACTATGCCTAAAAAAAAAAATTTGAGTTAATTTCTTACACCTTGATTGAACTAGACAAAAATTTGTCTTCTAATTCTCACATAAGAGTATATTCCAACCTCAACTACCAAACTCTTATGAGAGTCTTCGTCTCCTCATATAGGACATCTTTGGTAAAAACCTATATATTCAGTTTATACTCCTATTCTTGGCGGAAAAAGAAAATATTAAAATATGTTTATTTGATAAGCAATAAATTGTCCTTCCACACAAAACTAGAATCAACTTCAAACAGCTTTATTATTATTAAATAGTCAAGGTTTTTCTAAATCTATTTAATTAGTCAGGTTAATTTTTATTTAAGTTGGCATGTTTGAAAAACAATTTCGAAAGTAAGACTTGGACTCAAATAAAGATCAATAAACATAATGAAATGATTTTAAACGAGCTAAACTCAATCAACTCGATTTGTTTATAGCTAAGTAACACCAAAGAATACATATATGAGTTAAAGAATCTTGGTACGCATATGCCAACCCCTTATTGTAAGAAGTAAGAAAGAACTAAGGATGTTATCAAAATAAAAAAAAAGATCTAAGGAGCAAAAGAAACAAGAGGTAAGTGACCAAAAAGTTTTAAGCGGGCCCATGTATATGTGACTCAGGCCATAAATTTTGAAACTCCAAACGGTGCCCTTAATTATAAATTATATTATATCATAATTACTGGCACAAAGAAACAAGGATTTCACTTTCTCTTTTTTTCTCCGAGAATACTAATTATTTTAACACACACAGAAAGATGGGAGAATGTCTTAAAGAAACTAATAGTGATATATATTTAAAAGAGTCTAACTCTTAGATACACAATATAAATAATAGAATACACGAAAAAGAATTTTAGAGAGTATGACGAAGGGTAATAGAAGACCTTTAAAACAATAAGTTAAATAGCAATAAAGCCTTCATAAATTAAATACAATATATATATATATATATATATATTGGTTTAGTATAAATAAAGAATAGTAGTGAAATTATTCATCTATAATATATTTAAAAATAATTACAATTTTTATTTTAATAATCAAGTCATAAGATAATTATTAATTTTAAATCATGGGCAAAATCTAGGTTCAACTCCAAGGCCTCCCGCCACGATATATGACTACCAAAGCAACTTTGAAGATAATTAATGTGGTTGGAGAAGTATCATGTCCGAAGGAGTCTAAGGAAATTGATGGGGGTAATTTTCTACTTCTCAAGGTGAGGATAGACTTATCTCTTCCGTTGTGCCGTGGAAGATTAATTTCATTAGAGAATGGGAAGCAAATTTGGATAAGCTTCAAATACGAAAGATTGTCGAATTTGTGCTATTGGTGTGGTCGCCTCACCCATGATGACAGAGATTGCGAGATGTGGATTGAAAGTGAGGGAACTCTAACACCGGAGGAAAGGCAATTTGGCCCAGGATTGAGAGCTCCAGCCTTCGTCATGACAAAAAAGATAGGGTTAACAGTACCGGGATATTATAAGGCAAGGAAAAAACAGCTCCTAAAAAAATAGCCCCTAGCTCTACCTGTTCTGCCATGGATGCCACGAACTCAGGGAAGACGACGACGGAGCCTAGTGAAACGGTGCAATCAGAAGGTGGGAGCACCAAGAAGGGTAACGGTGCAAATCCACGAGCCAATCACACGCTGAAGCGTAACGTTAGCACTGGATTAACGCACAATAATGAGGGGTGGTCTGAATTATCGCATGACAAAGTTAATGATTGTAATGTGGAATTCATGTCCCAAGCCGTTTCTGATTTGTACCAACAGGAGTATGATTTACGTCCAAATACATTTAACTCCTCCAAGTCAGGTGTAGTTACGAAAAATCAGGAGTTTAATATCCATTTAGAAGCAATTAATGCTGAGTTGGCAAGGTTTGATAGTATTGAAGAATCTATTATTGCCTCAAATAAGTCCAATCCACGTGCAGCAGTAAAATCCATAAGTGACGATCATCTTAATGAATCACATGACCACCAAAAGACTTCTAGGGTTCCAAACTCTGGCTCCTAGGGCCGTGTCCTCCCAACCTGGACTCGAAAAACACGTGCTGAAGGCCGTAATTCAACCCTTCAGTTTGAACATCTTGCGGGGAAAAAAAGAGTGGCTACGGCAGAAGGCAGCCACGCAAACATCCCTTCCAAACACCAACAAACCCGATCAGGTGACAATGGAGGTTTTTTCGAAGTGGTGGAGGCTGTTGACTAGCCCCGCCAATCCCAATGAATTGTATAAGCTGGAACTGCCGTGGTTTGGGGCAATCATGTGCAGTCCTCGAATTCACCGAGCTGATGAAAAAAAATGCTCCCTCAATAATTTTCCTGATGGAAACAAGATCAAAGGACCATTATTTGAAGAAACTTTGTTCAAAGCTTCATCCAGAGAATGTAAACATTAAGCCACCGGTGAACTTAGGAGGTGGCTTGGCACTTTATTGGAAGAATGGGATTGATCTCAAAGTTTTGGACTCCTCACTGACATATATCAATGCAGTAGTTAACCTAGGAATGGATGACGCCTAGCGGTTAACGGGTTTCTATGGAAATCCTATAATGGCCAACCGGGAACATTCTGGGGCGCTACTAAAACATCTTGGTCTGAAAATGGATATGCCATGGCTATGTGTAGGGGACTTCAACGAAATTACCAAAGCGAGGAGAAGTAGGGGGGTGCAGACAGGCGGGAGAGACAGATGAGGGAATTCAGAGAAGCCTTGGATTTATGTGGATTGAGAGACTTGGGGTTTGTGGGGTCACCATACACGTGGTGTAATAATCAGTTTGATGGAGAAGTGACTTGGATTTTTCTAGACTGAGGGGTGGCAACTCCATCATGGCTTCAAATGTTCCCCACAATTCGAGTGCACCATGTAAAAGGTACGTTATCCGATCATTGTCCATTGTGCTTATGTTCGGATGATGAAAATGTTAGATTTTACAATAAATCCAGGCCCTTCCATTTTGAGGTTGTATGGTTGAGAGATGAAAGGTGTGAAGGTGTCATCAAAAGTGCATGGATTGGAAGGGACTATGGAGGTCCGGTGGAGAGGCTAATTGGGAAGGTTGATGCTTGCCGTTCTAAATTACAGACTTGGAGCAAATTTTCATTCGGCAATATTCATCGATTGTTGGCTCAAAAAAAAAAAAAAAAAAAAAAGAGTTAGCAAAAGCTAAGGTATTGTCAATGGCTGGGGTGAATCATGAACAAGTCAAGGTGCTTAGGGGAGAGGTGTATGAGCTCATGGTGAAGGAGGATTGTTGATGGCACCAAAGGTCCCAGGTAGCTTGGTTGAAGAGTGGGGATCTGAATATAGGCTACTTTAATAGTCGAGCAACTTAACGCAATAAAAGGAATTTTATTTCTAAACTGATTTTAGATGATGGTTCGGTGGTGGAAGATAGCAAGAAAATTGGGGAAGCGTTTGTGGATTATTTCAACAATATTTTCACTTCTACCTTGCCCTCAAGCTTTGATCAAATCCTCCAAGGTATTTAATCAAAGATTACTCCCTCTATGAATGCTGATTTAATTCATGAATTTACTGCCCATGAGGTTGAACAGGCCTTCAAGCAGATGAAACCATTAACATCACCGGGACCAGATGGTATGCCTCCAATTTTTTTTAAATCTTGTTGGGATTTTATTGGTCAAGATGTTATTGCAACTTCCCTAGCTATACTCAATTCGGGTGCCATGCCAGAAAGCCTTAACCATACTTTCATCTCACTTATACCAAAAACAAAAAACCAAGAAAAAGCCATTGATTTCAGACCCATAAGCCTTTGTAATGTCTTGTATAAAATTGTCTCAAAAACCATTACCAATCGCCTCAAAAAACTCCTACCAAAATTGGTGTCAAAAATACAAAGTGCTTTCATGTCTGATAGGTTGATTTCAAATAACATTCTGGTAGCATTTGAAACCCTTCACCATCTGAAAAATAAAAAGAAAGGCAAAGAAGGGCTCATGGCCATCAAGCTGGATATGAGTAAAGCATATGATAGAGTGGAATGGATTTTCCTAGAAAAATTAATGGAAAAATTGGGTTTTGAAACCAAGTGGATTTCACTTATTAGTTCTTGTATTAGATCAGTTTCTTTCTCGATTTTGGTTAATGGCGAACCACATGGTCATTTCACACCTAAGAGAGGCCTCCGGCAAGGGGAGCCTCTCTCACCTTATTTATTTTTATTGAGTGCAGAAGGATTACATTCACTCATACAGCAAGCTAAACTTTCTGGCTCAATCAAAGGAGTCTCCCTTTGTAGTACAGTTCCAAAGGTCTCCCATTTGTTCTTTGCAAATGACAGTTTGCCCTTTTGTCGAGCAACCACACATGAATGCAACACCATCCTTGATATATTGCACCAATATGAAGAGGCATCGGGACAAAAAATCAACCAAAGCAAAACCTAACTATTTTTCAGCCCCAACACCACCAATCATATGCAGCAAGAAATAAAATCTCTCCTTGGAGTAGCAGCCACTACCCATTATGAAAAATACCTCAGATTACCATCCTTTGTGGGTATAGCAAAAAAACAAAGTTTCAGCTACATCCAAGAACTTATTTGGCATAAGATGCAAGGGCGGAAAGAAAGACTTTTATTGCAAGGTGGAAGAGAAGTATTGATAAAAGCGGTTCTCCAAGCAATGCCCACTTTCACTATGGGATGTTTTAAACTTCCTAAAAGTTTATGCAAGGATATTGAATCATTAATTCGGAAGTTTTGGTGGGGTTACAAAGGGGAAGCAAGGAAATCACATTGGGTAGCTTGGAAAAAACTTTGTTTGCCGAAGAGTCAAGGGGGTTTAGGATTCAAGGATATTGAAAACTTCAACTTAGCGATGTTGGGAAAACAGGTATGGAGATTGTTACACAACAAAGACTCTCTTTTCTACAAGGTCTTTAAATCAAAATACTTCCCCAATTGCTCTATTCTTGATGATGGTGTGAAGGTCAAGGGATCCTTTGCTTGGCAAAGCATTCTTAAAACACGCAGGGTTGTTAGATTGGGTTGAGATGGAGAATAGGTGATGGAAAGTCTGTCATGATACGGGGGGACAAATGGCTGCCGGATTTGTATTCTAGCCGTGTGGTATCGCCTCAACAAAATCTGCCAAACAACACACGGGTGTGTGCCCTTATTGATGAGGAAAATGGCAGATGAATTGAAGACCGAGTGGTGGGTGAATTTGCACCCCACGAAGCTACTGCTATTCTCGGACTACCCCTGAGTTCTGCCCGGGCTGAGGACAAACTGATTTGGATGGCTACACCGAATGGTTGCTACTCCACCAAGTTAGCATACCGCCTCCTTTCAACTGAGGCAGCAAAGAAAATTCCCGGACCGTCAAACACGACAGCTCACAAGAAGTTTTGGTTGGATATTTGGCAATTAAAAGTGCCAAATAAAATTCGACATTTCATTTGGAGAGCAGTCAATGAATCCTTGCCAACAAAAAAGAATTTATTGCAGAGGAACATCACGGGGAATGCCATCTGTGACCGCTGCAACAGTGAAACAGAGGACACAATTCATGCAATCCGGGAGTGTGCAGAGGTGAAATCAGTTTGGTGGGAGCTGGAGCGTTGTAGACCTTTTTTGGCTGAAAAGCTGGTTTGCTTTCGTGACCTGTTCCAAGGTATTTTAGCACAAAACACTCCTCATTTGGCTGAGCTGTTTGCATATATGTCTTGGAGCATCTGGTATAACAGAAACGCTCTAAGAGTGGAA
Organism: Quercus bicolor; assembly: GCA_025762765.1. Lineage (NCBI taxonomy): Eukaryota > Viridiplantae > Streptophyta > Magnoliopsida > Fagales > Fagaceae > Quercus > Quercus bicolor. The sequence goes on along the minus strand of JAOXJQ010004725.1, from coordinate 1,039 downwards.
ACAACCGTTGTGGCTTTGGGAAGGATCTATAGTGATGCAGTTGATCGGCTTCATGAATTTCAGTTGGCACAAGATAATTCAGTTCAGCAACAAGTCGTGGCACACCCAACCCATTGGCTACCTCCTCCACCAAATCAGTACAAGGCAAACAGTGATGGGGCGATCTTCATGGACTCGGGAACGGCAGGTTTGGGAGTGGTTGTGCGGGACGCCGAAGGAATGGTGATAGCAGCGTTATCGAAGCGCATTGCTCTGCCACCCACGGTGGAGGACGTGGAAGCTTTAGCATGCAGGAGAGCCATTTCATTCTCCATAGAGCTCGGGCTACAGGATGTTGTCTTTGAGGTAGCCTCTGAGATCATCCACAAGCACCTTAAATTGGACTCACCCTGCCTGGCTGCCTTTGGTCATATCATTGATGATGCGCGTCTGCTAATATCAAGCTTGAGAAATGCTTCTTTCACACATGTTAGGCGAAAGGGTAATATAGTTGCAGACAAGCTCGCCAAATTGGCAAAATTCTTGTATGAACCTCAAATATGGTTAGAAGACATCCACAGTGATGTAACCAATTTTGTATTACTTGACAAAAGTTTAATGTTTACATAATAAAACTGCCTTACCAGTTTCTACAAAAAAAAAAAAAAAAAAAAACCTAAATAGGTATAATTTTATCTTCTTTATCATCCAATCAAGTTTCTTCTTCAACCCTCCCTGAGTCCCTAGGCCTCGTTTGGGAGGAGGGAATGGAATGAAATGGAAAGGAATGAAAAGAATTATTTTAGAATATTATTCTATTCCCTTGTTTGGGAGTTTAAATAGGAGGGAATGGAATGGGTAGGAGGAAACACTCATTCCTCTCTATTCCCTTAAAACCTCAAATTTTCATTCCCCCCGAAATTGGGAGGAATTGGAGGGAATAGAATTAAATTTAATGATTTTTTTTATTAAAACTCCCAAATTACCCCTATATATTCAATTCTTTATTTTAAAATAGGGGTCTAATAGTAATATTGTCATAAAATGATTTCATTCCATT
>JAOXJQ010004622.1:0-10915 GCA_025762765.1 Quercus bicolor | reverse complement strand
TCCTAATTATTAAATTATATAAATTTATATTATATTTATATTGTACACACAAATATCCACACATATCATAATTCACAAAAATAGCATTATGACAAAAAGTAATACACACTATCAATATTAGCCACACTCATATACATAATATAAATTTATAAAAAATAGTGATACTTACGATTCACAAACACTGACTTTTTATTCTTAGAGTTAGAAATACTTGTAATAAGGGTGTGCAAAAATATTTTTAAAAATAAATTAAAGTATTAAACTAACAAAAAATAAATAAATATTTTGTATATATAATTTGAACCCCTGAATATAGAATAGCGCCGCCCCGGGATGTTGAAGGTCCAAGAAGTGGCTATGTGATTGAGAGGATCTTCCAAGGAATCTGTAATAGATTTCAAGCAAGAGATATCGCTCAGGGTACCAGAACTCAGGGTAAGTGTATCTGGCAATGACCAGACAAGAATGTGGAGCAAAACCTGAGCTCTTGAATTAAGAACCATTTGGGATTGAGATTTTAGCAGCATGAGTATTGACAAGTACGAAATAAGGTGACAGGAATTAGATGGAATAATAAAAGAAACTTAGATTGTAAAATCTTTTGCTTATGTAATCAGTACTCAAAGGAGCTAAGACCAAATGTGAACCACTATACACTTTTTCTTGGCTATAAAAGAGAAAGCGCGTGGTCCCTTGCATCTAGAAAAAAGGACAGGCCTCTTACATAAGCTAACAACATTTTCTTCTATCGAATAGTCTATTACAGAGTCAATGCGGGTCACAATCTTTACAGTTACAAAGAAACGAAAACGGCGTTCTAACAAAAAGATCCATATGGACCCAAATTTCTCTTTATTGAGTGAAGCACAACGCATGTTTAGCAAAACATATATTCGAGCCTAGCACAAAAATGTTGTTAACTTTAAAAGGGAATTATAAAATAAAGTATAATATATCAAAGACCGAAGCTAGTTAAAAAAATAAAAAATAAAAAATAATTGATACTCTGAACACTTTAACCAATATTTCAACTGCTGACCACATTGATGGGCCATTGGCACCTAAGCACCTAGGATTTCATTCTAAAAAAAAAAAGCACCTAGGATTTGAAAGGGAGGGGAGGGGTTTGGGTTGTGATAGAAATTTCCAATTGTTTGTTTTGTTTAGATCCTTATCAAAACCTAACCCAATAAGAGATTTATTAATGAAATTACACATTAAAGAAGGGCAAGTCAAAAGACAAGTAATCCAATCAACGTAACTCCCATCCAAACAGTTTGAATAACTATTTATTTGAATGGGTGCCTTTATGGTAATTAGCTCAAGAAGAAGAATGCCAAAATCATAGACATCCTTTTTGTAACAATCCAACTCCCTAACCCCACTGCCATCAAAAACTCTATTACTCATGTCATTATCACTTGAGTTCACAAACATTAGTCCTCCTGGTTTCAATATTATTGCCTCTCCAAAATTTGATATCTTGGCCTCAAAATTCTGATCAAGTAAGATAGAACTCAAGCTGAGATGGACTACTGAGAAATAACAGTTATGGTGAAGGCATGCTAGGCCTCTTGCTATCCCAACGGCAATTTTAATTCTCGAAGGCCAGTCCAAGATCATATTCTTGTCTTTCCTAGCATGTAGCCATAGAGGTTACCATTCCATATATATTGGTATACTAGAAGCATTTCCTTCCTTTCTCTACAATAACCCAAGAGGGAAACTATGTTATTATGTCTCAATTTAGCCAGAGCTGATAGCTCAGATTTGAATTCCTTAAGTTCTGCCAAGCTCACCCGATTAGCACTAAAAATTTGCAATTGCCTATGGATCAATAATCGTTTGCCATTCTAGGTTAGTGCTAATTGGAAATTACAACAGTATTTAACAGCATTTATATTGTTTTTTAGGTGGCAATATTGCTTGCCTATGACTGACACATTGTGAGAGGAAGAGAAATTGGGCTTCTATTGAATTGTACTCTAAATTAGTTTCTTGTTTTGTAAACTCGCATTATAAAAAAAATAAATAAAAAATAAAAAATTTAAATACATTGTTGCTCTCTAAAATTTTGAACATGAGCAATTTTAGTAGTCCAAGTTTAAAGTTATCACTTCTTCTTCTTCTTCTTCTTCTTCTTTTTTGAGAGAGAGAGAGAGAATTTTAACCTACGGCGTCTGCTCCTGATAATAGTTTTTTATTATTAGATCAAGACACCAATTAGTTTTTGGTGTAGGCAGGGATTTAACCCTAGATCTCTTATTCAACCATCAGAGACTTTACCAATTGAGCTAACTGGAACTCACTAAAGTTATCACTTCTAATCCCTTAGATAATATGATTAAACCAAGAAATGACACATCATCACTCCACAAAGACTAAAAACAATGACTTTAAGTTTAGTAAGGACTAAAAGCAATATTTTAAGTTTTTTACATATTACAAGCATTCACTTTAAACTTTATGGAGTGAATATAAAATTGCTCATGAGCTAAATTTTAACTGAATAATGTATTTTGGGTTTTGGAAAAAGAATAAAATCATTTGGAAGAATATTTTCTGATTTTTGTTTTCAAAGTGTTCTTAGAACATTATAAACATAGCAGGACACTTAAGCTTATTGATGACACCTCACTTAATATAAGACCATCTTTTCCATCGCCTGTGTATTTTGAGAGAAAATCAACATCAAGGAAAGATCAACATCAAAAAAGTGATGATCATGCAAATGCAAGGAAAGTTCTAATTTCCAACTGAGATAGAGACAAAATCTTCCCTTGGGGAGACTGACTTTAGTACTAAAATGATATGTATAAACTCGCATCACAAATTGATATACACATTGTTTGGGAAATTTGAATATGAACAATGGAAAGATCAAAGTAACTTAGAGCATTCACATCTAGTGTCTAAGAGGAATGCTATTTTATCATCTCAAAAGCTACTTTATCATTTATACTATACCATTTTACAACACATCTATCATCCCAAACTCTATTTTTTTCCTAGTTTATTTAAATATATATATATATATATATTATTTTTTTTTTTTCTATTTCACTCTCTTCCTTTTCCTCTCTTTCACCTTCTGCCTCTAGCATTGGCTACAAAAAGAAAAAAAGAAAAAAAAAAGCCACCATGCTACCACCAAGCCACCCACCAATACACTGCCACCCCCACATATCCCAGCGCCACCCATCGGACCATCCAAAATCCATGCCAATCGGCATGCCGTGACCACGAATCCAACCCAGCTTCAGTGCAAGCTTTGAACGAGAAAGATAGATGTGAGATGATAGAAAAAGTGAGGAGGGAGGAGCCCTGTGAGAGAGAGAGAGTAACTGAGAGTCAAAAGTGAGAGTGAGAGAAAACAAAAGGTGAAAAAGAATAAAATATAAGTTTTTTGGTTTACAATTGAGCTACAGTGTCATCATACATTTAGGTGGCTTTTTTTAAAAATTTTAATTTTTTTTTTTTTTTTTTTTTTTTTTTTTGCAATTCAAAGATTTTACAAGACTGGGTAATGGACAATTTTTGTGCCATGATGCTAAAATATATCAACATATGGCATATAGGAGATCGGATGTGAATGCTCTTAGAGGTCAAACATAAAATTTGATGACTTAGGGTCACAAATAGGGCCAACCCTAAGCCTAGGCCATTTGGGCCATGGCCTAAGGCCCCCAAATATGGGGGCAGTAAGTTGTTGTTGTTGTTGTTGTTTTTTTTTTTTTTTTTTTTTTAATTAAAGAAAAATGTGAGTTAAGTGTACATTTTTTTCCCAAGGTTTAAAATATTAGAGTTAAGCTTGTATAAGTTTTATTATAATACAAATGACACCTAATCTCCATTTAGTATTTGAAAAATGCTAAAGTTAATACAAATTTACGACAGAAATCTTGCAAACTGATGTAATAGTAATATGAATCATAAATTTATATACTCATTTCTTTTATATAAAATTAAGGGTAAATTACAAATTACACCCCTAAAGTATGGGATTAACTGGATTTTACACTCCAAATTTTCAGTAACTTGATTTTACACCCTGAAATTTAGTTTCGTTAGCAATTCACACCTTACAGTTAGTTTTTGCTGTTAAGTGACACATGTGCATGCTAACGTGTTTTATTTTTGCCAAATCAGTCCCAAAACTATGCTGTTTCAATGAAAAATAAAAACTTACCTGGCAAACAGTGTCATTTTGCCCATGCTAAAACACAGAAAATCCAATCCTAAAACTACACCGTTTTAGTCTAATTCTAAAATCTCAAATTTATGACTCCTATCATCAGCTATTCCCAAATCTCTAAGCAAGCCTCATCGTGAACCCATCCACCTGAAAGGTACAGGTGGTAGTGGCTCATCTTAACACATGAATTAGTTTAGAACTCAGGTCAACATTCATGGGTTTGCCTAACCAATCAACAATCATGGGTTTGCCTAACCATTCAACAGTAATCCAAGTGCTTAACAACCGAATCTCAAGTCAACACATTGCGAGCTTTTCTACACCATAATTAGTTTAGAACTTACAGTCATCATCATAATTGTACATTTTTAGACCCCTTAAAACACAACCAGATTAACCTAGTTAATTAGCTAAGTGATAACTTAGTCAAATTATTCAGATCTAGGTTAACACAAATATATCATATCATGTAAAACATCGAAAAATAAATAACACAAAGATATGATGAGTCAGGAAAACCAAACTAGTAAAAAACCTAAGGAGGATTTCACCTAGCTATCCTTAAGGTAAAACAGATCCACTATGAAAGAGTTGAAGTTTACACAATAGCGACTTAGACTACTAACATCTTATTGCTACCTCAAGTAGGAAACATACTACCACGACCACGTGATAGCTCCGAGTCCACAGACTACTTCTTTCTTGGATTCACAGCAACCACAAGTACTCCCACTTGTGTTTCTCTTTAAGCTCTTTGTACAGCAACTGAAACGATCACCAAGCTCTCAACATCAATCTTGAGATTTTAAACCCTAAGTATGTATGAAGGCAAACACCTCTAGATCTCACAGGAGATTCATACATATAGTATAAACCACAACCATAAAAACGTGGCTAGGATTTTTCCTTTTATACTTAAGGCAAAACATAAAACCCTACATGTCAATCGGGCTTATGTTGAGTTGGAAAATTCTGTAGAAAAACAATCTACATGAGTTTCGATCGATTGAGTCGAATTCTCGATCGGTTGAGCCAGGTAGATTTACACAATAAATCCTGCAGTACACTCGATTCCAAACTTTACATATAAACATACTTTGAGCAAGTCTAAAACAACACTAAATGTTTTGATCATGGTTTGCCAATATTACAAAATGAAGTTCTAATACATTTAAACCTAAAGTCCTAGATCCTAACAAACTCCCCATTTGGCAATCCGTGACAAAACACAAACTAAATAAAGTGCTCAAAGTTACAAAAACAGTACATTAAACAAACATTGCCCAACAAAAACAAATTCAACCTAACTACTATCTATCAGTTGCAAGTATAGACAGTAGCACGACTGAATCAACCTGTATATTCCTGTAACCCTTAACAAACACAAAAACGAATCTGTGGAAAATACAAGTAAAACAAAATAAGTTCTTGATTTCACATAATCATAAATTACAAGACATATATTATGAATAACCTCATAAATATAAATCAATAATAAATGTAGCACAATGTGAAACAAGAAATAGAAATAAGCACATAATGCCTCTCCCCCTATCATATACAACTCAAATAAATCAAAATACATCATTAGCCAAAAAAAAATATAAATACAAGATGAAGCACCTAGATACAATCTAAATCTCCAAAACAACAAAAGCTCCCCCTATCAGCAAAATCTCCCATCCAATCTATATGTACTCTCCCTTTCTGTGACGAATTGCCAAAGGGCAATCACTCATCATCAAAAGGAGGTGGTGGAGGAGATCGTCGAAAACTCACCAACTATGCACGCAAAGCCTGTAGCTCAGTAAGCACGTCTGCCAAAAGTTGACCATGAGTCGTCTGAACGGTCATGACAGTATCCAACATACGACGAATGCTTGAATCATCCAAAGTAAAAGGTGGTGGAACAACAGTAGTAGGCTGATCAACGAACTCATCAGTAGCCGGATCACCTGGAGGAAGAGGAGGAAGAGGAGGAGGTGCACCAGAGGAAGACTCTACTCTAGGGCATTTAGAGCTAGCTCGCATCTGAGCAACCCTCTGCCTAAGAAAGGTGGCACTTATGGAAGCTATGATATGAACAGGCTCAGATGCCTGAAAATCCTCTAAACCTAAATGTAACAAAATTCGATGAATAAAAACTAGAAAGAAAAGAGCATGAGCTGAAGAACTACTCCTATGAACCTCAACCAAAGAACGAATTAAAAGATAAGGAAAACTCATAGGAGTGTCTGTGACAAGAGCATACAAAAATGCACATCTCTCTATAGGAATAATATGCAAATGAGAGATGGGCCAGATTGAATGGCAAGAAATCCAAAAAAAGAGATAATGAATCTCTGTTAACTCGTGAGAGGTGATCCTAGGATCAGAACCACACTGAATAGAAGACCCAGTAAGATATAACATGATGTCATCAAGAGGAGGAGACTCATTGTAAGGATAAACAGGGTGCTGTACCTTAGGCAACCCAAGAGTAGAGGCCACTACCGTAGGAGTAATGGTGTACTCTTCACCTTGTACCCAACTTTTCACATACTGAGTGTTGGAATCATTGGGGTGGATAGAGAGGTTCGAATAGAACTCTTTGATCAAGGTAGCTGGAGGAGAATGGTCAACATCCAACAAAGGCAACCAACCTGTACACTCAAAGTTTCTCCTAATTTCCGAGTCAATCTCATCTAAAACTACTTTCCGCTCAACCCACACATTCCTAAGAATGTTCAACTTTTCATACATCTCTTGGTTTTTCTCACTTAGAAACCTCTCACTATCAAAGGATGGAGTAGAAGAAGGAGAAGATGTCCTATGAGCTCTAGTCTTCCTAACCATGATGCTAAAGAGCAGAAAGGATAGATAGAAAAGAGAGGGAAAAAAAAAAAAAATCAAGGGCAGACTGCATCAAAGACAGTTAGATTAAAAAAAGTAGAGAAAAAAAAAAACTATATAATGCATGAACAGTAGTACCATATGATGCATGCTCTAATGCATTGAGAATAGTCCAATTACAGTTTAGAAACACAAAATTCGCTTGAACATAGAGTTTATGTCAAAAACCCCAAATTTTGAAAACCCACTTTCAAAAACCTCAACAAATTGATCAATTGATCATTACAAAAGTTAGATAACAGAATATAATGACCAAATCAATCAATCAAACAAGCCAATTGCATCAATTTATGCTTAATTGAACAAAACCCCAAATTGCGTAGTTTCAAGCCCTAGAAAATTCAAATTTTCCCAATTCAACTAATTGATCAAATTCAACCTCAAAAATCAGTTTAATAACATCCCATATCAAAAACCCAATGATCAATTTTGAAAGAATTGATTGAAAACACCAAACACCCCAATTTTCCATAGGTTCGAAATTCTCCCCAAAATGCACGAAAAAATGCATGAAACAAGAAAATAATTGAAAAAGGAGGGGCAAAAAGGACTTAACGGTGTTAGAAGACAAAAACCCTCGAAACTTTTTGAGGGAAAATGAAAAAAGATCTTGCTTTGAATCTTGACCGATCAAAGAGAGAGAGAAAGAACTTTTGAAAAGTTTGAATAGTGAAACAACACGTGAAAAGCTTATGTTTTTAAAAAAACTCTGAAAATTTTTCAATTGAAAAGTACATTCGATCAATCCAGAAGCAATCGAGCATCGATCGAACTTGGCAGATTCAAACCAAAATTTTAATTGCAATTTCGATCGGTCGAGAAACAGATTCGATCAATCGAAAATCTAGAAAATACAATTTTTTGAAAAACAGAGTAATTTTATGCAGAAACTCCTCAAAGCATGATATTTTATGAATAAAATGCATGAGTATGGGATGAAATGTATTTCAAAAACACTTGCATTGAACCCAGATCTCCCAAAAATAAGATTTTCAATTAATTTTTCCTTTAAATCTCAAACTTCAAAAACATTTTGCATTACATTCAAGGAATTTTCAATCTTGGATGGCCACAACAAAATCACACACAATAATATGTACAAAGTTTAGCAAAGAGTAAGTTGTGTAGTGTGTGCAACTAGCAAAAACTTGAGATACATGTGAGGTGATATGAGAATAGTAATCAAGCAAAATTTCTACAAAATTCATCACATAAATTTCAAAGAGACTATCATCTAAAGAGTTACATCATATAACTCCTACATCTCCTAAAATATAAGCTTGCAATCATGTAAGTTTCTTGATTTACCTCATAATGTACACACCAATTTTATTTGATTAGAAACTTATTTAAATAGTCAGGATATTGTACACACCAATTTTAATTGATTTAATTAATTTATAGCCCAATAATGTACACTCTAATTTTAGCATTTAAACCGAGGCTATGCCTTATGTCCTTTTTGTGCATGTGCTACACTTTCTCGAGCACAAAATCTTACGATATGCAGTAAGGTGTTCATGATTAGATAGTAAATAGTGGTGAGATGGTTATTTATGCATTTCTCATTAAGTTCAAGTCCATCAATTAAAGGCATGTGACTTCACGATCAAGAAAAAATGATCAAAAACTATAAATACCTTCCTACACAACATGCAAAAGCTTAAACTAGTCAAGTGCAATAAATAAGCTCATCCAAACTAAACAAGGTACATAAACATGTTATGTAAAGATAATATGGCCAACCTTGATTTTAAATTCAAGAAAATAATGCAAAACACAATTTATTTCCCTTTTCCTTTTTTTTTTTTTTTTTTTTTTTTTTTTGAAAAGAAAAAACGAAAGCAACCTAGCATGAAATGCATGAATGATATGCAATGCAAATCCTAGAAAAAGGCAAAGAAACAAAAGCAACAAAGAGGAATGGTCACAAAGAATAGAATGATGTAGCACAAGGACCATGTCTAAAAGACTCAATTAGATCGAGCCTTTTGCATCCAAAACCTTTTAGATGCAACTCTAGCATCAGAGTTATTATTCACATTAGAATGCTGAGTAACTCCAGGATTAGAATAAAGGTTTAAAGCCTTTTCCAATTCACCAATAAGTATCATAGGATCTTGTGCTTAAGGCACAAGTACATTTGGTTTATTTCCTCGCTTAGCAGCTTGCAACTTGAAACAGTTTCGATGAATGTACCTAGACTTTCCACAAAAATTACAAACCCATGTAGGTCTATCATGCACCTTGTCCTTAGGAGGGTTAGGAGTCTTAGGTTTAGACTCTTGAAGATCAACCTTAATCTTCCTAGGAGGAGTAAATTCTATTTGTTTGACAATCTCACTCACAAGAGGCTCAGAAGAAGAAACAAAGTTTGTGAAATGAGTCTTAGAAATAGTGATGCTATCTTCAAAACCTAGTACTCCCACTTTTGTTTCTCTTTAAGCTCTTTGTGTAGCAATTGAAACGATCACCAAGCTCTGGACATTAATCATGATATTGGAAACCCTAAGTATGTATGAAGGCAAACACCTTTAGATTTCATAGGAGATTCATACACACAGCATAAACAACAACCCTAAAAACGTGGTTAGGTTATTTTTCCTTTTATACTTAAGGAAAAACATGAAACCTTACACGTCAAATGGGCTTTGACTGAGTTGGAAAATTCTGCAGAAAAACAATCTGCATGAGTTTTGATTGATCGAGTCTAATTCTCAATTAGTTAAGCTAGGAAAACTTACACAATAAATCTTGCAGTACACTTGATTCCAACTTTACATATAAATATACTTTGAGCAAGTCTAAAACAAAACAAAACATTTTGATCATGGTTTGCCGACATTGCAAAATGAAGTTCTAATACATTTAAACCTAAGTAACCTAAGTCATAGAACCTAACAAAAATCTTTTGTACAAGTTTGTAATAGTGAATATAAATAGTAATCAAAACTTAATTTTAAAAAAGAAAAAGTGAATTATGAAAAATCATCAATATCTATGAAAATAGCCTAAACCATATCATATTAGACAGTGATCAAACCTCACCATTGCTGTGGCCATTGTCGTGGTTGCCGTTGGGCTGATGGCTGAAGTTCATAGAAGCCGAGGACATTTCTTAAGTTCACGATAAGGCCACTGCCACTGGGATGATGGGTTGACGATGAGCCGCTGCCGTCGGTACCTTTCTGGTGGATGGGTTCACAATGAGGCTTACTTAGAGATTTGGGAATAGCTGATGATATGAGTAATTGATTTTTTTTATTTTTTTATTTTATTATATGGAGTGACTAATTTGAGATTTTAGAATTAGGCTGAAACGGTGTAGTTTTAGGATTTGATTTTTTGTGTTTTAGCTTTGGCAAAACAGTACCGTTTGTATAGTTACATGTAAGTTTTTATTTTTCATTGTAACGGAATAGTTTTGAGGCTGATTTGGCAAAAGTAAAACACGTCAACATGCACATGTGTCACTTAACAGCATAAACTAACTGTAAGGTGTAAATTGTTTACGGAACCAAACTTTAGAGTGTAAAATCAAGTTTATAAAATTTTAGGGTATAAAATCCAGTCAACCCCAAATTTCAGAAGTGTAATTTGCAATTTACCCTAAAATTAAATGTGTCATAAGTTATTAACAGTTTTATATAAAAAACTATTAAAAAAAAAAAAGGTAGTATATATAAAATATTAAATTTGAATTGGACATATTTGCAATGTATTTTTAGTTCTGTTCACGTGTCATGAGATAATTTTTGCTTTAGTAATATTTTAAGCATTTGAAATTTTACTTCAAAGAAATAATTTCATTTATCATTAACAATATTA
>JAOXJQ010004607.1:0-10916 GCA_025762765.1 Quercus bicolor | reverse complement strand
CAGCTAGATGTCTTTTCATCCGATTAATGCCCCCTCCTTTATAAGTTTTCCCACAATGTATACATCTATAACTACTTTTTCCATCTTTCAACTCTTCAGTTACATGATCCCATGCAGGATCACATTTCACCCTCATAAATGAAGAATTAGCATTAGACCTTATTGTAGAAGCATGTTCATTAGATGGTACAGAGGCAGACTCCATTTCACTCAACAATTTCAGACTGTAAACAATATTTCACAAACAATAATGCTCTGTAAATCAAATCCACAACATACTCTGTAAAATACTCTGCAATTTATGTTTCACAAACAATAATGCTCTATAAATCAAATCCACAACATACACAAAATCCACAACATACTCTATAAACTAATAATTGAAAGATAGAAGTTACCACTTACCAGTAAAGTCACAGAACGGAGAACCTAAGATGAAGTCGAGAACATGAATGGAGAATCTGAGATGAAGCTGAAAAAAAAAAAAAAAAAAAAAAAAAAAAAAAAAAAAAAAAAAAAAAAAAAAAAAAAAAGGAGAAAAGAAAATTATCAAAATCAAGTAATAATTGAAAGATAGAAATAGAAGTTACCACTTACCCAGTGAAGTCAAGGAACGGAGAACCTGAGATGAAGTCAAGAGAAATGAAAAAAAAAAAAAAAAAAAGAACCGAGAAAAGAAAATTATCAAAATCAAAATCAAGTAATCAAAATCAAAAGAAAAGAATGTTACCTAATGAAGCCAAGAAGCAAAGAGTAGAGCACTTTAGAGGGCGAGGGCGAGACTGAGAATGAGAAGGAAAAAACTCAAAAAGAATTAAAAAAACCTAGCACTTTCGAGATCAAACAAGTGAGGATGAGAAGGAAAAAAAAATGTTTGAGAGGCGTGGGCGTGGCGAGTGAGTGAGAGTGAGGCAGAGAGGGCGAGGCAGAGAGGTAGAGAGTGTGAGCTTGAGTGAGGTGGAGAAGGCAAGGGGGAGAGTTTGAGCGACGAGGCAGAGAGGCAAAGAGGGCAAGGTAAAGAGGGCGAGGCAAAGAGTGTGAGCGGCAAGGCAGAGAATGTGTGTGTGAGCTTGAGTTGAGCACTTGAGCTTGAGTGAGACGGAGAGGACGAGGCAGAGAGGTAGAGATAGTGAAAATTAGAAAATGTGAAATGATGATGAGATGAGAGTATGAGATTGTCTTTAGGGTTAGTTTCTTAAGGCCAAAAACGACGTAGTTTTGCTGTTTTAGGCTAGGAAAGGACAAAAAATGAACAATCGGCCAGTAACCGATTCGACCGCGCCGGTTTCTGGTTTTCCAATTGAACCGGTCGGTTTTTACTGTTTTGCAGTTTTTATACTATTTTTTATTTTTTATCATAACCGGACCGGATTGAAGTTGAACCGGTTAGACTAACTAGTTCGGTCCAGTTTTTAAAGCCATGGCCGTAGGAGAAGTAGGATACCTCCAAGCAAAATGGAAACTAATTCTTCTAAAGATTCGCATAGAAAGAGGCAGCACTGTAGGTGGCACGGACCCATCCCCCGAAGAGACAGGGATAGGGACGCCATGAGAAAGGCCCTTTCCCAAATATCCAAGTCACCCTTAACGAGGCGGATAGAGAGGACCAAGCTACCCAAGCACTTCGCGCAGCCTGCCTTCGTCATTTACAATAAAAGGATCGACCCTATAGAGCGTGTTAGCCACCTTAACCAGAAGATGGCCATATACACTAGGAACGAGGCTTTGATGTGCAAGGTGTTCCCCTTCAGCCTCGGCCTAGTGGCAATGAGATGGTTTGATGGACTACGTGAAAGGTCCATTGATTCGTACGAGAAGCTCACTAGAGCTTTTGGTGTAATGTTTGTTACATGTAATAGGGTATCGAGGAAATTAGACTTCCTGCTAGCGTTGTTGATGAGAGAGGGAGAAACCTTGAAGACCTACTTGGATAGGCATTGGGAACTATACAACAAATTGGATGGGGACTTTGAGGACGTTGTGATACGCACCTTCAAGAGTGGGCTACCCACCGAGTCTAACCTATAGAAGTCCCTCACCCTGAAACCTGCTCGGACTATGAAATAGTTAATGGACCTGATAGACGAGCATAAGAGAGTAGAAGATGACCGAGCACAAGTTAAGGGAAAGGCAAAAGGCTTACGCGACTGAAAGGATAACCGCTTCAATAAGATAGCAGGAGATTAGCCCAAAGCAAACTTCCACAGTCAAGGATAGTTGAGCAAGGTCCAACCAGTCAACTCGATATTTAGGGTCCCAATCCACCAAATACTGTAGAAGATCTAGAACGAGCCCTACTTCACTTGGCCATACAAGATGGGGGGAGATCCGACCCAAAGAAATCAATCAGTGTATTGCCAATATCATTACGATAAAGAACACACCACTGAGGAGTGCAAAACCCTACGGTCATACTTGAACCATCTGCTTAGGGAAGGAAAGTTAGGAGAGTTCACGAACGGGACCTTAGCACAAAGAGGAACCCCATATCAGGGATACCAGGGAGGGCAAGCACCACAGCCCCCCTTGGGGACTATTCATGTTATCCTCGCCAAACCTGAACAGACGCTGGTCACGTTAACAAAGGTGATATTCGTGTCTCCCCCCATTATCAACTTCAGCCAAAAAGACCTCTGTAAGAGGGCCAGGACAGAAGTCAGTCTGGTCATGGGTTTTCCCGATGAAGACCTAGTTGGCATTACTCAACCCTATGTTGATGCTTTAGTTGTCACAATGCGTATTGGGGTCTTTGATGTGCACAGGGTAATGGTTGATGGGAGAAGTAGGGCTGAAATCATGCACCTCGACCTATTTAAAGGACTGGGGCTAAAGGAGAAAGACCTGGAAAGTTACAGAGCCCCACTCATGGGATTCGACGAGAAAATGGTTATCCTAAAGGGAAGAATTAAGCTACCGGTCCAAGTAGAGCAGGAAGAGGTGTTTGTGGACTTCATTGTGGTCGACGTGTATTCACCATACACAGCCATTCTAGCTCGACCGTGGCTACATGCTCTCGGAGCTGTATCATCCACTTTGCACCAAAAGGTGAAATTCCTAACTAAAGGTCGAATCAAAGAACTACGAGGAAGTCAAGCCTCAGCGAGACAATGCCTTACCGCAGTAATCAACCACCGAACTCCTCCGGAAGGAGTGAATGAGGCGCCACTAAAGTTATAGTAGTTAATGCTTATCATAGCTGAGACCGAAGATGATAGGGTTGGAGCAACAAAGGCCTATGAGAGCCTTATCAAGGTGGCCATTAGTGGCAATCCTAACAAATACTTTCAACTAGAAGCGTATCTATCACCAACAGAAAGGGACGAGTTGGTGGCTTTCCTTAAGCAGGATATTAATGTATTCTCCTAGGACCCATACGAAGCGCCATTGATCCAGACTTCATATGCCATCAACTGAATGTGAATCCCAAAGCTTGGCCAAAGAAACAGCCACCTCAAAGATCCTCCGATAAGCATTCCAATGCTGTAAAAGGAGAAGTCAACAAGTTGAAATAAGCTAGGGCAATAAATGAAATTTACCATCCGAAATGACTGGCTAACACTGTGGTAGTCAAAAAGAAGAATGGGAAGTGGAGAGTTTATGTGGACTTCACCGATTTCAATAAGGCTTGTCCCAAAGACCCCTTCCCTGTTCCGACGATAAACCAGCTAGTAGATGCCACCTTCGAACACCTTTAGATGAGTTTTCTTGATGCTTTTTGGGGATACCATCATATCCCTTTAGTGCTCGCTGACCAAACAGCCTTTAGGACTCCCCTTAGCAACTCGCACTACCGAGTGATACCTTTTGGGTTGAAAAATGTAGGATCCACCTACCAAAGAATGGTTACAAGGATGTTCGAGGCCTAGCTAGGTAGGAATATGGAAGCCTATATAGATGACATGGTGATAAAAAGTAAAGTTGCATCCGAGCACATACAAGACTTGGAGGACGCTTTTTCTGTGCTCAGGAAACACCAACTGCTAGAGGTGTCCACGGGTCAAGCCAGGTCGGGTTTATTCGGGTCGATATCGGGTTTATCATCAGGGACAAAATCTGGCCGAATCCGGTAAGATCTGGCCGAAATCTAGCAGGATCCGTCAAGATCTGGTCAAAATCTGGTCAAAATCTGGCTGGATCCGGTGAGATCTGGACAAAATCTGGTCGGATCTGTTGAGATCAGACAGAAATATGGCCGAATCCGTTGAGATTTGGCCTAGATTTCGTCAGATAACAGCGAGATCTCGCCGGATCTGGTTGAAAAATCATAATACTTTGCCAGAAAGGATAAGGATTCGGTTCAGGTCGGGTGTCACGGGTTTGGAAACCAAAAACTGACAACCGACCCACGTGGGGTTGGGTTAGCTTCGCCAGAACCCGTGTTCAACCGTCGGAGTCGTCGGATCGGATGCGGGCAGGTTAGCCGGGTTAAGCGGATCGCCGGGTCTTTTGGACAATCCTACCAACTGCAGTTGAACACTTCAAAGTGTTCATTCGAAGTGAGCTCAGGCAAGTTCTTGGGCTTTATGATAACATACTGTGGCGTTGAGATCAACCCAAATCAGATCAAGGCCATAAACGACCTACATCCGCCTCAGAACCCCAAAGAGATGTAGTAGTTAATGGGCATAACAGCTACCTTGAACAGATTCATATCACGGTTGGCTGACCAATGCAAACCATTCTTCCAACTTTTGCATAAATGGATGGATTTCTCCTGGACTGAGGAGTGTGATCAGGCCTTCCAAGAATTGAAGGAGTATTTGTTAAATCTGCTGGTGTTGTCTAGTCTTGAGTAGGAGGAGGTCCTCTATGCCTACCTAGTTGTCATGAACCACACGGTTAGTCTCATCCTAATTTGGGTCGATTCTGGGGTTCAAAGACTAGTGTACTACGTCAGCAAATCTTTGTAAGATGCTGAGACGAGGTACTCTCACATAGAAAAAGCCATCTTAGCCCCCGTCCATGCTACTAGGAAGTTGCCACACTACCTCCAGGCACATACAATGGTGGTCCTGACCCAACTTCCCTTACAAGTGGTATTATGAAAATCAGACTATTCTGTAAGGCTGGTGCAATGAGGAACTACGCTAAGGGCTTTTGACATCAAGTACCAGCCAAGGACATCAATTAAAGGCCAAGTCCTAGTTGACCTCATCGCCGAGTTCTCAGAGAATCAAACCAAGGAGGGTGTACAAAGCTAGGAAGCTGTTGGGGTTTCTACCACCAAAATTTCCCCTCCATGGATTGTGTACATTGACGAGGCAGCCAACCAGTGGGAAGAGTTGTCATTGTCTCCTCGGACGGGATAGTTCTGAAGAAATCCTTAAGACTGTCCTTCTCGACCACTAATAACGAGGCCAAGTATAAGGCATTATGATCAGGATTGGAAGCAGTAGAGGGCTTAGGAGGAAACAGTATAGAGGTCTTCAGTGACTCCCAATTGATAGTGGGACAAGTACTGGGAGAATACGAGGCCAAGGATGTGAGGAGGCAAGCCTATTTTATGTAAGGTAAAGTAGTTACAGGCACACTTTCAGGAGTTCATCTTGAAGCAAGTACAACAGTGCAGAAATTCCCATGCTGATTCACTAGCTACACTGGCAAGGATGTCTAATGGTGCTCTTCCGCAGTTAATCATAATGGAGGAATTAAACAGGTCAAGGTGGAATGACTAGAGCCCGACCATGGTGTAGTCTGTCTGAGCTGGACCTAGCTAAATGGACCCCATAGTGGCATTCTTAAGAGGTGGAGAACTACCAGAGGCGTGCCCCACAATACTGGCTATCTCAAGAGCAAAAATTATATCGATGGTCTTTTTCTGGGCCATACTTGCTATGTGTACACCCAGAATTAGTGGAGCCGTTGTTGGAAAAGCTACATGAAGGGATTTGTGGGAGCCATATAGAGGGAAGATCTTCGGCTCACAGAGCCCTTACCTAGGGGTATTGGTGACCCAATATGTAGAAGTCCCCTCAAGATTACACGAGGAAATATGATCAGTGCCAGAGATACGCCCCAAATATCCACCAACCTGGAGGGGTTCTAAACCCACTCTCTAGCCTGTGGCCTTTCGCTCAATAAGGTTTAGACATCGTGGGACCATTCCCTCGAGCTATTGTAAATCGAAAGTGGTTGCTCGTTAGGACAAATTATTTCACGAAATGGGTAGAAGCCAAGCCATTGGCTAATATCTGAGATCAGGACATGAAGAAATTCATGTGAAGGAACATTGTAATACGGTTCAGCGTACATAATGTATAGACTGGAGGCAGATAACCCCTGGAAACGGGATTCCCAACGATGAGAACATATCAGTTTGAGGAGCATAACAATGATAGTTAGCTATGTGCAAGTTTGGACCGGGCCAAAGAGAAAAGAGAGATGGCAACGATAAAACTGGCCCACTACTAATACAAGTTGAGGTAGGGTTACAATAAAAAGGTGAAGTTACCGCTACTCGTGTCAGGGGACCTCATCCTCAGGAAAGTGGTCGGTAATACAAGAAATCCATCTTGGGGCAAATTGGGGTCAAATTGAGAAGGCCCTTATTGCATCACCTCAGTAGCAGGCATAATTGCATTTAAACTAGAAGATCTGGATGGAAACACTGTACTATGGCCCTGGAATGTAAGTAACTTGAAAAGATATTACTATTAATGCAAGAATGTTTCATTTGTTGTTCCTGTGTCATTGCATCTAAGGGTTAAATAGAACTTCGGCCATGCTTGATGCCTTGATCCCATGCCTTGGGTAAATTAATGCCTCAATAAATTCTCTAAGAGTTAAACAGAACCTTAGCCATGCCTGGTCCCTCAAACCCATGCCTTGGGTAAATTAATGCCTCAATAAATTCTATAAGGGTTAAACAAAACCTCGGCCATGCTTGGTCCTTGGGACCCATGCCATGGGTAAATTAATGCCTCAATAAATTCTCTAAGGGTTAAACAAAATCTCAACCATGCGTAGTCCCTCGGACCCACGCCTTGGGTAAATTAGCTCCTTAACAAATTCTCTAAGGGTTAAACAGAACATCGACCATGCCTGGTCCCTCAAACCACATACCTTGAGTAAAATAACGCTTCGCAATTTCACCAAGGATGGGACCTCGGCATATATATCATCATAAATAAAATAAATAAATAAAAAAGGGATTCTGAAGGTCATTCATAAGGTACTCTTAAAATAAGAGACCTTAAACACCCTTTTTCTACTAAATGTCTCGTTTGTCTCTAAGGACTTAAACATTCCTATTGGTTATACAATTTTTAGTGCCAACAGATAGTTATATTTCTCACTATTTACATGGGCTTAACTTACTTGAATTAACAACAATTCGTTACTGTTAGCTTTTTTGTTAAAGTGTGGGTTTTCACCCTTAGAAACATCATCAATCTAACATTTCAACAAAAGATAGAACAATTATTACAGCCGTCAGAGATAAATATTGTAGGGAAAATGAAAGTTCATTTGTCATAAAGCAAAAGCTAATGTCTTTTCATTAATCAAAAGGAAAGATACATCATAAACCATGGCAAACTACCACAACAAAAGAAAAGAACATATAAAAAATAAATAAATAAAAAAGAGAAAAACCCTAAGCTAAGCCTTGGTTGGGGGAGGATCTTCTTTGCTAGCTAGCTAGGAGACAAGAGGATCAGCAGCCTTGCCCGAGGTGGCCTTCTTCTCCTAGGCCACGACTTAAGGCTTGACCAGCTCAGACTCCTTTGTCTTGGGAATAGCTTCCTTGCCTTGGTCAACCTTTGAGCCCTTGGTCTCTCGTAGAGTTTTAGCCTCCTTGCCTTTACCCTTATCTTCTGGCCAAGCTCTACCCTGGCCAACCTCCTTACCCTTGGCCACTTCCACCCCCTGGCTTTGGTTACCAGCCTTGCCAGGCCCTTTGGAGGTCTCAGAAGGAGGAAGAGAGGCCTGGGTGGTTGAAAGCTACTCAAGTGCAGTTGTTGTAGGGGCAGCACTTGCTTCAGGAGCTTCTCAAAGGTCTTGTAGGTAATAAATGTTTTCAGCCATCCTCCACTCTGAGGCAGTAGGAACTCCATCTAGGTTCGGTGCCTCATTCCACACCTCCTGGCAATAGTCTCTACATACCCCACCAACTCCTCAGTCAGGCAGGCCTCGGTCTCCTGCACTCTGAGGTCTTAGAACTTCTTCCCTGAAGCATCCACAGCCACCTGTGCCACCTAAGCAGCCTCCTTAGCCTTCTTCATCTCTGCCTTCAGCTCCATGACTTGCTTGCTGGCCGTGGCTAGTTCTATCTCAGCGTAATGAAGCTTTTTACACTGCTCCTCAACTTGCGCCTAAGCATTCTTAAGGCCAACCTTAGCGCTCTTCCTCCCTCTGTCCTTAACAGCTAGCTTTATAGTAAACTCCTTATTCTTCTGCTCAGTGGTGCCCAAAGCCTTGCTAGTCTCTACGCAAAGATTATACGCGAGCCTAGCCTCATTCTGGGCATCTTTCAACCACTCCTCTACCATAGAAACCTCCTAGATGGTCTGCACAAAAATGACGAAGGAATACCCTATTAGATAAGAAAAAGATAACCTAGCATGAAGTTAGTAAGGTATGTCGAGAAACTTACCAAGGCCAAGTCCTTCTTCAAGGACAGAAATAGATTCTACTGCTTCACATTTTTTCAGAGTAGCCATATCCATTGGTAACAAGAGGGGCTGCTCCAAAGCGTTGGCAAGGTAATGGGCGTTACCTCTCTAGAACTCCTTGATGGTGAAGTTTCATGATATGGCTACCCCGTCCAGCTCCAGTCGAGGGTTCCACGCATGGTTTAGAGGGCACACCTCGGCCACATGCTCAACCTTTTTACTCTTGATCGAGGAAGCCCTTCCCTTGCCCTTAGCCATCTTTGGCATTTTTAGAGGAACCCCCTCACTATAAAGGACCAACTTTCTCTCCTCGACCACCTCCTTGTCCTTCTTCCTCTTCTTCAGATTGGCAAGCGTGAAGGGATTAGCTGAAGAAGAAGGACGAGGAAGAAGCTAAGAGCCTATGGCATCCTTAGATGCTAACCCCTTGGATCTTCCTGTGAGGAGTTCACGGAGGCATAATCCCTTCTTTCTCTCCAACGGCATCTTTTTTTCTTCTTCTTCTTCCAAGCTGCTGGTTATGTGTGTGACGACGAATCTAGGGGAACAAATGCCTGAAGATCTGTCAAGTTCATCTCTCGAATTCGAGACCTGAATTACAGGATCTACCTGCTCCTCCCTCTCTTCCTTAAGTCAAAATTGGTCTATCTCCTCCTCAAGTGACAGGCGTGAGGAAGCTGTTTCTTCTTTCAGAACCGCTTCTTCACGGGGATATCAGTCGAAAGGTAACTCGACATGCACTATACCTTCTCGAGCTAGGAATCTGGGCACCAAAATGTCAATTTGAGCTAGCCGAGGATCACCCATTCTGATTGTGCTACCCATCTCCTGAAACTTATCAAACAAAGGCTTAAAGTCAAGGATAAGATGGACAACTCTCATGAAAGCTCAAAATGAGTGAAAAAAACATAAGAGCTTATTTAGATCCCAAATTCAAATTATGGCTTAGTTGATTTTACACTAACTTAATACTAAGTGCGGAATAGTGTAAACGTAAGCAAACAAGCAAGAGAGCTACTCTAATTCATATTTAAAGCAACACAATAGTAAAATGAAATGAAAAAGAGTAGGGAAGAGAGATGCAAACACAGATAACACCGAGACATGTTATCGAAGAGGAAATCGAAAAACTCAGCGAAAAACCTCTCTGCCGCCCTCCAAGCGGTAATCGATCCATAAGACAATCAGTTGGGATACATGGATAAGCAAAAGACCCTCCAAGCCTAATCTACCTTCTGTACCTAAGCCCTCCAAGCTCCTACTCCAACAAGGCTTCTCGGAACCGTGTCTTGTCTAGCTCTCCAAATCCCGCAACAAGCTCCATGTTGCATCTGCCATCCTTGGCTTCTTCCAATGTTTCCCAACAACACCAAAACCTCATTGGACACTCTCAAAAGGTTTGGTAAGTGTTTGGGTTTTTGACCTCTCAATGGTATGGAAATGGAGAGGTAGGAGATAAGGAAATTTCACAAACAAATGTGTAGAGAATTGTTGGATTAACAATTTCTAACTCTCAAGTGTTTTAGCTAGGGTTTTCTCTTAGAGGCTCTCCATTACATTTTTGGGTAATGTGGGTATAAATAGTGTAGGCACAGAAAGTGTGTATCAGACTGGACAGGCTGGCAGAACAGAATGTCTCACGAGAAGGCCTTACTCGTGAGACACAGCTGTCTTAATCTGGCCTGACTCTTCGCACTCCAATCATATGCAAGGCACATGCTTCCTTTCGCGGGATGCTTAGTCATGATATACCCGCGAAAACTCTTTAGTGTTCAATAGCTTGAGTCTTCACACTCTTTCTCACTATCACACAACCCTTACAATAATTTTCCACAACAAATACAAGGTACAAAAAATTGAATAAAATTACAATCAAATTTGGCACAGAATAAAAGCCAACAAAATACAAATTTGTAAATCATAACTTTACAATCTCCCCCTTTGGCTATTCCATGACAAAACCCCTAACAATAGACTATAGACTTAAATGTGAGTTTGGGAACAATGGCAAAACTCACTCACGCCTAATCTAGAAACTGTGAAGCACTTGCAGTTTATACTTGTAACCTGAAACACTCGCACATAAACAAAACTTTCATTAAGCTTACGACAAGTTGAACACAAGGTATGAACAAGAGCAAGCATAGTGTGATCAAGTATGTAAACAATAGATACCATGCAAACAAACACTTGATTAAATAAGGGCAGTCATTAAAGAATGACTCCAATGAACATATAACAAGTAAATGTTCATCCGGACATGTACAACAAAGCAATCACTTATGATTACTTGCATGTCCAATC
>JAOXJQ010004563.1:0-10919 GCA_025762765.1 Quercus bicolor | reverse complement strand
TGAGCATCTTTTATTTAATCTTAGATAAGGAAATCTTAGATTTTATGGTATATTAGAAAATTTAAAGATGCTTATCTTGTCTTGTTATGTGAGAAATTGATAGAAAATCTCTTGACAAGAATGAAGTTGAAAACCTTAAAAACTTTGTAGAAGTTCGATTATTTAAGGTTTTTCTGAAACTACCTGGATATGAACTATGTGTTTCAAAGTAATGTAACCTGTGAGTTGTTTTAACACCATGCCATGTGTGATTTCTCGGTGATCACCCAATTTGGTCTCCATAGTCTTTGTGATAATGGAATTAAATCCAAGTCGGTGCCCTTTCACTTTGGATGACCCGTTCTTCCTTGCTGCCCATGGGGGGAAAAGGTTCCTTGATTGTGTGTGGGTGAGGCTGCTGTCCATGGGGCCAAGAGACCACATGCAAGAGAGGTCCTATTGGACGCGCTCTCTCTGCTGCCCATGGGGGGAGAGAAAAACCTTGAGGGTATGGGTGAGGCTGCTATCCATGGGGTCAAGAGTCTGCATACCAATGAAGACAATATCATGCCAGTTGTGAATGGGTGGATCCCCTGATCGGTCTATGTGGTAGTGTGGTATATTTGTGATAATTTATCTTATGTTAGATATTATGGCTTTAGTAATTATATTGTTGATGCTTACAGATTATGGTATATAGTTTCAAGACATTTACTTTGAGAAACTTTGTGTTTCATTATTTAATCATTCTTGTCATATTTTTATTTTGAAGATGAAACTTGCATTTCCTCCACCCCCATTAAATATGCTACTTACTGGGTTCCATCTCATTCCATTATTTTATAAACTTTTCAGAGTAGGCAACACTCTTTTGAGACAGCTTTTTAGTGGCTAATAGTAGTTAGACTAACTACTGATGGAGACTGAACTTTTGTAATGGAGATATTAGATGTTGTACATCTTAGAGTAGGCTTGACTCATTCGTTTGTGTATTATAGTGGTTGTGACTTTATTCCCACTAATGGGACAAGCTATTGATATGTAATTATTTATTTAGACCTCTATTCTATTGTGGCCATTGGTCCTTGTAATTATTACTTAGAGCTCTAACTTACTCTGAGAGTATATTCAATGGAATTATTATGATAATTCTTGATGTTGCTATTGGATATGATTTATGTGGATTGGATTGTCAAAAAGGAATTAAAAGAAAAGGAAAAAAAAATCTACAGGTACTTTGAGATGTCTTTCTCATGCTTTGGACCCTCTGGGGTTTGGGACGTGACAATGTTCGTCAACTCCTTCCCCCTACCACAGAAGTTCCTCATGCCGCAGATAGAAAGCTACAACGGAGCCAAGGACCCTCTAGATCACTTGGAATCCTTCAAGACCCTGATGCACCTTCAAGGAGTAGCAGATGAGATCATGTGTAGGGCTTTCCCTACCACACTAAGGGGTCCCGCAAGAATTTGGTTTAGCAGGTTGACGCCCAACTCCATTAGCACTTTCAAGGACCTAAGCACCCAATTCGCTTCACACTTTATCAGGTGACATAGATATAAGAAGTTAATCACATACTTAATGAGCATTAGGCAACGGGAGGATGAGACGCTGAGGTCTTATATAGCTCGCTTCAACAAGGAAACACTCTCGATTGACGAAACTGACGACAAGATCCTCGTAGCAGCCTTTACAAATGGGCTACGAAAGGGTAAGTTTTTATTCTCCTTGTACAAGAATGACTCGAAAACCATGTTGGATGTGCTTTACAGGGCCACCAAGTACATGAATGCTGAAAATACGTTGCTGGCCCGCGAGGAAAAACCCAAGAAGAGAGAGAGGCAGGAGGAAGCCTGGTAGGATAAGGGTAGAAAGATGGCCAGAACAAGAGATAAAAGAGATGATCGATGATCCAAGCCCCCGACAGGGAGGTTCACAAACTTCACCCCCTTGAATACCCCGATTAATTAGGTCCTAATACAGATCAAAGACGAAGGAGCCTTAACATTCCCTGGCAAATTGAAGGGTGATCCCAGCAAGAGGCCCAGGGATAAATATTGCCATTTACACCAAGACCACAGTTACGACACGTCTGATTGCCATGACTTGAAGCAACAGATAGAGGCCCTCATTAGGCAAGAAAAATTGTAAAAATTCGTTGGTAAGGAAGGAATAGAATAGAACCAAGGAGCACCAACCCAAAGAGAAAACGAGCGACCTAGGCCACCCATGGGAGACATAAGGATGATCATAGGGGGTAGTATTTCTAGTTCCTCTAAGAAGGCACGTAAGGCATACCTACGGATGGTTCAGAATATTCAACTAACAGGGTATGCCCCAAAGATAGTGTGGGTCGACAATCCCATAATTAGGTTCACAGAGGAAGATGCCCAACGTCTCCACCACCCACATGATGATACACCCGTAGTCAGTATATGGGAAGGAGACTATAACACCTACAGGGTGATGGTAGACAACGGAAGCTCCGCTGATATCTTGTACTATCCAGCCTTTCAACAGATGAGAATAGAGAGAGAATGATTGATCCCAACCAACGCCCCACTCGTAGGATTTGGAGGAACAAGGGTGTATCCACTAGGTGCGGCCACCCTACTAGTGACAGTCGGAGATTACCCTCAGCAGATCACGAAGGACATGACCTTTCTAGTTGTTGACTGCTCGTCTGCATACAACGCCATATTGGGATGTCCTACTTTGAATTCATGGAAGGCTATAACATTAACCTACCATTTGATAATCAAGTTTCCCACTAAATAGGGGGTATGAGAAGTAAGAGGGGATCAAGTGGCAGTGCATGAATGCTACATTGCTATGCTAGAAATGAATGATCACCAGTAAACCATGTGCATAGAAGAACAACAAACAACAGGGGAGCCAGTAGAAGAACTAAAGGAAGTGACCCTTGATAACTCAAGGCCCGAGCGGACGACTAGAATGGGTACATTGGCTAGTTAGCTAGTATGTCAAAACGTTTCTAAGAGAAAATCAGGACGTATTCACCTGGAATCACGAGGACATGCCCGGAATCGACCCCTCAGTCATCATCCACAGATTGAATATGTTGCCTTCATCCTCTCCCGTCTGACAGAAAAAGCGAGTATTTGCTCAGGAACGAGACAAAGCGATAGCTGAGGAGGTTCGGAAGTTATTGGAAGCAAATTTCATTCGAGCAGTGTACTACCCTGACTGGTTGGCAAACGTGGTTATGGTAAAAAAGGCCAATGGAAAGTGGGGGATGTGCATAGACTTCATGGACCTCAATAGAGCCTACCCTAAGGACAGTTACCCGCTCCCATTAATAGATACCTTGGTAGACTCAATCACGAGACATCAGCTTCTGAGCTTTATGGATGCATTCTTAGGATACAACCAGATCAGATTGGAGGAGGTTGATTAAGAAAATACTTCTTTTATTACCAGCCAAGGACTCTTTAGCTACAAAGTGATGTCATTCGGGCTCAAGAACACAGGCGCAACATATCAAAGATTAATGAACAAGATGTTTGCACACTAGATTGGGAGGAATATGTAAGTTTATGTAGATGACATTCTGGTGAAAAGCTTACAAGAAGATGAACACTTGAGTGACCTCCAAGAGACCTTCGACGCCCTCTGGGCGTACAACATGAAATTAAATCTGAATAAGTGTGTGTTCGGGGTTACTACGAGAAAATTCCTGGGATTTATAGTATCCTAAAGGGGTATCAAGGTCAATCCAAAGAAAATACGAGCTATAGTGGAGCTAGGCCCCCCGAAGACGGTCAAGGAGGTGCAAAGCCTAAATGGCAAGATAGTAGCACTAAACAGGTTCGTCTCAAAAACAACGGATAAATGCCTACCCTTCTTCCGTGTATTGAAGAGATCGTTTGAGTGGACAGACGAGTGCCAGCAGGCGTTCAAAAATCTAAAGTTGTATCTTTCCTCTCCTCCATTACTCAGGCCATCCAAGCCAGGGGAAGAGCTCTATTTGTACTTAGCCGTCTTGCAAGCCGCTGTTAGCGCGGCTTTGGTAAGAAAAGATGATGGGTTGCAGAGACTGGCTTACTTTACAAGCCGAGGGTTTTGAGGAGCAGAAGAAAGGTATCCCCAGATGGAGAAGCTAGCGTTCACATTGGTGACCGCAACACGAAAACTCAAGCCGTATTTCCAAGCACATACTATTGTTGTCTTGACGGATAAGCCTCTAAGAAGAGCCATGAGTAGCCCTGAAGCTGTAGGACAGATGGCATTGTGGGCAGTCGAGCTGAGTGAGTTCGATATATGGTATTGTTCACGTATTGCTATAAAGGGATAGTTGGTGGCTGACTTCATCGCCGAATTCACTCTTATGGAAGGCTAGGGGGCAGAAGCAATTCCACAGTGGAGCATCCATACAAACGGATCTTTAAATAAGCAAGCAGGAGGGGCTGGCATGGTACTCCATACCCCGAAAGGAGATAATATCAAGTGCATGATCCACCTGGACTTTCCTACGACCAATAATGAAGCAGAATACGAAGCTTTAGTGGTAGGATTGGACCTCGCAAGAGCGGTAGGAGCTAAAAACATGGTCGTATATTGCGACTCCCAAGTCGTAACTAGTCAGATTAATGGTAACTACGAATGCAAGAACAAAAGAATGAAGAAGTACCTTGAGGAGATGAAGGGTCGAATTGGCGGTCTCCAAATCAAATTCATCCAAATACCAAGGGAGGAGAACGAGTGTGCTGATTGTCTAGCTAAGGCCGCCTCAGTAGAATACATACTCATCCCCGATCAGGTACTATCATTCATCCAAATCTCTTCACTCATAGATGATGTTACGAGTGTGCAGGAGATAGGTGCTAAAAGCAACTGGACCACGCCATTAGTCTCCTACCTAAGGAACGGCATGCTACCGGATGGGAAGGACGCCACCAGAAAATTGAAGGTTCGAGCATCGCAGTTTGTTCTAATAAAAGACATCTTATACAAAAAAGGTTTCTCCCGCTTGTACTTAAGGTGTTTGGGCCCTGAGGAAGCAGATTACGTCATAAGAGAGGTCCACGAGGGGATCTGCAGAAACCACTCGGGGGCACGATCGTTGGTGAACAAGTTGATTCGAGCAGGATACTACTGGCCTACTTTGCAAAAGGACGTGCAAACATATGTCAAAGCTTGCGACAAATGCTAGAGATTCGGCAATGTCATCAGACAACCGTCCGAGGAACTCACCCCTATGACGGCCTCGTGGCCGTTTGCTCATTAGGGATTAGATATCATGGGCCCTTTCCCAATAGCAGTCAGGCAGCTAAAGTTCCTAGTTGTTGGCATCGACTACTTCACCAAATGGGTGGAAATAGAAACCTTAGCCACTATCACAGAGAAGAATATTCGAAAATTTGTCTAAAAGAATATCATTTGTAGATACGGGATACCCAGGTGCTTGTTTCGGACAATGAAAGCAGTTCAACAACAGCACATTCAGAGATTTCTGTTCGGAACTAGGAATTAAGAACTACTACTCGTCACCCGCCCACCCACAAGCCAATGGACAGGTTGAAGTTACGAACCGATCCTTGCTCAAGATCATCAAGACTCGGCTCAAAGGGGCAAAGGGCATATGACCAAACAAACTACCAAGTGTTTTATGGGCATACCGAACAACAGCAAGGACACCTATAGGGGAAACACCATTTTGACTAGCATACAGAAGCGAGGCAGTCATCCTAGCAGAAGTAGGGCTCACAAGCTACTAGGTGGAGAACTATGATGAGAATAAGAATGATGAAACCATACGCCTACAACTTGACCTAGTAGACGAGGTCCGGGCAACAACTGAGCAAAGGTTAGCACAATACTAGAACCTCATGGTGAAACACTACAACTCCAAAGTCAGACACAGAGACTTCTAGGTCAGAGACCTTGTTTTAAGGAAGGTAATGGGAACAGCTAAGGATCCTACCCAAGAAAAGCTCGGCCCCAATTGGGAAGAGCCTTACAGAGTCACATCATGGCAAAGAAAAGGCACCTACCACCTTGAGACACTAGATGGACGAGAATTGCAACATCCATGGAATGTTGAGCACCTACGAAAGTACTACCAGTAGAGATGACAAAGCGAAAAGCAACATCCACCAGACCTCCAATTTACTTTTTAGTTAAATTTTTTGCTACATTTTTCTAGTTTTTTAGTTCACTATTTAGACAATTTATTTTGCTACAATGCTTTTTTAAGTATCTTTTTAAGCTTCTCCCTGGAGAAATTACTCTCCTACGAATAAATGACTATAATAAGAGGTGTATTTAGATATAACTAGTGTTTTTTCTACAAAATTTTATCAAGTCCATAAAATGGACGAATTCATCCCAGGAGGGTGAAAGTATTAGTCCAACAAGTGGATAGATCTACCACGAATTCCAATAAATGGATGATTCAACCCAGGAGGTTGAAATATTCTGAAGTCCTTGAAAAGGACAAATTATTCAGGTCCATATGTGGACGGACTCATCCTAAAGGATGAATACTATAAAGTCCATACAATGGACGGATCCAACTTAAGGCTGGATTAAAATTACTAGTCCATAAGTGAACAGATTTAGATTAATATTTCTAGTCCACAAGTGGACGGACTCATCCTAAAGGATAACTATAAAGTCCATACAATAAACGGATCCAACTTAAGGTTGGATTAATATTGCTAATCCATAAGTAGACTGATTCAAATTAATACTTCTAGTCCACAAGTGGACGGACTCATCCTAAAGGATGATAACTATAAAGTCCATACAATGGACAGATAAAATTTAAGGTTAGGTTAATGATACTATCCCATGAATGGACAAACTCACCCTAAAGGATGAAAACTATAAGGTCCATTTAGTGAATGGACCCAATATAAAATTGATTTACCTCAATCCACAATTGATCCTTATAGTGGATGGATTTAAATTGTAAGATCAATTGGATAGACTCCATCTAAAAATTCAAAAAGCCCTTATAGTGGACGGATCCAACTCATAGTTGGATTAATATTACTAGTCACTGAGTGGACAGGATCATCCTGAAGAACCTCAATGTGTGGACGGGCTCATCCTGAAGGACCTAAAGTTGAATGTTCCTCATTAGTCCGCAAGTGAACGGACCCCCTTGAAGAGAATAGTTATAAGATCCCTATTAAAGGTTCAACATTAAATTAAAATTGACACTACACATTCATCAGAGGACAAATCCATCTAAAAGACAGACAATAGAACAAGTAAATATTACTTAAAGCCCTTAAAAGGGAATGTTTTACATGCCATAAATGACAGATAAAGTTAAAAGGTTGTTCCCCAAATAGTTACAATTCCATTAAAAAAAAAAATTTACTAATGAGGGGGGGTGTTTTCAACATTCTCTTGAACAATCACGGGCTGATGGGCATCATCACTGACGGGCTGGGCTTGGTTTTCAACAAGAGCTGACTCTCCATTGCCAAGGGCTGCATCATCAGCAAATAGATCATCTGTACTCTCAGAGGCGATGGGTTGAGCAGTAGCTTGGGCTTATGTATCAATGTTGAGTTGAGAAAAGTCAAGGTCAGGATAAGCTTTCTTGGCTTGACGGACAGCGTCATAAAAAACATCCGCATAAGAGGTCTCGAGCTCCTCTAGGAAGGCGTTAGAGTCGCGATATTCACGGATCGCTGCCTCCTTCGCCTGATGGAGTTGGTCCTTGGCATCCTTGATCTCTTTCTCCTTATCCTCCAGGACTTTCCTCATCATCTCCATATGTTCCTCAAGCTCTTTCCTAACTTTCTCCGACGTAGCAAGTTTTTTCTCCATGCCAACCTTCCAGGCCTTGAGACTGTTCAACTCGTCCTCCATCTCGTTGGCCCTTGCCCTTACATGGTCCAGCGCCGTCTCATAGTTTAGACACTATCTCATCAACCCCTTCATCATCACCATCACTTGAAAACAAAGGTTATTAATGACGGAGGTAAGTGAACGGGAAGGATAGAAAGTGGACGGCATGACTTACCTGAGCAATACAAAAGAGCCCCGTCTTTCCTATGGCTTCTGTGGCATGGTTGCTTAAGTCCTCATAATCGTCAGACGATATGATGGATGAAAGTTTCTCTAAAGCATATTTGGAATCCTCACGGAGGAGGACGGGTGGCTTCTCTTAGGTAGTAGACGGGTCCTTCATTAAACCCTTTCCTACTCCATGCTTGGTAGGAGTAACCATCTTCCTGCTCTCGACCTCTAGTCCCACGACGGGCTCTAGAATGGTTTTAGGCTTCTTGGGGAGACGACCTTACTTCTCCGGTAGTTTTCTTTTTGTGGACGGGTTGGATGAACCCGTTTCCTTAGGTTGTTGTCCTTCCATCTCTTTCTTTTTGGCTGCCTGTTGTTTGCTGACGACCCTTCTCTTGGCAGCATCCATTTCTACACAAGGGAAGACGAATGGTTAGAGCTTACAAACCAAGAAATCCAAAGATAGGGCGACAGACTAATGTTGGTGAACTTGAGCGTCGTATCGACAGGCAACTAGAGTTGGCTCTGGTCTGTTGTAGTACCAATGGATAGTGTTTAATGTGACCAACTTTGCCCACGTCCTCTCCTCTAGCTTGGACTTGTTAAAAATTCTCTCCAGAAAACTCCACTCTTTGAAAGGGACTTGTGGACATTCGCTAACTGCAAAAGAAGATGATTAAAGTGACACGGCTGTTAGGACATATTTGATTCACTTGTTAGGAATATATGTCACTATTTTATGTAATTAGCTAATCCTTTGACAAAACGCATTTTACTTGTATTTTAGTAGATCTAGGATGTGTTTAATACTTCAAGAAACCTTATTTTAAGTTCAAGTGTTAAAGCCATGCAAGTCTGTCCAAGAATCAAGTGAGAAAGTGCTGAATTTTAACGCTCGATAGTTGCTGGACACCTCTCAACACCTGGCTTGTCTGTCGAGCTCTTTAGTTGCTTCTTATCGCAATCTCAACACCTCTCGATAGCTAGGTCAATCGATCGAGCAAATTTTTGTCCCCTTAACACCTGATCGACACCTCCTCGATAGCTGTATCTGTCGAAGTTTAAAACTCGACACCTCTCGATCAATCGAGGTTACGGAAATTTAGATTTCTAGATCTGATTTTCGACCCATGCTGACATGTATGTGTAAGGTTTCTTTTCTCACAACCCTATACCTATATAAGGCTTATTTTAGAGGCCGTCACATAAGAGAATACAAGGAGAACATATGCAAAAAGTGACTGATGCCTTGTTCTCTCTGAAAGAAGCTACTGCGTCTTTGCGCCTTAGGGTTTTGTAACCAAGTGCTTCTTCATCTTCATTGTTGATGAAGTGAAGAATTTTTTAGCCAACAATCTTCTTAAAGTTGGTGTGTTAGTCACGTACTGGGAGCCATGCATCATTGGTTAGTCAAGTATTAGGATCCATGCAAAAAGAGTGGCGTTCATATATTGAAGAGTTCAGAGGTTCTGAAATGGTAGAAGGTTTCTGCTGTGAGTTCATCTATGAGGATTGTAGAGTCTAGGGACAAAGGTTTTGTACTAGATTTGAAACTTCTCTTTACTATAGTGAATTGCTTTTCGGGAAGGTTTCCCCCCAGATTTTTTACTGTGAAACTAGTTTGTTTCATTGGTTTTTCTAGGTCATCATATCTTGTCTTATTTATTTTTTTGCTGCATGATTTTGACATGATATTGATGTTTGTTTGTTTTAACAAGTTTTATTCATAATAAATCTAATCAACAACTTGGGTTTAAAACTTGTTAATTCTATCAACCGGGGTCTAAATTTCCCAACAAGTGATATCATAGCGGGTACACTCTGATTGGATTAATTTCCTAAGTGTGATCCTTGACCCCTGTTGTCATGGATCATGGACAATCTCTTTTGATTCCTCTTTTATTTGATGGAACTAATTATGCGTACTAGAAAGTTCGTATGAAAATTTTTTTGCAGGCTCTAGGTGGATTAAGCTAAAGGAAGTGCTAGTGGATTGGAATGATGTAGCAATCATATCGGAAAATTTCAACAGTAGAGCCTTGAATGCTTTGTTTTGTGGGGTGACCAATGAGGAATTCAAGAAAATATCATCCACAGAAGTTGCTACAGAAGCATGGACTATTCTTGAGACCACCTATGAAGGTACCAAGGCAATAAAGACTGTGAAACTTTAAAGACTCACTAGTAGTTTTGAAGAAATAAGGATGGAGAAGGATGGGACCTTTGATGAGTTATATGCTAAACTCATGGATATTGTGAATTCTGCTTTCAACCTTAGAGAATCTATAGCAGAATCCAAAATTGTGAGGAAAACCCTTAGGTCCTACATGAAAGATTCCATGCCATGATCACTGCCATTGAGGAAGTGAAGGACATTGATCAACTTCCTTTGACTAACCTTGTAGGGAACCTTCAAACCTATGAGATGGGATTAGGCTTAATGGGAAAAGGTGGAAAGAGTAAAAACTTGGCTCTTAAGAGTATAAAGGAAGAGATTGAGGACTCTGAAGATAAAGATGAAAGTGAAGATGAAGATGATGATGAGGATAGGGTTCTAACCTTCATAACTGATGAGATTATCAAGCTTCTTCAATTTAGGAAAAAGGATAAGGCCAAACCTCCTAGGAAATCTAAATCCTCTAGGAATGGCAAGAATGAGAAAACCCTCATCCAGCGCCATGAGTGCAAAGGTTTTGGTCATATGAGGATATAGTGCCCAAACTACCTCATGAAGGAAAAGACCAAGGAGTCAAAAGATAAAGGGTTAGTTGCTACTTGGAGTGTTACTGAGAATGACTCTTTTGATGGGTATGTGGTTTCTTTTTAAAGATTCTATGTATTAGGGGGAGAAATACATGCCTCTGTAAGGGGGAGATGTGTTTCATCTTGTTAGGGGGAATGCTTACCTCCTTCTTCTTGTACACCGGTCTTGTGACCATGTT
>JAOXJQ010004459.1:0-10927 GCA_025762765.1 Quercus bicolor | reverse complement strand
CTTTTCTTGGTTTTCCTACCATCTTCAATTCATTGTGAGCATTGTATAGTTCATTGAAACCTAGTTTTTAGCCCACTTTCTACAAATTCATTGTGTTGGGCTCTTTGGGCTTTAATCCATTTAGTTTTAGGCCTAGGATCTAGAACTTGTCCTTACAATTAGCGCCGTCTATAGGAATACTTGAGCTTTAGTGAGTTCAACGTACAACTGTGGTAGGTTCAGGGCTAAACTGGGAGGAGTCTGCTGGTTCCCAATGTCAAGATCAATTCCTCAACCTTGAGTGAAGGAGGGACTGGGAGGTTAGTGTGCACACCATGCATACTGGTAGGAGTCAATCTCAAGGTGGAAGCCACCTTTCTCATGAAGAGAATACTAGCATGCAACTGGAAATTGACCACTTGTGGAGAAGGTTGCACCACGAGTGACGGAGAAGGACTCTTCCAAATTCTGACCCTTCTTCTGATGATAATGATGGAGATAGTAGCTATAGGCCCAGGTCTAGGACACCTCCCAGTGAGTCTTTTTCGCACGATGAGGACTATTATTATAAGCGGAGGGGTAAGAGTCCATCTCATAAAGGTTTGGGCAATGATGCTATAAGCAGAGCTTTTAACCAGATTAGTTTACTCAGCCAACATTCATCATGTATAATGGCAGAACCGACCCTGTAGAGCACGTTATGTAACGACCTCATCCCAACTGTGTAGATATTGTCCGCTTTGAGGCCCATATCCCTCACGATTTTGTTCTCCTTCCAAAACACACAACAATGGGAAAAATGCCTCTACACATTAAAGGAAGGTCACTCCTTATAAGCACATCAACATGTGCTTCCCTAGGCGATGTGGGATTCCATGGATTGCAAGACCCCTTTTTGGGTCATTACACGTTAGCCACTTTAACCAGAGAATGACTGTTCACTCCAAGAATGAAACCTTGATGTGTAAGTTGCTTCTATCCAATTTGGGGCCTGTGGCAATGAAATGGTTCGACGGTCTGAAAGAAGAATCTATTAGCTTCTTTAAGGAGCTTACTAGAGTATTTGGGGCTCGTTTTGTGACTTGCAGTAGGGTTCCTTGGCCCTTTAATTCCTTACTGTCCATGACCATGTGAGAGGAGAAAACCCTGAAAACGTACTCTAACAGATACTAGGAGATGTTCAACGAAGTAGATAGGAACTTTCATGACGTGGCTATAAGGACTTTCAAGGTTGGCTTACCCGTCGAGCATGATTTGAGAAAGTCTTTGACCAGGAAATGAGTTAGGAGTATATGTCAGCTCATGGATCATATTGACGAGTATAAGCGGGTGGAGGAGGACCAGTAATAGGGAAAGGGGAAAGACAAAGTGGTCCCTCAGGATAGAAGGGATTTCAGGTCGGATAGGTACAGTAATAACAGACATCAGAGAAATTTTACTAGGCATTCTAGATCTACTACTACTCAGGTAGTCAATATTGTGTTCCGAAAGCCAATACACCAAGTCTTGGAAAAAATAAAGAATGAGCCATACTTTAAATGGCCAAACAAGATTGGAGGAGACCTTGTGAAGCACAACCAAAGTCTTCACTGCCAATACCACCAAGAGTGGGGGCACACTACTGAAGATTGCAGGATGTTGCGGAGTCATTTGGAACAATTGGTTAAAATTGGAAAGTTAAGGCAACTCCTATGTCAGCGTAATGGACAAGGTAGTCAGGCGGGGTCAGGAGTTTAGAGAGATGCTTCTACAAGACCACCTTTAAGTACAATTAATGTCATTCTTGCTGTTTCAGGAAGGACTAGTTCTTTACCATCTAGGGTAATGTCTGTAGCTTGGCCATTTATAGAAGACTTGCCCCCTGATCCGAAGAGGAGTAGAGTGGAGGTTCGACTAGCTTTAAGCTTTTCCGATGAGGACAAAGTTGGAACCTTGCAGCCACACGATGATGCCCTAGTAGTTATCCTCAAGATAGAAGGGTGTGACATGAAGAGGGTACTAGTAAATCAAGGTAGCGGGGCAAAGATCATGTACCTTGACCTATTTAGAGGGCTGAAGCTGAGGCCCGAGGACCTAATCTGCTATGACTCTCCTCTGATAGGATTTGATGGGAAGATTTTCTTTCCAAATGGCCAAATTAAACTGCTTGTTCAGGTAGGGTTAGAAGTCATGGAAGTGAACTTCATCGTGGTAGATGCCTACTCCCCCTATACTGCTATTGTGGCTAGACCTTGGCTTCACACCATAAGGGTCGTGTCTTCCACCCTGCACTTGAAAGTGAAGTATCCATTAGGGGATGGGGTCGAGGAGCTTGTTGGAAGCTAGTCCATGACTAAGCAGTGCTTGGTGGTTGCAATCAGACATCAGGCTAGAGGTGAGTCCTTTACTCCTACCGGGCAAGACTTATGGCAATCAACAATGCCAATGATATCCACGCATATGGTGATAGAAGGGGCAGAGTGTGAGGAATTAGAAAAAGTTTATTGTTGGTAATGATATGGAGAAATTTTTCCAAGTCGGAGTCTAGCTGCCTCCTTTAAAGAAGGAAGAGTTGATAGTCTTTTTTAGGGAAAATATTGATGTATATGTGTGGGATGCTTATGAAGCTCCTGAGGTGGACCCAAATTTCATTTGCCATCATCTAAACGTCAATCCATCTGTTCTCCTTAAAAAGCAACCACTTCGGCATTCATCTAAAGAGAATTCTGAGGCCGTTAAGGAAGAAGTAGTCAAGCTTAAGCAGGTCGGGGCCATTAAAGAGGTGTTTTATCCTTAATGGTTAGCCAATATAGTGGTGGTGAAGAAGAAGAATGGGAAATGGCGAGTATGTGTAGACTTCACAAATTTGAACAAAGCCTACCCGAAGGACCCTTTCCCCATGCCTCAAATAGATCAATTAGTGGATGCAACTGTAGGCCATCCTCAAATAAGCTTTTTAGATGCATTTTAAGGATATCCTTAGATACCATTAGCTCTGGATGATCAGGAGAAGACTATTTTTGTTACACCCACTAGGAATTACCCTTACAAAGTGATGCCCTTTGGATTGAAAAATGCAGGGGCTACATATCAGAGGATGATGACTAGGATATTTGAACCTCAATTGGGCAAGAATATTGAGGTCTACATTAACAATATGGTGGTAAAGAGTAAGGTAGATTCCGAGCACGTGAATGACCTCGGGAATATTTTTGAGATACTAAGGAAACACAAATTGTGCCTTAATGCTTCTAAGTGTACTTTTGGTGTTGGCTTGGGCAAGTTTTTGGGTTTTATGGTCACTCACCGTGGAATTGAGGTTGACCCTAATCAAATTAGAGCAATTAACAATCTACAGCCTCCTTGAAATCCCAAAGAAGTCCAGAAGTTGACAGGAATGACTGTTACTTTGAATCGATTCATTTCTCAGTCAGCAGATAGGTATAGGCTCTTCTTCCAGTTGTTGCATAAGTAGAAGGGATTTGAGTGGACCGAGGAATGTGTCTTGGCCTTCTAGCAATTGAAAGAATATCTTTCTCGACCACCTATTATGTCCTGACCAGAGGAGGACGAAGTTTTATTTGCTTACATCACTGTAACACCTCATACAGTGAGCATGGTACAGATACGGGTTGATGATGTGGTACAAAAATCGGTTTATTATGTAAGCAAATCATTGCACGAAACAGAGGTGCGTTATCTACCATTGGAGAAGGCCATCTTAGCCGTGGTACATGCCACCCGAAAGCTCTCTCATTACTTTCAGGCTCACACCATCGTGGTCCTAACCCAACTACCACTTCAATCATTACTTTGGAAATTTAACTATACAGGGAGGATTGCAAAATGGAGGATGATCCTAGGAGCTTTTGTATCAAGTATATGCCTCGCACTTCCATTAAGGGCCAAGTCCTTACAGATTTGGTGGCCGAGTTCATTGAGTCTCCAACGGAAGAAGATAAAGGAAAGTAGTGCATGGATGAAAAATTAGTTGATGTGGTTTCCCTGCAGGAGTCTTTACTTTGGAGGGTATATGTTGGTGGTACAACAAACCAAAGGGGATCTGGAGTGGGGCTAGTTGTAGTATCTCCTGAAAGGATCTTCATTGAGAAATCCTTAAGGTTGGGCTTCTCGGCCACGAACTATGAGGCTGAGTATGAGGCTCTGTTGGTGGGAATGGCTATGGTTCAGAAAATGGGAGGAAAAACAGTGGCGGTATTTTCAGATTCAAGATTGGTCGTAGGCTAAAGGGAGAATTAGAAGCCAGAAATTCGAGAATGCAAGAGTACCTGAACTAGGCTAGGCACTTGCAATAAGGATTTGACTCTTTTTCCTTATAGCAAATCCCTAGAAGCAGAAATATGCATGCTGACTCCCTTGCAACTCTTGCAACCTTCTCGGGGCAAGGTTTATCTCGGGTTATCCTAGTCTAGGATCTGTGTAAGCCTACCAAAATGAAAAGGGAGAAGGTCTAGATTCATCAAATTAGGGTAGGATCTAGTTGGATGGATTCCATTGTTTTATTCCTTAAAAGTGACATCTTGCCTAAGAAGAAGGGGGAGGCCAACAAAATGCGAAGAAAGGTTCCTCGATTTTTGTTGTCCGAGGACCAAAAGTTATACAAGCGCTCTTTTTCTAGACCATATTTGTTATGCACCCACCCGGAAGCAGTGGAGCCACTCTTAGAAGAGTCACACAAAGGCATTTGTGAAAGCCATACAAGAGGCAGGTTCTTGTCTCACAGGGCCCTTATTCAGGGATATTGGTGGCCCAATATGTAAAAGGAAGCATAAGAATACATGAAGAAGTGTGACCAATATCAAAAATTTGCTCCGAACATTCATCAACCAGGGGGCGTTCTTAATCCTCTGTCTAGTCCCTAGCCTTTTGCTCAGTAGGGCTTGGATATTGTAGGGCCCTTCCCCAAAGCTACAGGAAATAGGAGATGGTTTTTGGTCGGCACTGATTACTTTACCAAGTGGATTGAAGCTGAGCTACTGGCAAATATTAGGGATGTGGATGCCAAGAGGTTCGTGTGGAAGAACATTGTCACTCAGTTTGGGATTCCTCATACCCTCATCTCAGACAATGGACTTCAATTTGATAGCAAGACTTTCAAAAGGTACTGTTGTGAATTGAGTATCAAGAATAGGTATTCTACTCCAGCTTACCCACGAGGGAATGGATAGGCCGAGACTGTCAATAAGGTCATAGTAAATGGACTTAAGAAAAGGTTGGATGATGGAAAGGGTAAATAGGTAGAAGAGCTGCCGCATGTCCTATGGACATATCTGACTACTCCTCGTAGGTCAATAGAGGAGACACCCTTCTTAATGATTTATGGGGCCAAGGTTGTGATTCCTTTGGAAACTAGATTCCCAACACTGAGGACAAGCTTATTCACTCTAGACAGCAATGACAACTTACTAGAAAGGGGCTTGGATTTGGTTGAAGAACGGAGAGAAAATGCCATGGTTCAATTAGCGTACTATCACTAGAAGCTCAAGTAAGGGTATGACTCAAGTGTAAGGTTAAGACCCTTGGCCCCTAGGGACTTGGTATTAAGAAAGGTTGTAGGTACTGCAAAAAATCCAGCATGGGGAAAGTTATGGCCCAATTGGGAAGGGCCATATCGCATCACCTCGGTGGCTTGCACAGGTGCATATTTCCTAGAAGACCTAGATGAGAATGTTGTACCATGCTTCTAGAATGTAAATAACCTGTGAATGTACTATTATTAATGAAAAGAAGTTATGCCATGTTTTTATTTGTGACATTATGTGTTGTGTTTATTATTTGTTTAAGTATCAAACAAAACCTTGGTCATGCTTGACTCCTCAGATCACATACATTGGGTAAATTAGTATTCCTTATTATTTGTTTAACTATCAAACAAAACTTTGGTCATGTCTGGATCCTCGGACCACATACCTTGGGTAAATTGATACTCCTTATTACTTGTTTAAGTATTAAACAGAATCATGGTCATATCTGATTCCTTGGACCATATACTTAGGGTAAATTAATGCTCTCTAATCAATCATTCAAATGTTAAACAAAACCTTGACCATATTGGGTTCCTCGGACCATATGCCTTGGGTAAATTAACATTACTCATTAGCTCCTTAAGTGTTAAACAAAACCATAGTCATGATTGATTCTTTGGGCCATATGCTGTGGGTAAATTAACATCTATCACTGTTGAGATATTCTGTTAAATGGATGAGCAGGGGAAATTGTAAGCAAGTGCATGGTCTACCATTGTCCAAGTTTAAAAGGAAAGGCCTAAAGCACCTTTTGTCAGGTTAATAACTTAGTCCAAGCATATGAAGGTATGCCTTTTAAGTTAAAATCATTTTTATTGAAGATTGCAAATTTGGAAAGCCTAGCTTGATCTGTGGTTGATTATGTAAATTAAGGTAGTTATACCATCACTTGAACAAATGATTGTTAAAGTTAAGGATATATGCAGATTTTAAGTAAGATGCAGTTATATCCCACTCTTATATCAATTAAGCATAAAATAAAGCATAGGTTATGTTAGAATTTGCAGAAGTACCACACATGTAATAGAAACTTATAACTGTCATTAAATTAAGCCTTGAAAAGCAAAATGATTACAAGCTATGAAGACCTAAATTATGGTTACAAAAAGCTGATAGATTCTAGCCTAAGCCCTAGTTGATCTTCAATGAAGGGTTTTCCTTCCCTGTGGCCTTTATGGACTTGGTATTTTTAGCAATAGTAGAGGTTGGACCTTTTCCCTTAGGGTCCTCCTTGGCAGGCATGGGAAGGGTAGCAAGAATAATCTCTAGGTGCTGAGGAGTTTCTTTACCCTTAGAAGGGTCCTTGGGCACAGCTAGAGGCTCAGTGGTTTTAGGAAACCTCTCCCTTGGATGTGTCTTTTTTCTTTTTCAGTGGCCTTGTCTTGTTCTGCTTCCTTAAGAGGACTGGTGGAGGAAGGAAGGATCTTAGCCTGGCTGCCCTTGTCTTCATCTGCCTTCTTGGAGACAGTGGTGGCTTGGGGGCCTGAAGAGCTTAGAGTACCAGATGCACAAATTGCTGGGGGATAGTAGACATTTTCTGTTCTCCTAAAGGCAGAGGAGGCCTCAACCCCAGCTTGGTTGAGGGCTTTGTTCCACACTTGGAGGCAATATATCCTACACACCTCCGAGACCTCAGCCCTGAGCGTTTCTTCGGTCTCTGCTACCCCCACATCGTAGCCATCCTACTCGGCTTGGTCCTTGGCCTTCTTGGCCTCTTCAAGTTTCTTCTTCAAGCTCGCGATCTATTCTTTGGCTGTAGATAGTTGGTCTTTGGCTTAGCAGAGCTGCTTACATTGGCTCTTCACCTGCCTCTTAGCTTTTTGTAGGGCAACCTTGGCGCTTTTCTTGTATCTGTCAGCCTCATTCAGCTTTGTGGTTAGTTCTTGAATCTTCTTTTTTGCCACGTTGAAAGCATCCACAGCTGCGATGCGCCTCCCTTCCTCTTCCTTCATCTGCCTATAGGAGAAGTTTACCATTTCCTCGGCCCTGTATGTGGCTTGGATAGCCTGCCAAGGAAAGAAGTATAATGGTAAAAAAAAAAGGGTTGCAATTTTAAACGTAAGAAAACAGGTTAAAGGACTTACCAATGCAAGATCCCTTTTCAAGCTGAGGACCACTTCATACTTCCTCATTGACCTAAGGTCAACCATATCAGCAGGCAGCAACAAAGCCTATTCCACGGCGTTGGCCACGTATCCAACCTTGCCCTGCTGGAAGTTCCTAATGGAGGCATCGTTAGGTAGAGGAACTCCATCCAGCACTATGGAGGGGTTCCAAGCTGGGGCTTCAATTTGGTGGTCATCCCTCCTGTCTGTGATAGCTCCCTCACTAGAGGATCTTGTTTGCGTGACCCTTGCGTGTTTACCCCCTTTCTGGGGTTCGGCTTCCTTGGATGGAAGATTTCTCCTCTCCTCTGCCACCTCCTTTCTCTTTTGGTCTTGTTTTCTCTTTTTATCAGCAAGGTTAGGCTGGGAAACCTGAGTAGAAGGAAGAGTGGGGAGTTTGGCTTGGACTGCCTTTTCGAGCACGTTGCCTCCGACATGGGACTCCAGCAAGTCAAGAAGGCTTGTTCTCGTCTTGCATTGCAGCACCATGGCATTTGGAATAGAAGGAGCTTCTTGAGTATGGCTTACTTGAGCTGGAGGGAGATGGCTGAGGTCAGCAACAGTAGGTTCCGAAGGCAAAAGTTGGTTAAAAATCTTGAAATCGTCCTCGGATCCTAAGATTTCAACTACTTCCTCTTCTTCTTCCTTAACAGTTGCTTGGGAAGGAGTTGCTTCTTCCTTGGTTGCACAGAAAAGGCAGCTCTACTAGCTATACACCTACTGGAATGGGGTCGGGGACGAGGAAACCAAGGACTGCAATATTAATTTGGTCTAAGCGTAGGTTTCTCACCTTAATCACGCATTTAGGTGCCTGGAAACTAGACGAGAGTGAGTTGTAGCTGAGGATGAGGTAGGCTGCTTTTAATTGCTTGTCGATGTGGACAAAGATTTCGGCTTTGAGTATCTTTATCAGATTAGGCTCATTGACGAGGTTCAGGTTTGGAATAGAAGCACATTTATCTGCAAATTCACCGAAAAACCAAAAGTGTTGTTAAGAAATGGCGTGGATAAAGTAAAGAGACGATTTACAAATAAAAATAAAGGAAATAAATGCGAAAACATTAGTAATGAAGGGGTTAGTGCTAGTACAATAAACCTAAACTTAAGTACCCCACCTGGTGTACCCTCCCATGTTGGGCAATGAAGTCCATCATGCCATTCCCTTGAGATGATTAAGTAATCCTTGTCTATACCCTTGTTGGACTTAGGGAGACACGATATTAGCCCAGCCTCGAGGACTTTGGTTTTCAGATAATACCTTTGCCCTGTTAGTTTGTGAAGGTTGTAAATCCAGTTAACATCGTGGTGGGATAGGTTTACATTCATTCTCTCATTAAGAGCATCTACACTACCTAAAATCCTAAACACATTGGGGGCGCACTGGATGGGGGAAAGTCTATGAGTTATTAGATAATCCCTAGTTACTCTACCCATCGGGATTCTCATCCCTCCCTTTATAAAAGCAATCATAGGGATTAAAACTTCTCCCTCCTGCCTCTGGGCATGCCATTCCCCCTGTTTACAGTAACTAATTGAAACCTCATGTGGGATTTGATATTAAGCTTTGAAGCTCTCTATGCCCTCTAGGAAGTCTGCTAGGTAAGCAAATCTATCCATGTTTAAGAAAGGATTGAGGGTGAAAGAAAGGCGAAGGGAAGTTAGGGGAGTCGAGGAGGGAAGGGCTCTGAATAAAGGCAAGTAAGAGAAAATGTTTAAATGACTTACGCAAGGGAAGGAGGTTTCCTCGGACTGGTTCTTGATATTTAAGAGTGAAAAAAGTGAAGCAAAATGAGGTCCTTAAGTAATATATGTATTAGAGGGAAAGGCACGCGGGAGGATTCCTACCCAAGTTCCAACAAAATCCTTAGCCGTTGGATCTTCATCGTACCGTAGAACGTGGGGGACATGGAGCCGCATAAATTTAATATTGATGCGTCTCGAATGCCGAAACATAAAAAATGTGCTTTAGGCAATTGAAAAGACACCTGCACAGACAGAGGTAGCGTATGAGAAGAGTTGAATAATTATTGTAATATCGAAATCCTCCTTTTTCCTCAAGGAGCAAAAGAGGAGAATTTTGAGGGCCTATTGTGGGGATAATAGGCCCAAAAATGTATATAGGGTCGTGGGCCCTATCCGAGAACATTAAATGGTCCGATGACAGGTAAACATTAGTATGGAAGTGCAAATTAGTGAATGAAGAAAGGGGACTGATTATAAAAGCATCACGAAGGTTGTTCGAGGACAAATGCCTTTTTGGCTTAATGGTGCAGAGGTCAAAAGGGTTGACATGCCATCAAGAGTGACATTGCAGGCAGTTCTACTGATGAGGATAGGCATTGGGAAGGAATAAGATAAGGGGAAGGTAAGAAATATCTAAGGGAAAGCTGCTACCACCGCATTAAATGCTCTGTAGCTAACTCTCTGGT
This sequence comes from Quercus bicolor, assembly GCA_025762765.1. Taxonomy (NCBI): domain Eukaryota; kingdom Viridiplantae; phylum Streptophyta; class Magnoliopsida; order Fagales; family Fagaceae; genus Quercus; species Quercus bicolor. The sequence continues at coordinate 889 of JAOXJQ010004459.1, read as the reverse complement.
TGCATTAATGTGGAGGTGATGCCTAAATAAAGATGTTCAGCTTTACAGCTACCCCCAAAAGCTTCAGGAAGGTGTTGATGGTACAGGAGTAAAAGCCAACCATTTGCTCTACACGTGGAGGGCTAAGATGGAGTAAAGGAGGGTAATATAAAAAGGAGAGATCCCATTGCAAAGGGGATCATAAAATTAGTAGAAAAACAATACTGTAGAATTGAAGTTGTGCTCAAGTCTAAGAGTAATGTAATCAAGAACTACTTTCCTTGGACTTAGCCGAGGAGGACTTTCTTTGCATAAAACTTTCTTTTCATGGTTTTCCTACCATCTTCAATTCATTGTGAGCGTTGTATAGTTCATTGAAGCCTAGTTTTTAGGCCACTCTCTACAAATTCATTGTGTTGGGCTCTTTGGGCTTTAATCCATTTACCTTTTAGGCCTAGGATCCAAAACTTGCCCTTACAAATTTAAATATAGATTTAATAATTTATATGGATTTAATCAATAATAAATATATATATATATATATATATATATATATATATCAATAGTAACCCTAAAATAGATAAATACCAAAATATTTCGTTCCAATGAACAAATCGAAACGAGTCCAAAACGGTATTTAGAATATTGATATTAACTACTCAATTGAAGGCTCTCCAAAATGTTAATCTCCTCCACAAGTACTATTAAGGCTCAAGGTGGTGTGACCATGTGAGACATAGTAGCCAGTTGTTCATGGTCCCTATTTGCAATTGGAGTGAGCACATGAGAAGTCTAAAAGACTCACAAACGATCTTGGAAAAAGGCCCAAGTAGTGCCAATGATGTTAGATCATATTCGGCATAATAGTCTATGTCTACCATATATAGACCTACTAGCTACATTTTTAATA
>JAOXJQ010004423.1:0-10930 GCA_025762765.1 Quercus bicolor | reverse complement strand
AGGATTTGACAATGGAGAGAAAGAGAGTAGAGGAATTTGAAGAGTCTCTATATGAAGATTGTGGATGAATCAATCTTATTTTTCTCTAGAGTTTCTCTCTCAAAATTCTCTCTAGAAGCTCTCTCAATATTGTGGATATAAGGGTATATATATAGTAGGGTGAGAAGGAATGTGAAAAGTCAGTTTTTCCCAAATAGGGTGTTCTAGCGACTTGACCTCGTGATTGGGTTGAGTCGCGAGTTCAAGTCGCGAGCTAACAGCCTGGCCAGCCTAGTATTTTTGTCCTGTAGTGCAATAGCTAGTGCGACTCTTCAGCTTTTGGCATGCTTGGCACATGTGCAACTATCTGGTGGCTTGAAAGCCGCGAGCCACCCGCAAGATCCAGTCATGAGTCCCTGCTTCTTTGCACAATCTTGAGCATTTCTTCGCACAATCTTGAGCATTTTTTCACGCTCTCTCAGACACTACCCTTACATGATTCCCACCTAAATACAAGATTACTAATTGCTAAAATAGAAGCAAATTTGGCACTGAATAAGCCAACAAGATGGTTGATAAAATTCAACCTTACAAATTGTGCGGATTCCAGTACGCGAGTTCAATCTCCAACTAGAGAAGGTTGTTGGCTGTAGAGTCCTTCAGTTCATCACACGATGAAGATCGAGAAGATGCTTGGTCGCAAAACCCAACGGTGCACAAACACAGCAACTTCTTCACATGAAAGATGAACTAGGGCAAATTCTGTCTCTGGTCACAATTTGCTTAAACAAACTTTGCTTCACACTTGTGCAACTTTTGTCCACTTTGACGACTCTTAAAATAATCCTTTTATATGTCTAGGGTTGTGAGAAAAGAAAGCCTACACATATAATCACAGATTGGAGTTAAAACAGAACTGAAATTCTATTTTTCATAAACCTCGACAGATGTCTATCTATTGAGCTACTATCGAGCTATGGGCTTCAGTGGTTCTTCAAGGCTCGATAGATGGCTAGCTGTCGAGCCTTAATGAATAACCCTTTCTGCACTTAAATCTTAGACAAACTTGCATGGCTTTAACACTTGAACTTGAAACAAGGTTTCTTGAAGTATTAAATACATCCTAGATCTACCCAATTACAAGTAAAGTGCATTTTAGCAAAGGATTAGCCAATTACATACAGTAGTGACATATGTTCCTAACAAGTGAATCACGTATGTCCTAACATGATAGCCAACATGCCTTTCATTTAACTTGTGTAAAAGAGTCTCATCTCAAACAATATGTCTTTGTAGTCGATGCTTAAACTATAGATAACTTTTTTCCCTAAAATACAACATCATTTTATGAACTCCCTTGTTTCAAGAATACAATCAACAAAAGTATTTTTCCAAAGAAAGCAAAAGTCAAGAAGTAACAGATTATATAATGAAGGATACCAAAACATAGATATTGCACTAATTGATTTAGGAACCAATGTGTTACTAAGTTCCAAAATATATATTATTTGGAGTTGGCCAAAAGCCTTGTAGTTCAATTTGTTGGTACCTCCTAGTGTTTCCAATTGAGACATGTAGGGTTTAAATCTCCTAGCCTCCGTCGAAACTATTAAAATTATTGTGTGATTGGGTGATGATTGAATGATGAGTGGAAGCATGAAAGAGAGAGTGAACACGAAAGTTTATGTGGTTCAACTTCACCAATTCCAAAGAATTTTTAAAATAATTTTCCATAGAATAAGCAACGTCAAAATCTTTTTCTACTTTTGACTTCTATTGAGTCTAACGATTTATAGGAGTTCACGTGATAGCTCAATGCTAATGATATTCTTTTTGATAGGCAACATGCCTTTCATTTAACTTGTGTAAAAGCGTCTCATCTCAAACAATATGTGTTTGTAGTCAATGCTTAAACTATGGATAACATTTAGCCCTAAAATACAACATCATCTTATGAAATCCTTTGTTTCAAGAATACAATCAACTAAAGTATGTTTCCAAAGAAAGAAAAGTTGAGAAGTAACCGATTATATAATGAAGGATACCAAAACATAGATGTTGCACTAAATGATTTAGGAACCAAGGTGTTACTAAGTTCCAAAATATATATTATTTGGAGTTGGCCAAAAGCCTTGTTGCTCAATTGGTTGGGACCTCCTAGTATTAATAATTGAGACATCTAGGGTTTAAATCTCTAAGCCTCCTCGATACCTCCTTGACACCTCCTCGATACCTCCTCGATAGCTAGCTATCTGTCGAGCTTCCTAAGCATTTTCTTATCGTAATCTTGCCAGCACCTCGACACCTTGTGGATCGATTGAGAAAGTTTCTATCCCCTCAATAGGTTCTCGACACCTAATGGATCAATCGAGCTTCATCTCTTACTTCTAGCGTTTCTTTCCTTGATAGCTTCTCGACCCATTATCTATCGATGTTGCTTTTTTATGACACCTAGTCGACAGATGCCTCGACACCACCTCGACACCTCATTTGTCAAGATTTACTAAAGGTTCTATTTAAGCTCCTCATGCGATCCGCCTATCATTTTCTCGATATCTCTCTCGATTGATCTCCGTTTTCTCTTCCAAACACTTTCTTCTCTCCCTCAAATTTGTTCTACAAGGTTTCTTCAAGCTTTACCAAGCTTTTCTTCACGTGGTAAGCTTCTATTCTTTCGCATTCATGCATTCATGTTTTTGAAACCTAAGTTTTGGGATTTTTTTAAATTTGGGGTTTTTCAAAATTGATGAGATATTGTTGAAATTTTGGGTTAGTTTTTGAATATTTGATCTTAAAAATGTCATGCATTGCATAACATTTGCATTATAACAGTATTGTCATGCATTTAGATGTGTGCAATCTCTTTGTGTGCTGATAGGATTGGATTGGGCTAAGCCCATGATGTATTTACTTTGCACGTCACATGTTCATGCATTCTCCATGCATATGTACTTCTTTTCATATATTCTTCTTATTGTGAACTGTTTTGGGACTTTTCTGATTGTCTTTTCCTCTCTCTCCCTCTCTTTCTGTTTATGTTAGTCATGTCTATAGCACCTAAGCGTAAATCTACTTCGGCTCGGAACCCTCTTCGTTCCGGTGCTTCTTCATCTTCTGATCATGCACCTCTTTCTCTTCGGTTCCGTGATGATGATGCTCACAACACATTTTCAGAGAACTTTTCTCGACGAGGCATTCATTCGGAGCGCCAAGTCATTTTGGGTCATTTTGCTAACACTGACCTTCCCACTGTCATTCATAGTCGGGAATGGGAGTATCTTTGTGATAAGCCCATCACCTTGTAGCTCAATTGGTTGGCACGTCCTATTGTTTCCAATTAAGACATGTAGGGTTTAAATCTCCTAGCCTCCATTGTAACTGTTCAAGTTATTAAGTGATTGGATAAGGATTGAATGATGAGTGGAAGCATGAAAGAGAGTGTGCACACAAAAGTTTATGTGGTTCAACTTCACCAATTCCAAAGAATTTACAAAATAATCTTCCACAAGATAAGCAACACCAAAATCTTTTTCTACTTTTGGCTTCTATTAAGTCTAATGATTTATAGGAGTTCACGTGATAGCTCACTACTAATGATATTCTTTATGATAGGCTACATGCCTTTCATTTAACTTGTGTAAAATATTCTCTTCTAAAAAAAAATATATTTGTAGTCGATGCATAAACTATGGGATAACTTTTAGCTTTAAAATACAACAACATCTTACGAAATCCTTTTTTTCAAGAATAGAATCAGCAAATGTATTTTTCCAAACAAAGCAAACGTCAAGAAGTAACCAATTATATACTGAAGGATACAAAAAAATAGATGTTGGAGTAAATGATTTAGGAACCAAGATGTTACTAAGTTCCAAAATATATATTATTTGGAGTTGGCCAAAAGCCTTGTAGCTCAATTGGTTGACACCTCCTAGTGTTTCCAATTGGGACATGTAGGGTTTAAATCTCCTAGCCTCCGTTGAAACTATTAAAGTTATTGTGAGATTGGGTGATGGTTGAATGATGAGTGGAAGCATGATAGAGAGTTAACAGGAAAGTTTATGCGGTTCAACTTCACCAATTCCAAAGAATTTTGAAAATCATTTTCCATAAAATAAGCAAGATCAAAATCTTTTCCTACTTTTGACTTCTATTAAGTCTTTTGATTTATAGGAGTTTATGTGATAGCTCATTGCTAATGATATTCTTTGTGATAGGCAACATGCCTTTCATTTAACTTGTGTAAAAGATTATCATCTCAAACAGTATGTATTTATAATCGATGCATAAACATTGCATAACTTTTAGCCTTAAAATACAACATCATCTTACGAAATCTTTTGTTTCAAGAATACAATTAACAAAAGTATTTCTCCAAAGAAAGGAAAAGTCAAGAAGTAACTGATTATATATTGAAGGATACAAAGAAACAGATGTTGGACTAGATGATTTAGAAACCAAGGTGTTATTAAGTTCCAAAATATATATCATTTGGAGTTGGCCAAAATCCTGGTAGTTTAATTGGTTGGCACCTCCTAGTGTTTCCAATTGAGATTTGTAGGGTTTAAATCTCCTAGCCCCCAATTATTGTGTGATTGGGTGACGATTGAGTGATGAGTGGAAGCATGAAAGAGAGAGTGAATTGGAAATTATATGCGGCTCAGTTTCACCAACTCTGTAAAGTTGTAATTTACAATTATGTGTTTTGGAAGCTTTATTCCATGCCGAATTTGATTGTAATTTCATTCAATCTGTTGTACCCTTTATTTATTGTGGGATTTAATTGCAAGGGTTGTGTGATATAGAGAGAGAGTGTGAAGACTCAAGCTATTGAAGACAAAAGGGTTTTCGTGGGTAGCTCGTGATTAAGCATCCTGCAAAATGATGCAAGTGTCCTGCACATGACTGGAATGCGAACAGTCAGGATAAATGGAGACTGCTGTGTTTCGCGAGTATCTCGAGAGTAAGGCCTTCCCTCGAGACACCCGCGAGACATTCTGTTCTACCAGTCTATACTATCTGATACACACCTTTTGTACCCATACTATATATGCCCTCATTACCCAAAATTGTTGATAAGAGCTTCTGAGAGAAAACCCTAGCCAAAAACCTTGAGAGTTAGAGCTTGCTATACACACATATCTCTACACATTTGCTTATGGATTTTCTCAACTCCTACCTATCCATTTCCATATCATTGAGAGGTTGATAGCCCAAACACTTATCACACCCTTTCAGAGTGTCAAGTGAGAATTTGGTACTGCCGGGAAGCATTAGTAGAAGCCAAGGATGGCAATTGCAACATGGTGCTTGTTGCGGGATTTGAAGAGCTAGACAAGACACAGTTCTGAGTAGCCTTGTTTGAGTAGGAACTTGGAGGGCTTAGGTACATCGGGTGGATTTGACTTGGAGGGTCTCTTGCTAACCCATGTATCTCGACTGATTGTCTAGTGGAACGATTACCGTTTGGAGGGCGGCGGAGAGGTTTTTTGCCGAGTTCTTCGGTTTCCTCTTCGATAACACATCAGTGTGTTATCTTATTTTTGCATCTCTTTTCCCTTAATCCTTGCCATTTAATTTCTGCTATGGATGTGATTTTATTTGGTTTAGATTATGTTATCAATTTTGTTTTAGCTTATTTACATTTTCCGCACATGCATTGTTTATTGATAAGCTTGAATTGGTAATTTGTAATTTGGGGTTCTAAATGTTCAAGGGTGTTTTACAAACATTTTGAACATTCAATTGGTATTAGAGCAGGTGCACTCATTGTGGTTTAAATACCTTAGTGCGATCCTTGAGAAGTCCGAATGAGGGCTTTTTTATGTTCAATAGATGAAACTGTTTGGGATGCCGTTGATATTGGATGGACTAGGCCAGAGGTTGCCAAATCCACATGGGATAAGGTAGCTCTTATGGTGTCTAATGTGAATAGTAAAGCACTAAATGCTATTTTTTGTGGTGTATCTCCAGATGAGTTCCACAGGATATCTCACATCACTATTACCAAGGAGGTATGGGAGATATTGGAGACCACTTATGAAGGAACAAAGAAGGTGAAAGACACCAAGTTGCAAATGTTGACCACTCGGTTTGAGGAGCTGAAAATGAGTGAGAACGAGTCTTTTGACTCTTTCTATAGCAAGCTGAATGAAGTGGTCATCGGCAAGTTCAACTTCGGGGAGGAAACAGAGGACTCGAAAATAGTTAAGAAAATTCTTCATTCATTGTCGGAGAGCTTCCATGCAAAGGTCACAGCAATTTAGGAGAGTAAGGACCTTGATGATAACAAAGTCCAAGAACTAATTGGCTCCCTTCAAACTTATGAGTTATCATTGCCCTCACAAAGGAAGAGCAAATCCTTTGCACTTAAGACTATTAATGAAAGGGCAGAAGCTCACGATGCTTCAGATAAGGATAGTGTTAAGAAAGAAGTTGCTTATCTAGCAAAGAATTTCTAAAAATTCCTGAAGTTCAAGAACAGTGGAAAATTTGTTGAAAAAGGGAAGTTCCTAAGTTTTGGAAAGGATAAAAAGGACTTCAAAAAGAGAGAAGAGAAGGAGTCCCATTCTACTCAAGGAGTCGCTTGTTCTGAATGTAATGGACATGGCCATTTCAAAAAGGAATGTCCTAATTATTTGAGAACGAAGGGCAAGGCCTATGCCACCACTCTCAGTGACCCAGATTCTTCCAACTTTGATTCGAAGGAAAGCTATGATGGAGAAGGGAATTACTCTGTTTTTATGACTGTTGCTTATGTTGAATCAATGGATGATTTGAGTAAGCTTGTTGAAGAGCTTGGAGAGCATAGTGATGAAGAATCAATGGGAGTTGTAGAAGAATCAGATGCTAAAGAAAATAAAAGTACAGCCGGTCTTCAAGAGAATTACAACTTACTCCTTGAGAAGTCAGGAGAGTATGCAAGGATGGCTAAGGCAGCCGTGAAAAAGATGAAGAAGGCAAAGGAGGACTATAGAAGTCTCCTAGTGCGATACAAGGAGACCAAATGTGAAGTGGAGATGATGAATGGAGAGCTGACCGAAACCTACTCAAAGATAAAATTTCTTGAGCATGAGGTGATTCAAGCCAATGCCAAAGTAGAGCGAGTGTCCTCCAAGAAGCTTGATGAAGTTCTTTCTCATCAAAAACCTTTCTCTGATAAGACTGGATTGGGATATATTGGAGAAAGTAGTTCAGCCGTTAATGTCTCCAAGGAAATGAAGTTTGTGAAAGCCAAGGAGCCAATAGTGGTTACCCCTACTGTTGAGAAAGTGAAGGAGGAGAAGAAAAAGAATGTCGTTGACCAACGGGTGTTGAATAAGCCCCACAACCAATCTGTGGTCAAACCTGAAGCCAAAGGGAAATCTCTTCCAAGATCACAAAGAGGTCTGAGAATGAACCATGTCTGTCATCATTGTGGACTTCAAGGGCACACCAGCCCTAATTGTCATAAGTTGAGATCATTGAATAATGCTAGGGATCAAAGGTTAAGAGGACCAAGATATGACAAAAGGAATTGGGCTGTTGAGCAATGAAGAGGTCGAGATGGTAATTTCGGAGTGATGGAGGTGATGAAGATGATTGATGCATTCACCACCTATTTGGCAAACTTCAACAAAAGGTTTGAAGGTCACAACACTCGTACCCAATCCTATAGGATATCACCCCAAACACATGTAACTTGTGGGTGAAGAAGGGTACTCATGCATGATTATCTCCTATGTCCATGCATCAATTCTTCCAATGCTTAGGATTATAGGTTCATGCATCATTTCATGCCTTGTTTTCCAGTTTTAAGCATGTTTCCTTCCCAAGTTATGTTTTGTTCTTGCTTTTATTGATCTTAATTTACTTATCCTATTTTTCAGTGTGTTTAGAAATTCAAAAACCATAAAAATTGAAAAATCTTCGAAAAGTTTGATCGCTTGTTTTGTATATATCACATGTGAGTTTGGCTAGTACCTTCGTACTTATGGTGTAGTGCATTTATGAGCTTAGCTTGTTTTGTATGCACATATGTCTTTGTGGGAGAAATCTTGAAATCTATAGGTGACTGTTGTAAATAGATCTTCAAGCTCGTCATGAATGATTGGTCAATAGTCTTACTGGTCTTGATACTCACATATACTTGTGCCTATATATCTTCCCACTTTTATTTTTATGTTTTTGCTATAAGAGCTCACCATATGTAAATCTCACAATGAAAAGGAAATTATGAGCTACAAAAGTCTGTCGCACATACTAGTATTTGATTAGAAAAAAGGGAAAGCGACTTTTGTATTGAAATGTATGGTGCTCAAAAAGCCAAAGGCTAACTCTTAATGTTGAAATATCAAAAATTCCAAGCACTGATCCTAAAAAGAGATGTATTATCCAAAAAGGATCAATTTTTATGATTTATGCAAAAGCCAAATGAAAAGCTTCTAAGTTTTGTAATCATTCTCTTGTGGGAGGTCATATATGTTCATTTCTATAATTGAGATAGACCACCTAATTTCGTACCAGTTGTGTATGTCTTGATTGAATTGACCATTGAAGCTTCACTCTGGTTTATGGACTATTCCACATTTGATACTCACCCACAACACATAAGACTTTGTTCAATTAATGATTATCTCATTTTTGTGATTGTACTTGTTCAAATGTGATGTGTATGCTCATATACTTGTTGATCAAATGCAAAAATATTTTTGAGTGTTTTATATGTTTTTGAAAGTGATTTTTTTTTTTTACTTTCATGTCTTTAGTTTTTTATCAAAATGCATTTTTGTGTTTTTCTCCAAAAACTGGTTCAGAGGTAGTTTCGCGAGAAGCTCGCAACCTAGAGCTTCTCGTGAAAGCTGATTAAGGGAAATAAAATTTTTTTTTTTGTCAATTCATACAAAGAGTCTCGCTACTATCTCGCGAGTATTTCGTGACTAACCACTTCTTGTGAAATGTTTTTAGGCAAAAACTGAAAATTTTTCAATTCATACAGAGGCTATCGCGACTGTCTCACCGCTTATTCGCGACTAACAGCTTCTTGCGAAAGCTTTTGAGCTTCAGTGGCCATTATCGCGACTAGCTCGCTACTACCTAACCCGCGAAAAATGTGTGTTTTTAGTTTTATAAGGCAGATGTGATAGGTTTTCAAATCACTCTTATTTCCCTCACTTAAAGTCTCTCGAACCCCCCTCAACCTAAAACCATTTTTCACTTAAAACCCATCACTCTCAAGCTTATTTTCTGCATTTCCAACTTCAAGGTATGTCTTCTAAAACATTTTTTTCATGTTTTTCTAAATTTATGCAGAAATTTAAGTTAGGGTTCTAAAATTTTGAGGATTTTTTGAAAATGGGTTGGGGTTCTTAATTTTGTAAAAATATTTCCAAATCTTTGATTGAGCTGAGTCCCATTTGTTGTTTGTGTATCTGTGTTGGCTCCATGAGACATTGTTAGCTTGTATTGAGGCAGTTTTCACCATGTTCATGCATTGTTCATAGTTGGGATTCACTGTTGCATGCTAGATGTTTGACAGAATGTCCTAGTGACATTCTTGTGTTGAATTGGACTTAACTGAGTTCCAATGCTTGGATATTGTCTTGATTGATCATGTTTATCATGTTTTGGTCATTGTTTGTGTGTTTTACACACTTTGTTCATTTTGTACCTCAATACCATGCCATGCATACACTAGGCACACACTTAGGCATCCTCTAGGCACACCCTATGCATCACATGCTACACACATGCATCAGCACATGCATAACCCTGGCACACACAGTCATGGTTACTTCATTCATGCACTATGTTATTGTTTACATGGTTAAACACTTATAGCTTGCTGTTTAATGTCTGTTTGCTTTGTTTTGAGTTTGTTATGCTTTGTTGTGCGCTGTTTTTCTTATGATTTAAAGTAACTTGAATCTAATCAAGTTTTGTGTTCTATTTTGTGGTTGTGCACATGTTTCTTGTCTGTTCTGTGTTTCCATATGTAGATGTCTCCGTTTAAAATCTCAGTTGTGAAAGGAGGCAGCAGGAAAGGGAAAAAGCCCATGATTGATGTTGATGACCCTTCACCGAGGTCAAAGAGGACATGTTTTTCAACAGGAGTGTATGACCCTCACTTGTTCAAATCTTATGCTGCATTCCTGACCTACACAAGCAACTTTTGAGATGCTCCATTGCTGGTTGAAAGGGCCATTGATCAACCCTCTCTCCTAGACACCAATATTCCAATATGGTTTGCCACTAAGGATTGGAACTTTCTTCTCTTAAATCTTGAGGATGCATACGAAAACTTGGTGAAAGAATTTTATGCCAATGCCATTGTTGAAGGAGAGGAAATCAAGTGCTGGGTGAGAGGAAAGCAATTCTCAGTTACACCCGTCTACTTAGCCGAAATTCTAAACATCAACAGGCCAATATTGCCTATCCCACCGGTATATGATGAATTGAATCCGGATGAGGAGGTTCTTCGGGAAGCTTTAGGAGCTAATTTGGAATTCTCCCCCAATGGGAAGTCAATATGTGGCATCTCTTTCTCCCAAATTAAGGTTGCTCATGATGATCATGTTTAGCAACCTCTACCCTCTATCCAGCACAAGTTACATGAATCTTGGTCGAGCATTATTCTTACATGATTTGATCACTAACGTGGAGATTGATGTGTGCTCTAATATTTTCCACATTGTAGCAAAAACGGTTGACCAGATTGCTTCAAGGAATTGTATTCCTTTCTATTGCCTTATCTCAAAGAGCTTGAAGTTCAAAGGTGTTCATCCATCGGAAGATGAGCATCCATATCCAAGGCAAAGTCCAATTAATATCCGCACTCTCTATGCAAGCATGAGTCACACTAAGAAGAATACCAAGCAAGAAAGTCACGCTACTCCAGGAAGCTCAAGCTCTACATCCCATGTTTATGATGAATAGCTAGACAACATCATGGCTACTCTCCAAGAGATTACTA
>JAOXJQ010004325.1:0-10940 GCA_025762765.1 Quercus bicolor | reverse complement strand
GTTTAATACTCTCCACTCTCCACTCTCCATAATAGTGAAAAGCGTATGTTTTTATTTTTCCAAAACTACGTTGCCATGGCCCATGAACGTTTCTCTTTTTTTCCTTAAGATATGAAATTACATTTTCGTCGATAAAATCCAATCGTACCAACGCATATTTCTATGGGTTTTTTCGTAATTTGATTCCACTATAACGCACCGTTTCGCACGAAAAGGAAATGCCCCAAAAAAAGAAAAAAAGAAAAAAAAGAAAAAAAAATTGATGATAACAAGCTCAAGCAAGTACGATGGGTCTGACGGATTCTGCTCAATGTGCTCAAGCAGATCTTTTGGCTTTCTGGGTACTTGGAAATTTTTTTTTTTTTTTGGTGTTTTTCTTTTTAAATGTGATGAATTGTTTTGAGGGGTTTTATATTTTGGGAAAAACTATAGAACTTTTTCATTTTAGATATGTTAAATTTGTTAAAATTTTGGGGGTATTTTTTATATATTATTGGATCGCCAGGTGCTTTGCGATCTGGGTATATGAGACTTTTGCCTTAGGGTAATCATATACTGAGAGAAAATCCAATTGGATTTTAAATTAAAGTCCACTTTTGAATTATTAGGCCAGGTTATTCTGATTTTTGTTGTTGTTGCTAGTTCTAGGGTTTTGAATTAGGCTGAACTTTGTGTGTGTTTATTTCAATTTTAAAGGTTTTACATCGACGGTGATTATTGAGAGTGATTTCCTTCGATAAGTACAAAATTATTAGAAATTATATTATTGTGACTGATATAGGAAGAGTCGAGTTGGAGGTCATGGGACATGCTTGGGGAGTTTGTGGATAAGTACACTGTTTGTGTCGAAGCTGTGTTTGCAATGCTGAAGAGCAATAGGGGTTAGTGTCAAAGTGGTCGATCACGACATCAGGCCTAACATGCTCAATTTGCTTAATCAGACTACGGTAATTTGTGTTTCTATATCACTTTTATTTTTCTGTTATTGTTTACTATTCTGTTGTTTAGTTAAATTGTTTCATAGAATGCGAAATCCTAATCTTACTCGGTAGATTGGTAGATTATGGGTGCTTTGTGTTTTGCTTATTCTTTGTAAATTGCAATTTTTCTTAAAAAAATGTGATGCACTTTACCTGTATAAAGACAACATGTTGAAAATATTCTTTGCTTTTTGATAATTTTAAATAAAAAAGCATATTTGATCTGTATCTTTTAGTTTTCACCAACATTTAAGTAAACTTAAATAATATTTAACGTAAGATTCTAAAAGTGTTTATAATGTTTGCTATTTTGTCACGTCATTTAGTTTGATGTTTCTCTTAATGTTTTCATGTCAGACCAATTTGAGAGATTGGTGCTTAGAAACTTTATGGGTATGTGTGTTACAAGAATACTCCTTTTGTCATTTAGATTCTAATATGTACTACTACTAACCTTTTTCCTTCATGTTGTTGACTACAATTCTAAAAGCTTTGTGTTTGTTTAGCCTTTTTATGTAGGCTGGTTAGTGCTACTTATGCAAAGGGTGTAAACTGTGTACTTATACAGGTATGAAGTTGGACTCTGATGTCAACATTTGTATTGTACGGCTACTTTAGAAACATTTCTTTATAGAAATTATGTATTTGATACATCTTCAGGAGTACTCTGTAGTTTCTGTTTCATCGTTCTTATGACTACAATATGGTTTTTGAAAATATGTTTTGTTCTTCAACTCAAAAATGTCTTCCTTTCGCTATCGTTATAATTTTTACGGATTGGAAAATGTGCATGTTAATGACACTAGAGGACCTTGGAGTTTGTGTAAAAAACTATTTATTGAGGCACTCAAATTTATTCTTACTGTAGTTGTAAAATATGTATGGTTTAATGGAGTCTAACTTGGTTTTCCTGATGCCAAATATGTTTTGGCATAGATTCCAAGTATTTGAACATCTGTCAGCACTCTAAATTGATTAGAGGTTTTGAAAATGCCAGTTTTAGTGTTTTTGGTTCAAAAACCTTGAAGCTATGGTCATCAATGATGCTCAGTTTAGTGCTCTTGGTTCAGATTTAGCTTTTCCAGTTTGGGTATATTTTTAATGAATGATTTCATTCCTAATAATGGAAATTTCCCTAAGCTTCTCTTTTATAAGATGACCCAACAATCATGGCCTGGGAGCTTACGCAACAGTCTATGTGCAAATTATATCCTTCATGGAAAACCATTTAGGTTAGAATAATCTTCTCTCTTCTTTTTATGTTGTTTCCAGCTTAGATCTATCTTCAAGCTTCTACATTCATTTTTTTTTTATACTTAAAAAGGTTTACTAGCTTTGCTTTCTTTTAAGTGTAATCTATTCTAACCCAAACCAATTGAATTTCATTTAGCATTAATTTTTTATGGTCACGTTGGAGAATTACTACACCTTAGTTTAATCTTTTTGTTATATGAACTGTTTTTTATATGAGCAGGTTTTCTAGGGGTCTTGGTGGGCCATGGGTGTTTAGATTAATGGTAATTATCTCTTTAGGAGTTGTCCAATTTGATAGCTTCATGTCATTAGTGTTTTATCTAAGCTTTTGATGATTGTTGGTTCTATTTGTAATATCAGTTCTAATGGACAATAGAGTAGCGTTTCATACAAGTGCCAAAGCCTCAAATTGTTCTCTGTCTAATTATCTCCCTCAGGCTTAACACGTGGTGCAATTATTGGAAACATGTGTTTATTGACTGATTACGGGATGTCAATCGGTCAGAGTTGTTAGAGTTCTGTTAGAGAATTAGTTTTGGTTTCCCGACTAAATTGATCTAGCTTATCCCAGTCCTAGGACTCTTTTATTGCATTACAGAGTGTGCTGCATAATATCAGATTCAGATATTTTTCAATCTCTCTTTCTCTCTGTTTTATTCTCACACATACAATCTCAAACTCCTTTAGAGGAACCATCGGTATTGAGTTGTGCATTGCATACAAAACTCACTGTGTTGGTTAACCTATAGATCAGAGATACATTGCAGCCTCCTCTGGGCTGAATCTTGCCGCTGGCGGTGACCAAGAACTCTTCCCTTGCTGTAATGAGTAATCTTCCCTCACCTATTAATATATATGTTTTTATTATAGCTTTGCTTCATCTAACTATTGTTGTGCTGGACCTATCAAAAAAAAAAAAAAAGCTATTGTTGTGCTGAATGCCTCCCTACAATTATTTTTATCATTTTATGGTGAATGTTCTCTGATGGATTGGTGAATATTGAACCTTAGATTTATGAGATGTGCCATTTATAGGTTGCATTTGTTAATAGATCTTGTTGTTTGAGCATTATTTTTGGTGATTGTACTGTCATTGGATACTACTGATTAGTGATTGGACTTGTCCCATTGATGTTAGTTTGATTTGGAATGTGATAATAGAACCATATTTTCGTTTTTGTCTCCAATTATTTGTTTGGATTTTGTTATTTGCACTTTTATATACCTTTTCGGCATGGGGAGTGATAGAAGTCCTGCTCCAGATGGTTTTACTGCTAAAATTTTCAAGGTTGTCTGGCCTATAGTGAAGACGCTGTCATTTCAGCAATTACTTCCTTCTTCACATCCGGTAAGCTCCTCAAAGAAGTCAATTCTACAACCATTACTCTTGTTCCTCAAGTTCCTAATCCTTCCTATATTTCTGATTTCAGACCTATATAGCCTGTTTTAATATAGTCTATAAATGTATTACTAAAATACTAGCTAATAGGCTGAAAATCTACCTTGGTGTTTTGTTGAATTCTAACCAAACTGCTTTTATCAAAGAAAGGAATATCTCTGAAAATACTCTTCTTGCTCATGAGCTAGTGAAACACTATGTTAAGATCCCAGCTGATCTCACAAGTCTTAGGGATTGAATGGGTGAATGGAGAAGATTAAAAGGAATATGAGTAGGTTACTTTGAGGGAACCTAGGCCTCCATCAGAAGAATAGGGGATAGAGAGAGAAACTGAGTATTCATCTTATTTCGTGATTGATTCCCATTACAATGCTACTGTTCTCTTGAATACCCACAATTGTCCTGACCAATTAACTGTTCAATCAGTTATTTCCTTCCCTAACAGCCTAACTAATTCCCAACTATCCGCATGTGAGAAATCCCATTATTCACATGGACAATTAGGAGTTAGTTAATTGAAGGTACAATCCACTACATTACAATTACAAGGGTAAGCATTACAACAAGTAACTAAGTACAAACTCCATGTGGCATTACAGCTCAGCAGCTAGGCTTCATAGCAATAACTGTCGGTGCCTTAACATACCCTTTCCCTTGAAAGCACCTTGCCCACAAGGTGAGGGTATTTAAGCTGTGATTGAACCTAAGACTTCAGTGATGTCTATTCCTGAGCTGCTTCACCCTCTTCTGCAGAATGGCTATAGGTTCCAGCATCAATTGTCCATCGTGATCCATAGGAGGCAGAGTAGGAATTGGTGATATAGCTGGTCCCAGTGTAGGTTTTAAACAAGAGACATGGAAAACTGGATAAATGCAAGCTGTAGGAGGCAAGTCTAACTTATATGCTACCTTCCCCACCCTTTGAAGGACTTGTTAGGGTCCATAGAATCTGGGAGATAGCTCTTACTTACCTTTCTGAGCCAAAGACTTGTGCTTATAGGGCTGTAACTTGAGGTAAACCCAATCTCCAATGGCAAAAGATCTGTCACTCCTGTGCTTATCAGCCTGTATTTTCATTCTCTGCTGAGCAAGCAAAATATTAGCCTTTAATTGAGCCAACACTTTCTCTCTATTGCTCAAAAGGGTATCCTCAGCTTCAACTCTAGTGG
This sequence comes from Quercus bicolor, assembly GCA_025762765.1. Lineage (NCBI taxonomy): Eukaryota > Viridiplantae > Streptophyta > Magnoliopsida > Fagales > Fagaceae > Quercus > Quercus bicolor. The sequence goes on along the minus strand of JAOXJQ010004325.1, from coordinate 6,138 downwards.
TACCAGGGATGTACTGCAATTTAGGTGGAGGGAAGCCATATAAGGCTTCAAAAGGAGTGAGCTTAAGAGGTGTGAAAATTGGTATCGTACCAAAATTCAGCTAAAGGTAGCCACTGTACCCACTGATGAGGTCTGTCACCTACAGATACTCTCAGATATTGTTCCAGGCCTTTATTCACAATCTCATTCTGACCATCAAATTGAGGATGGTAAGCTGTAGACATGGCCAACTCCATACCCTGCAACCGAAACAGCTCAGACCAGAATTTGGAAGTAAAAACAGCATCTCGATCACTAACCAAAGTGATAGGTAAGCCTTGTAAAACACTTGCTGAAGGTACACTGCAGCTGCATAAAATGAGCATATTTAGTGAACCGGTCTACAACCACCAAAATGACTTCATACCCTTGTGACTTAGGCAACCCTTCAATAAAATCTAAACTGACATCAGACCAAGGTCTATCAGGAATGCCCAAAGGTTGTAGCAGACCAGCAGGTGCACTGGTTTCAGTTTTAATCCCTTGGCAGACTTCACACTCTCTAGTATACTACTTAATATCAGATTTCATACCCTTCCAAAAGAACTCTCTTTTGGCTCTATGAAGAGACTTGAGAAAACCTGAGTGGTCAGCCATAGGACTAGCATGGACATGGTGGAGTATCAAATGCTTGAGAGGGGAATTAGAGCCTAGATAGAATCTACCCTTAAACAAAAGAAGACCATTTTGCATAGAAAACCCTGTAGAAGTGGCACTATCAGATTGCACAGCCTGGATAAGACTCTGAAGCTCAGGGTCTTGTTGATAGATGTCCTTAAGAATGTCAATCCAGGTGGGATTAGGAAAAGAGATAAAAAATAACATGCTAAATTTGGAGTCTGAAATGTTCTCTTGCTCTAAATCCTCCTTTCTAGATAGAGCATCAGCCATCTTATTCTCTACACCTTTCTTGTATTCTACTGCAAATGCATATCCCATTAGCTTGGTAATCCATTTCTGTTGACCTGGTGTTCCTACCCTTTGCTCCAATAAGAATTTTAAACTCTGGTGGTCTGTCCTAACCAAAAAAGGTTTGCCCAACAAATATGGCCTCCACTTCTTCACAACAGAAACTAAGGCCAACCACTCCTTCTATTAGGTTGATAAATGCAGATTCTTGCCTTTCAAGGCTTGACTGTGAAAAGCGGTAGGTCTCTGGACTTGCATTAACACAGCTTCCAAACCAATTCCAGATGCATCACATTCAATAGCAAAAGGTTTTGAGAAGATTGGTAAAGCTAGAACTGGTGGACTAGCCACTGCCTGCTTGAGTTGTTCAGCTCATAATACAAATAGATTTGGGGGCCCAAATCTCCTAAGGCCCAGGGTTCTTTAACGAGTGTAAGGCCTCCACAATTTGTATATCCTATTTGGACTGTTTGCAGTAGCAATTTAGTCCATGACTTGTTATAGACACCTAGGCAAGAGAGTTGTTATATACATTCAGTTATTGTTTGTGCTCTGTTTTTTTTTTTTTATTCCTTCTAGTTTGAGTCAATTTTTAGTCAGCTTTTTCGATTTGAGTTATCCGACATTTTCATTGTTTTTCAATATTGATCTAGATTACGTTAATTATAGGAGGGTTGTGTTGTGACTAATGTAGGTTCAATTGATGTAGTTTATAAGGTGAAAGTGAAAGCTGCAGCAGATGTTGTAATTAGTTTTCTGCTGATTAAGCTTGTGTTCAATCATAAAATTGTACCCAAACTTATGAGGTAACAAACATTTTCCTGGGGCACTGGTGGAACTCACAGTGTGACTGTTTAAGGAGTCTGGTTTCCTGTTGCTGTGCCTGTTAGGTAGCTAGGTTAGGTTCACAGTTTCCGTATAGTCATATAGAGTCAGCATTTGGGAATAGTTTGTTGCACTTGCACCCAACAAGAGAGGATGGAGCATTGGGAGTGTAGGCAGTGGCGGATCAGGATTTTATTTATTTATTTTTTTTTTTGGGGGGGGGGGGGACTAAATATAACATGACTCCTAAAAAAAATATTTACTCAAAACAAATACTTAATTTCATAAATTAATTTTAACTTGATAACATTGTGTTGTAAGTTATTTCAATGTATTAAAATCATTTGCAACTGATTTTGAATTAAGCAAGAATTATATTCTAAGGAAGCAATATCTATTTATTTAAGTTTAAATCTTTGAACTTTTCTAAGGGGTTCAACGTCTAAAATTTCATCGTTTGGGACAAAAGATTGAGCAATAGCTTCTAGATCTTATTAATTTTTACTCTTAAAATATGTATAAATTGTGGATATTTTCCCATTACCTTAATTTGAAACCTATATATTTGAATTTTATAAACTAGTTATATAATTAATTAAAAAATAAAATTGGACAACCAAGTGTAAACTACCATATTACTTACTCAATACCGAACAAAACCTCCAATTATTGTCAAATAGAATTTTTAAATATGTAGATTCTAAGCTTTGTTTCTTCTCTTTTGAGAATACGTAGATTCTAAGCTAATTACTCAAACCATCATTTTTGAATTTAACATAACTTACAATAAAGGGAAAATTACACTTTACTATCTTAAACTTTACACTACATTACACTTTGCACTTTAAACTATTTGAATGCATGCTTTGTACTCTAAACTATGACCCCTGTTACACTTTGCACCCCGCCGTTAGTTTTATTGTTAAGATAGAACATGACTTGCCCATGATTTTTGCTTAGGTGAGTCATTGTTTAAAGACTAAAGCACTCTTTTTACAAACAATTATCAAAAGACTTTTTTTTCCTAGCTCTCTCTCTTTAGCGTGAGTAATTTTAATAACAAATCCAAGAAAAACATCATCTAGGCCATGAATATGAGGGTTGTGCTCAACTATATAAGGGTCACCGCACAATTTAAGAAAAATACACTCTTTTGAGCTGAGTCTTATGGACGATATTGAAAGAATAAAGCAAGAAAACACAAAATGAAACAATGAATGTAAATCTCTTTTATTTAGGGGGGGAGCCCAGCGAATCTGACCATGGGGGTGGACAACTGGGGGCTGAACAACCTGAATTGATTGGAACTCTTGAAGACAATCAATGGGATCCACAAAAATTCTAGAGTAGGGGCAGAAGTGTTACCTAACTGAGATGCATTCCGCTTATTCCAAATGCCCCAAGCAACAAAGGCTAAAATTTCTGCAAGATTGGGTGTTCATGAAAGTGAAAAATCCTGGTGAGTAAATCTCTGAAACTTGTAAAACGGCTAGAGAGATAGCTTCTGTAGTGTTCAACTTCCCACCAAATCTCTTTGAGAATGGCAATCCCATAGAGCATGGATAGCATCCTCCGTTTCCCAGTCACAACACTCATATGTAGCATTGCGAGTGACATGGCGAATTAAGAGGTTCTTCTTCGTTGGCAGAGCTTCGCAAGAGGCTCGCCACAAGAAATGTTTAATTTTATTTGGGACTCTGAGGCCCCAGATATCCTTTCAAATCCCACTATTTACTGTTGGGTTTGAAGGACCTGGATTAGATGAAGCCGTGGGTTCAGCTAACATCTGATAGGCACTCTTTGTAGAATAAATCCCATTTTTTGTCCATTGCCAAATCAAGGAGTCTTCAGGTCAGCGTGTACTGAGTGGGATTCTAAGGACAGCGTTTGCCTCATGGGGCAGAAGCTCCTCACGCATCCTATCTTCCAGCCAACATGGTCCATCCTCATCAATTAGAGCACAAACATGAGCATTATTTGGCAAATGCTTCTGAGGTGAAATAGCTTTCCTGGAAAACCGATCCGATAACCAAATTATTCCCTCTGATAAGGACAGTCTCTCCATTGCCAATCCTCCACATTACACCCATTCGTACAAGGCTTTGTGCTTTCAAAATACTTTGCCAAGCATGTGAACGATTAGTCTTTACTTCCTCATCCAAAATAGAACAATTAGAGAAATGTTTTGCCTTGAAGGCTTGGTAGAACAGTGAATTAGTGTTGTGAATTAGTCTCCAAACCTATTTACCAAGAAGTGCCAGGTTGAATTGTTCCAAATCTTTGAAACCCAAACCACCATGATTCTTTGGGAGACACAATTTGTTTCAACCAACCCAGTGAATTTTACAAGTATCCCCATTATATCCCCACCAAAACTTGCAGATCAAAGACTCTATCTTTGCAAAGGCCCTTGGGGAGTTTGAAGCAACTCATGGTGAAAGTTGGCATGGCTTGGATTACGGCCTTGATTAAGGCTTCTCTACCGGTTTGGGACAAGTTTTTCTTTCCATCCTTGTATTTTGTGCCAAATTCTTTCTCGAATATAGATAAAACTTTGTTTCTATGATATATTATGTAATGTAATAAACAGTAGACACTAGACAGGACTCAACAAACATATATTTTATTATTATTTAGGATGGTCAGACAGGCTTTGCAATTATGTTACATCTAAATAGATTACTCTTTGTTTTTGAGTTGGAATCTGATGTTGATAAGGTTTTGGTGGGAGAATCTTGATATTCGATAAGCATTTATCATCTTTCAAAGATATTCTGAGAAATCATCTATAGATGATTGATATTCTGTTTAAAACGGTTACTTTTTGGATTCAGATTCACAATCTTCCTTTTTAGTCTTATTATTAGTTCCATCTCGCTACCAAGCAATATTAAACTGTTAGCTTCACAGGACTTCCAAAAGTCTAGAAAGAAACAAAGAATAGTAGAAAACGTCCTTTATGGCTTTATCGTCTCATCCAAAAAGAATTTATTTTTTTATTATTTTTATAGAAGAACCTCGGTTCAATATTGTCTATAAAAGCCATTTTCTCTTTTAACAAAACATACATTTGGAAACACGTATGCTTTTCTGATGAAGGGGAAAAAAATTGTGGGGAAAACCCTCTTCAACTTTGTAAGGATGGCGGTGATTCTTGCATTGATGTTTCTTAACAGCAAGCCTCTTGAAGCTGCAAGGCCATTAGATGAGATGAAGTCAAAAAATGAGTCACAAGATCGACCAATTCCACCATCCGTGACTAATCCATGCACCTACATACCTGAATGGCTGAATCCGATGATGGAGGTGCTACTAATTAAAAATAATGAAGCTTTTGCTTTGGTTATTTTGTTAGAAATATGAAGGATTCCATTATGAAAAGAGCACGAGGCCTGTATCTAGACATCGATTTTTTTCTCTGAAGTTTAAGAAAGAATATGCAAAATTTTAGGGATCATATTTTTCAAGATAACAAAATAGAATTATAAAAATAAGTTCTTTCAAAGGCATGTTAAACTACTAAAAAAAGGGCACAATTTCAGGGGCCTGAAAAAGTAAAAGAGAAAGAATAAAAAAAATAAATAAAAAAGCGAGAGAGAGAAGGCCGCAATCCAGCACTAGGACTAGAGAAGGCTGCAATCCAGGACTAGAGTCCATAAAAGGATCCTCTCCGCTGGTTAAGGAAAGATAGAAGATTAGACCACAAAAAGAACAAAACATAAGGAATCGAATGTTGAATACTTTTTGTTTTTGTCGAATATTTTGAGTCCGTGGACCTTCTTCTAGTCCAAAATGATTCAAAATAAGCAGTAATTTGGACGTGGACGTGGACGTGGAAGTCACGTTCCCAACAATCAATATTAAACTCACAAATTCACAATGGGTCGTTCAAAATTCTAGAAAGGATCAGAAAATGACAATGTGTCGTACAAAATCCTAGAAAAGGAGCTTCCTGTTTATTTTTTTGGTAACAGCTTAAAGAAAAAGTAGAAATTGAAAAAGGCACCGGGCCTCATCTTATCCTAATGAAAAAAAAAAATTAAAAAAAATAAGGATATCGGTTCAATGACTTCAATCTCGTTCTTGTCTATAAAAAGCCACCTCCCCACTTAACAAAACTTACATTTGGAAAAAACACACATACTACTTCTCTAATGAAGCATACAAAAATGTGGTTGAAAACCCTTTTCAACATTGTGAAGGTGGTGATGATTCTTGCATTTCTGTTTCTTAACAGCAAGCCGCTTGAAGCTGCAAGGGCCTTGGACGACATGAAGTCAAAACTTGAGTCACAAGAACCAGCACAAATTCCCCCATCAGCGCCCAATCCATGCACCTACATACCTGAATCCGATGATGGAGGTT
>JAOXJQ010004311.1:0-10942 GCA_025762765.1 Quercus bicolor | reverse complement strand
ACAACTTGATCTTTATCATATATTAGGGAAAAACATTGTAATTAACGTTAACAACTTGATTTTTATGGTATTTGATTTTATATAAATTTATTTTTTTTTTTTATTTTTTTTTTTATTTATATTTTTTTCTTATAACAACTTCTTCACAACTTAAAATTATTATTTTAAATAGAAACAACTTCTTAAAAAAAAAAAATTTGGGTTGAAGTTTACCATGGTTGAAATTTTGTTTGTTAGATAAATATAGGAATGATTATGGATAATAGTTTTATTATGTCATGACTCTCATCTTTAGATTTTCAGGTCGCTATAAATAATAAGGCTAGATTCATGATTTATTTCATTAATGTAAGGACTGAATTTGGATTAGACCCAGTGTAGGATTGAGTTTAAACCCAACAAACCCAAACAATGAATTTATAGTGGGGGTGAAAGAACTAGTTCTACTCCTATAGATGGACCATAAAAGTTGCTGAATTAAGATTATTGAACACAAGTAAATAAGAAAATCCATCATCGGCACAGCCTGAGGAGCTTATGTCATGATACCTTCTACTATAACAAAGCTACAAGAGTTCACTATATTCTTACAAAGAATTCTTGATTTTTTCCGATCCTTTTCTTTAGGCCACTTTCCCATGCTTTATACTATAATTTTGGTGTCATCTCCATCATACACGTGTAGGTTAGATTCGAGGAACTCCTTCTTGTCCCATCCAACACCTCTCAAAACCATCAAATAGTAGCTGTAAAGCTGCTTAGCCACTGTTCAGGTATCATCTCTACATTAATGTGACCAGAAAGTTAGTTGGAAGGTATTTAATGTGAAGATAGCAACTTTTGAAGATATTTGTTGCCTCCCTTTACTCACCCCTTACCCAACGTCCAACTCCTAGTTGTGATGCAACTTTAAAGAAGGTCTAGGCTAATAGGACATTCTTACTGACCTCAGATCCTCATTTCCGAGATGACTTTTCTCCTCGGACGTGTGTTGGACTTATCTCGTACTATCTTTATTTTTCTCTTTATACCATTCCCATTATAACCTCATTTGGCCATTTCCGGATTGGTTAATGTTCTCGGATTGGGCTATAGGCCTAATTCGTACAGTTTTAATAATACCTCCTAACTAACTGGCCCCCACAATAACCTCTCAAAATCTTATTTTTCAACTCCTTGGGGGGAAATAAGGATTTTGATGTCCTCAGCCCATCCTGTTTATAGTTTTATTCCGTCTTCCCGTTCTCCTAAATGCCTTTTTACCTACTCAAGGCATGCTCCTAACGCTTCGGTGTCCAGAGCGTGCCATCATTAAATTTTGGCAGTACCTTTGTCCCCCACATTCAACGGCATGATGTAAATCGAACAGTGGAGGATTTTTCTAGTTTTACGAGCGGGAATTTTCCTACTTGTAATTTTTGCGCCAGTATAAATAGCTTTTCAAATCAATTCCTTTCCCTACTTTTAACAATCACACAGTCCTAGAGCACATACATTGAACCTGTTATTCTTTCTCACCTCTCAATGCGTCTACAAATACTAAAAATTTGTCTGAGGACCTTCTTTTCAGACCTGTAAGTTTCCTTGAGCCCTCTCAGTTTTCATTTTGAAACTTGTTAATTTTTCTTCAAAACTTCTTAGGAAAATGGGAAAGTTCAAATGTTAAGTTGAGTCCAAGGAGGGTATGGAAAAGTTTAGGGCTAAGTACGGGATCCCACCAATAGTAGGCATGAGGTATGCCGCTCAGGGGGGAATGGGTAGATGCTAGGAAAATAGGAGAGGTGGCCATTCCTATGATCGTCTTCATAGAGGGAGGGATGACCATTCCCATGGGTACCATCACTAGGAATTACCTCAGGTTCTTTAGACTATCTTCCACACAGTGCGCCCTCTAAACAAGAGAATGAACCTAAATTTGACCCACCACAATGTGAATTGGGTATACGACTTGCACCATCTGACGAGATAGGGATATTACTTTAAGTCGAGGTATCCTACAGTAAGGTTAATCCAGTGCCTCCCTACATCAAACAAAAACTTAAAGGAGGCCTTCTTAATCTTTTCTAGGGAATGGCACGATGGTCTACCCTATCCGACTAAGGAGGGAAATCCAGGTGGGGGTGTAGCTGTAAACTTATGTGTCTTGGTTTGTGTATAAATATATATATATATATATATATATATTTTACTTCCTAATTCCCCTGTTTTGAAAATTTTTTTTTTTTTTCATTTTAATGATTTTGCAGATAAAAGTTCTACTAGACCCCAGCTCAGTTTAGTCAACAAAGAGAGTTTGGATAGAATTTTACGGGCCGAGGTGTACGTAAACGAGGCCGACGGTCAACTACGAGTAGCACACCTGATTCTCAAGTATACACCCATTTCTCTTGCCTTCCAATCCCTTAAGTACGTGATAAAAGCCAACGATCCTCGACTCCACTATATCAGTGTTGCCTACCAAGGGTTCGTTATTCCAGAGGGTATTCCAATTCCTAAAGGTACTCCCCGTACTCAACCACTCTTTGTTGCCACCCCTTTAATAGGAGCATCCTCATTCCAACTCATTCTTGAAGAAGGGGAAGAAAAGAAAGAAGAAGAAAAAGAAGATTTAGAAGGGATCGTAGACGTATCGGACTCCTCGGACAAATTTGAAGTGTTTAACTAGCCTTTATCCCCCGAGAGTATATCAGACGAAATGGGTATCCAAAGGAAATCCCAAGGAGTTTGATGGAATTAATAGAGGACCAACCCGGGCGAGGTGCACTAGGGAAATCCACCCAGCCCAAACTTCCTCCTCTTCCTCCCAAATCTCCTCTACCTCCTCCTCAGCCATCTCTACCTTCCAGACCTGAACCTACTAATCCGAAGAGGAAGAGAGAGCAGAAAGGTAAAGATGTGGTGGAGACCGGGAGATCTCGTCCTACTCATGAAGACAAGGCTCAACGAGCTGCAACGTTAGCCATGCATCACATCGAGGCATGAAAAGGGTGAATAATCAGCCTCCGGAGCCTTAGGCTTCGCTTCCAGCACTCATGCTCGACAGTGAACCCTTAAGAGATGATGCATCACTCAAGGATTTCAATGGGGGTATTGGGTGCCATGTTGCTTCGGCCTTGGAGGAGGCTTTGTTACTTCCAAATGATATGGTCGAGTTGCGGAATATCAGAAAGAATGAGGTTTTCCTCAATGTCAAGAGATATTTGGGCATGGTATGATGCTAACCCCTTTTTTTTACTTATAATTATTATTATTTTTTCTTTTTATTTGTTATGTTACTGACCCTTTTCTTTAGGCTGTCCAAGCCACTATTAGACAAACTTTTAATCTATCAATTCTAATAAGTTTCCAACTCTAAGAAAATATCCAAACGTTTAAATAATAGCCAAGTCTAGAGTACCTTAAAATGCCTTAAGTGATGCTCATGGACTTTATTTTGTCTTATAATTTTGTCATAACTCAGTTCAAGGGTTATTAATTTCCACTAAGTTTATGATTCGAGGAACTTGACATAACTTAGTTTCTGTTTAATACTTCAATAGATGCCAAAGGGTTAATTTCCACAAAGTTTGTGATTCGAGGAACCTGATATAACTTAGTTTTTGTTTAATACTTCAATAGATGTTAAAGGGTATTAATTTCCACTAAGTTTGTAGTCCGATGAACCTGACATAATTTAGTTTCTATTTAAGACTTCAATAGATGTCAAAGGGTATTAATTTGCACTAAGTTTGTGGTCCGAGGAACCTGACATAACTTAGTTTCTGTTTAATACTTCAATAGATATCAAATGGTATTAGTTTCCACTAAGTTTGTGGTTCGATGAACCTAACATAACTTAGTTTCTATTTAATACTTCAATAGATGTCAAAAGATATTAATTTTCACTAAGTTTGTGGTCCGAGGAACCTAACATAACTTAGTTTCTGTTTAATACTTCAATAGATATCAAAGGGTATTAATTTCTACTAAGTTTGTGGTCCGATGAACATGACATAACTTAGTTTCTATATAATACTTCAATAGATGTCAAAGGGTATTAACTTCCACTAAGTTTGTGGTCTGAGGAACCTAACATAACTTAGTTTCTGTTTAATACTTTAATAGATGTCAAAAGTTATTAATTTCCACTAAGTTTGTGGTCGATGAACCTGATATAACTTAGTTTCTATTTAATATTTCAATAGATGTCAAAGGGTATTAATTTTCACTAAGTTTGTGGTCTAATGAACCTAACATAACTTAGTTTCTGTTTAATACTTCAATGGATAAGGAAACACATGATACATGGCTGGAATAAATTAAAGAAAAACTAAACAGGACTATTTTTATTAATAATAATATCTCTTTAGATTGTTTACATTCCAAGGATAGAGTACAGTTTTCTCATCTTGATCTTCAAGATAATACACATCTATTCCTGCCACCGAAGTGATACGGTACGGTCTTTCCCAATTAGGTCCTAATTTTGCCCAGGCTGGATTCTTGATAGTCCCCAAAACTTTTCTCAATACCAAATCTCCTAGTACGTCTTTCCTGATTAGGTCTTAGCCTTACATTGGTATCATAACCTTGCTTGAGCTTATGTTGGTAATAGGCCAATTGGACCATTGCATTCTCCCTTCGTTCCTCAATTAAGTCTGGACTTTTTTCTAGCAACCCATTGTTGCCGTCCGAGGTAAATGCATTTGTTCTCAGCATTGGGAAGCCAGTTTCCAGAGGAATCATAGCCTTGACCCCGTATGTGATTGAAAAGGGGGTTTCCCCGATTGATCGGCAAGGCGTTGTTCGATATGTCCAATGGACATGCGATAATTCCTCCATCTATCTTCCCTTTGCATCATCCAGTCTCTTTTTAAGTCCGCTCACTATAACCTTATTGACAGCTTCAGCTTGCCCATTTCGTTGAGAATAAACTGGAATGGAATATCTATTCTTTATTCCAAGATTACAATAGTACTTCCTAAAAGCTTTGCTGTCAAATTGAAGGCCATTATCCGAAATAAGGGTATAGGGAACACCAAATCGAGTAACGATGTTCTTCTAGATAAATCTCTTGACATCTACATCTCGGATATTAGCCAAAGGTTCAGATTCGACCAGCAGATAGTTTTTATTTCACAGTGCCTTAGGAAAGGACTTACAATATCCAAACCCCATTGAGCAAATGGCAAAGGGTTGGAAAGAGGGTTAAGAACTCCTCCAGGTTGATAGATGTTTGGAGGGAATCTCTGACATTGATAACACTTTTTAACATACTCTTATGCCTCCTTTTGCACGCCTGGCCACCAGTACCCTTGAGTAATGACTAAGTGAGATAAAGATCTTCCTCCTATGTGATTTCCACAAATTCCTTCATGTAGCTCTTCTAGGAGTAATTCTAATAACTCGGGATGTACACAAAGCAGCTAGGGACCAAAAGAAGAGCGTTTATACAACTTCTTGTCCTCGGACAGCCAAAACCGATGAGCTTTCCTCCGTATCTTCTCAGCTTTTGCTTTCTCCTTGGGCAATATATCTCTTTCGAGGAATAATAGTATATGATTCATCCAACTCAGTCCTACCTTGATCTAATGGACTTAGAGCACGTCTTTCTCTAATGAGGTAGGGGTGCATAGGTCTTCGACAAGTATTACTCAGGGCAAATCTTATGCCGAGGAAGTGGCAAGGGTAGCTAAGGAATCTGCATGGGTGTTTCCACTTTTGGGGATGTGCGATAAGTCGAAGAATTCAAACTTTATTTGCATATGCCTAACTTGACCTAAGTACTCCTGCATCCTTGCATCCTGGGCTTCCAATTCCCCTTTTACCTAGCCTACGACCAATCTTGAATCTAAGAACATTTCTACTGCTTTTTCACCCATTTTTTGGACCATCGTTATTCCCATTAACAAAGTTTCGTATTCTGCTTCATTATTTATAGCCGAGAACCCCAACCTCAATGATTTTTCAATGGTGATCTTTTTAGGAGATACTAGAACTAGCCCCACTCCTGATCCTCGCTGGTTTGCTGCCCCATCCACATATGCTTTCCAGGATGGGGGATATTGTGTGGAGATTAGGCCAACCGATTTTTCATCCATGCCATGTTGCTTCACATCTATCTCTTTAGGAAATTCAACAAACTTGGCCTTTTACAAAGGTACGAGGCATATACTTGACATCAAAAGCTTCTAGAATTTTGCCCCACTTGGCAATTCTCCTTGTATAATCCGTGCTCTGAAGTACTGATTTAAATGAAGCTGAGTTAGGACAACCATAGTGTGTGCCTGGAAATAATGGGGGAGTTTTCTTGTAGCATGCACTACTGCCAAGATGGCCTTTTCCAGTGGTAAATACCGCATCTCAGCTTCGTGAAGTGAGTTGCTTATGTAGTAGACTGGTCGCTGTATGCCACCGTCTACTCGTATCAAAACAAAACTTACTACATGGGAGGCTACCATCAAGTAGGCAAATAGAACCTTATCCATCTCAGGACTGGACATGATGGACAACCGAGATAGATATTCTTTAAGCTGCTGAAAGACTATAGCACACTCCTCGGTCCATTCAAATCCTTTCCACTTATGCAGTAAAAGGAAAAAGGGTCTACACCTATCTACAAATCTGGATATAAATTGGTTCAAAGCAGTAGTCATCCCAGTCAGTTTCTGGACCTCCTTGGGATTCCGAGGTTCTTGCAAGACGTTAATGGCCTTAATCTGATCTGGGTTTACCTCAATTCCCTTGTGAGTCACCATGTAACCCAAAAACTTTCTCAAACCTACACCAAATGAACATTTGGATGCATTTAGGCGTAACTTATGCTTCTTTAAAACCTCAAAGACATTTGTGAGGTCTTCCATATGCTCCGACGCTACCTTACTCTTTACAACCATATCATTAATATAGACTTTGATGCTCCTGCCCAGCTGCGGTTTGAACATTTTAGTCATCATCCGTTGATAAGTAGACCCTGTATTTTTCAAACCAAAGGGTATCACTTTGTAGTGATAGTTTCCAATGGGAGTAACGAAAACTATCTTTTCCTGGTCGTCCTATGCTAGTAGTATTTGGTGATATCCTTGGAAGGCATCCAAAAAACTCATCCGAAGATGGCCTACTGTCGCATCCACCAGCTGATCTATCTAAGGCATAGGGAAAGGATCTTTGAGACAAGCCTTATTGAGGTCCGTGAAGTCCACACACATACGCCATTTCCTAGTTTTTTTTTTTTTGCCACCACCGTGTTAGCTAACCACTGAGGATAGAACACTTCCTTGATAGCCTCTACTTGTTTGAGCTTTATTACCTCATTTCTGATAGCTTCGGTGTGCTCTTTGGATGAATGCTGAGGTGGTTGTCTCTTCAGAGTGATAGAAGGGTTAGCATTCAAATGATAACAAATAAAACTTGGGTCTATACCCGGGACTTCATATGCGCTCCACACGAACACATCAACATTTTTTCTAAAAAATTCAACTAGTTGTTCCCTCTCCTGTGGAGGTAGTTAAGCCCCAACCTAAAAGAACTTCTGCGGATCATCGCCAATGACTACCTTTTCTAGATCTTCACATTTCGCTTCATCGACCGGTTTATTAAAGGGCAACGTTAGAGTTTCTGATTGCTATAAGTCGTTCTCAGCAGTAGCCGAGATTTCAGTCTCAGGCCAATGTCGTATAGCTGCTACTAGGCATTGTCTGGCTGTGGACTGATTTCCTAAAATTTCCAACACTTGGCCTTCAAAAGGATGTTTCGCCTTTTGGTGAAGAGTGGAGGAAATGGCCCCTAGGGTATGAAGCCAGGGTCTGCCCATAATGGCCATGTATGGAGAGAAAGCATCTATGACAATGAAGTCCACCTCTACCACATCTAGGCTGATTTGTACGAGTAATCTGATCTGACCTCTCGGAACAACCATTTTATCTTTAAAACTTATAGTGGAGAACTATAGGCTGTTAAGTTCACAGGTTTCAAATTTAGCCCCTTATACAGGTCAGAATACATTATCTCAGCTCTGCTGCCTTGGTCAATCATCACCCTTTTTACATTGTACCTACCAATTCTAAGTGTAACCACCTAAGCATCACCATAAGGCTGTATGGTTCCAAATTTGTCCTCATCCGAAAAACCCAACACCAGTGGGGTGCCCATCTTGATTCTCTTCGACATTGAGCTAGACTCCTCATCTGGGTAATGGGATACCGACATTACTCTAGAGGGACAAGATCTGGTCCTTCTGGGGGCAATGAATATGACATTTATTATGCCGAGAGAGGGTCTTGAAGAAGCATTTTCCCGAAATTCCGAACCCGTTTGGCTTCCCCGTCCACTAGAGTGATGCAGGAGTTACTTCAATTTCCCTTCCCGGACCAACTAGTCTAAATGGTCTCACAAGTTTCTACAATCTTCGGTGGTATACCCATGATCCTGATGATATTGGCAATAAAGGTCCTGGTCGCGTCTCATAGGATCTTCTGTCATCTTGTTTGGCCATTTGAAGAACGGTTCATTTTTAATCTTCTCTAGCACCTGCTACACCGGCTCTAGAAATACAGTGTTAACCACCTGGGAGTTGGCAGATCCTGACTCCTCTACAGTTGGTTTTCTTCTACCCTCTTGTACTTGTCAATCGGATCCATCAATTGACGTACACTGGTAACAGGCTTACCAGTTAAAGATTTCCTCAAATCATACTTGGCTGGAAGGTAATGGCCACAACATCGTACTCTTCTTCTATTTCGTTAAACATCTCCTAGTATTTATCTGAGTAGGCCTTAAGAGTCTCTCCCTACTGCATAAACATAGATAATAAGGATCCCAAAGGTCGAGGAACCCTGCTACAAGTGGTAAAGCGAGCACCAAAAGCCCGGGTGAGTTTTTTAAAGGAGTCAATGGAGTTCGTCTTTAAACCATTGAACCACCTCATTGATACTGGGCCCAAGCTAGATGGAAAAACCTTACACATCGAGGCCTCATCTTTAGAGTGAACGGCCATCCTTTGACTAAAATGGCTAACATGTTCCACTGGATTTGTTTGACCATTATAAATGGTGAACGTGGATTGATGGAATCGCCGAGGAAGATTCGCACTTTCTATGTTTAGTGTGAAGGGTGATCTAGAAACTTGACTCAGCGCCTTATTCATGGCATCATTCCCCAAGCTTTTGTGAGGCAGGCTCTTGGATCTACATCTATGGTGATACTCCTCGTCATAGGAGAAAGCCTCGCTGGGCGAAGTTCTAGATCTCCATCTATAATTAGCACCATCTGTCTCTTCAAAGGATGGCTCGGAGTTGGGCAACGAATGTCTTCGCTGAGTGTGACGCAATTCCCTCTTCAATTCATCGATTTCACGTTGCATGTCTCTATCATCCTTTGCATAGGAAATATGACTCTTCCCTCAAGATTGACTTTTACTAGTATGAGTTGTGTGCACACTTTCCTCACAACCTCCTCTTCGTTCGAGGCTCCTATGCGGATCACCATGTTGGGATCCCCTTGATTCTGCCTGGTGTAAATTAGCATCCATCTGGTATGGACTTGTCGCTGCCTAGTGTGGACCTGCTTTTTCCATCTTAGACGATGCACCTAAATCTCTTTTAGAATAGATTAAGCTCTCCCCACAGATGGCACCAATTGAAAGGACTGAATTTGGATTAGACCTAGTATAGGATTGAGTTTAAGCCCAACAAGCCCAAACAATAAATTTATAGAGCGTGAGTGAAAGAACTAGTTCTACTCCAACAGATGGACTATAAAAGTTGCTGAATTAAGATTATTAAACACAAGTAAATAAGAAAATCCGTCCTCGGCATGGCCTGAGGAGCTTATGTCATAATACCTCCTACTATAACAAAGCTACAAGAGTTCACTGTATTCTTACAAAGATTTCTTGATTTTTTCCGATCATTTCTTTAGGCCACTTTCCCATGCTATATACTATAATTTTGGTGTCATCTCCATCATACACGTGTAAGTTAGATTCGATGAGCTCCTTCTTGTCCCATCCAACACCTCCCAAAACCATCAAATAGTAGCTGTAAGGTTGCTTGGCCGCTGTTCAGGTATCACCTCCACATTAAGGCCAGAGAGCTAGTTGGGAGGCATTTAATGTGGAGGTAGCAGTTTTTGAAGATATTTGTTGCCTCCCTTTACTCACCCCTTACCCAACGTCCAACTCCTAATTGTGATGCAACTTTGAAGAAGATCTAGGATGATAGGACATTCTTACTGACCTCGGATCCTTGTTTTCGAGATGACTTTTCTCCTCGGACGTGTACTGGACTTATCTCGTACTATCTTTATTTTTCTCTTTATACCATTCCCATTATAACCTCATTTGGCTATTTTCGGATTGGTTAATGTTCTCGGATTGGGTCATAGGCCTAATTCGTACAGTTTTAATAATACCTCCTGATTAACTGGCTCTCATAATTAATATTTTGAACATCCAAGTATCTATCATTTTTTTAAAGTTATTTGTTATTTGTTTTTCTCTCAAATTCAGTCCCTCCTTTTCACTTCAAAAAATAAATTCCCAATTTTGTTTTTTGTTTTATTATTCATGTTGTCTTGTATTTTATTTTTTTTCAGGGAGTTTCATTGAGGTTCCGAAGCACTTAATCAAAAGTTATTCTCAAAAAAATTTCTTGGAGTTTATATTTACATATTTTGTTTTGATGGGGTAAAATTTAGTGCCTCTCCCCACACTTTCAAAGATAAAAATTCAATTCTTATGTAAGTTTATCTACTTTTATTTTTTAATGTTTTGTAATGGTTTGTTCATAATTCTTAACTATTACATTGAGGTTACCACTTAAATATGCTTTCAATTATTATTTTTTTAATTATTGAATTCGAGGTTTTTCATTTAAATATGCACTTGAGTTTTAATTATGCAAACTCCCTTTATATTTTTCAAACATCTCCTTTTATATTAGTTGCACAGTTATCTACTATATTC
>JAOXJQ010004284.1:0-10944 GCA_025762765.1 Quercus bicolor | reverse complement strand
CCCCTCTTTCTTCTCATACCATCATCACACATAATCAATTTGTACTGCCACAAGGAAATTGACTAAGATTTGTCAAATTTTCTATTACAAGGAAAAAATCATTCTCATCCCACAATTCACCAGAAAATTAAGAAAATAGATGAAGAACATTCAAACCCATTTCACCACTTGGAAACAAATATCTATTTCATCCTCTTTTCCATCAACAAGTTCATTCTCGTCATTATCTACAACTCATAACTCAACTAGGGGTCCATTTGTTTCAATGTAAAATATTTTCTGGTGAAAATATTTTCAAGTGTTTGCTTGTATTATGAAAATTATTTTAGAAAATATTTTTAAGTGTTTGGTTGCATTCTAAAAATTTTATTTTCCTACTAGTTTCTCACATTTTCTCAGCTTCCAAACAAATTTCAAAATAGAAGATTTCAATAATAAACTTAAAAGAAACTAAAATCAAAACAAAACATTCATTGAACTCAAAAATTCCATGAAACGGAGAGAGAGGGAGGAAGAGAGAGTGATCGACAATTGAGGGAAAGGGAGAGGTATATCGAGAAAGAGAGAGATTGGGCATGGATGGGTCATGAGTGCGATCTTGTCGATGCTGGGGTGCGACGAGAGCGGTGCGATCTGGGGTTGGGTGCGGTGGTGCGATCTAGGGTTGGATGTGGTGGTGCGATCTAGGGTTGTGGTGTGCGCGATCTCGCCGGCTTTACTCTCTCTTCTTGCTCTTGGTTCGGTTTTTTTTTTTTTTTTGGAAATGTTTTGAAGGTAAGCTTAGAGATGGGTTTTGGACCATGGGGCGGCACAATCTTGGTTGGTCGAAGCTTGGCTGGGATGGCCGGAGCTTGGCTGAGGTGAGCTTGGATATGGGTTTTGGACCGTGTGAGGAGTGTGCTCGAGCTTTCTCTCTTCAGGTGTGATTTCCGGAAATTGTTTGAAGGTAAAATCAAAGCATAAATGATTTTATGCCCATGAGCCCTTATTTTACAGTTAACACATAAAACATTTTTAGTTTGACCCAATTTTCGGTAACTACCAAACACACACGTTTACGGAAAATCATTTCTGGAAGTGGTTTGAAACCAAAACAAACATAACCTAATGAATTTGTGAAGGGTGGTGTTCTAAGAGAAAAAGTAATTTGATAGAAGAAAAAAAGAAAAAGAAAAAGAATACCCAAAGCCAAAACCCAGAAAAATCCCACGCTCAGTCCCACATTCATTGCATAACCCAGGGAAATCTATCACTGCCAAATACCCACAACCAAACCCATAGCCTGGCCACTGTGAGGAAAACCCATAAATAAAATCCAACAACCCAAAATTGCAAACTGGTTGACGACTCACCACCACAACCCGATCAACAAACCACCAACCCAATCACTGCCCTTGTATTATTTGTGAGGGGAGAGATTTAGAGGGGATGAGAGTTCTGAGGAAGAGATACAGAGAAGAGAAAAGAAAAACACAAAATGAGCGATTTTTTTATTACAAAAGGAGATGGAAGACAAATAAAAAATTATTTTGAGTTTTGCATTCTAGCTACAGTAAACTGCTACTGGCAGCAGTTTACTGTAGTTGACAACTAAATTTTTTAAGATACACCATCACTGATGTAGTATGAATTTTGTGATTTGAGAAGCTAAAATAACTTTTAAGTCATTTTAGTACCGCCTGGATGCTCAAACTATTTCAATTAGGCCAGTACCTTGGTTAAAAGTAGCTAGAAAGTACAAGCAAGAAATATAATATATAATGGAATTCAAGGTAGGGATATTTAACCATCTAAGAGCATCTCCAGCAGATTAGGCAAATTTTTGTACTGTTTGGAGATTGAACAGTGCCTTTTACCTTTTAGCTATCCACTTTTTCAAATACACTTTCCTACAGATTCTTTATCTCATTTAAATATTATTTCTTCATTCATTATTTTTTTTTTAACAACTACACATCTTCCAACATTTTTTTATTCAATACCTTATTATTATAATAGGAAAAAAATATTTGAATAATGAACAGTAGCCCATCAAACTTGATGAGCTACTATTCATGAGCCAAAAAAAATTTCAGGAATAGAGAGTCTATTGGAGACCTATTTTTTGGATTTACTCTCTACGATAGAGAGGATTTTGTGTTTAGAGAGCCTATTGGAGATGCTCTAAGGCAAAGATATAGGCATTTGCATCTACAACTTCCATCCTATTCTATTTTACCATCTCAAAAAAGTTACTTTATCAATTATACTATACCATTTTACAATACAACTAACATCATAACTTTTATTTTCCTATTCTACTCATTAAAATAATATATATTACCCACTAAAATAATATAACATATAATTTTTGTACTGTTGCTATAGTGCTACATTGATCCTTTGGAATTAAAATATATTATAATTTTTACAATTGTGCTACAATGCTATCCTACATTTAGGATGGCATTGTAGCACAATTGCAAAAAAATTTGCAATTCTCTGATTTTATAAGCCCGATTGCTAGGCTCTTTTTGTGCCTTGATGCTAAATTTTCCCTACATTTTCTATTTACAATTGCCAATGAGAATGCTAATAATAAGGGGGAAATGAAGCAAAGAATCTGTATAATGAAGAAAAAAGGATGGCAAAATGAGAGAGAGAGAGAGAGAGAGCTCTGAGGGAGAGATAAGGAGAAGAGAAAAGAAAAAGGATGACAAAATGAGTGATTTTTTTTTAATAATAAAAGGAGAGAGAAGATGAATAAAAAATTATTTTGAGTTTTGCATTCTAGCTACAATAAACTGCTACTGGTAGCAGTTTATTGTAGCTTGTAGCTAAATTTTTTTGGATATACCATACTGACGTGGCATGAATTTTTTGATTTTAGCACTTTCTCTTATAGGAAAACTATTCAAATTAGGCGTATCATGGTTAAAAGTGGCTAGAGAGTACAAGCAAGGAATATAAATATATCAAGGAATTCAAGGTAAGGATATTTAACCATCCAAGGCAAGGATATAATAAGGGAGAAATGAAACAAAGAATCTATATAATGAAGAAAAAATGAATCTTTTTATTACTGTGCTTTTGGTTTTTAAAGTGTTTCTATGAAGTGTTCAAGTCGCTAAGAGCATTTGCATTAATTCATGTAAATTTTATAGTCTATTTTAGCATATGAATTTACTTTTCTATTTTACATACTCACTTTTCAAAATACTACACATGATCAGATTGTTTATTTTACAGTATATTTCATTAAAATATTAAATTTTCTTAATTTTTTTAATTATTTCTTTTTCTTCATACATAACAATAATCATCGATTCTCTTTCTTCATCATTGTGATACGCAAAGAAAGAAAAAATCTTAAATGCAAAATTAATAATATCGATGTAAATTTACATTATTACTAGCAACCATGTATTTTTGTACAACATTGCATTTCTTGATATGAATGAATTTTGAATTTAATTGACTAAGTGCCTAAATTATCTAAGACAAACTATTCGAATTTGCACTCGTAGCTCGTAGGATAGTATCCCAGTTAAAGTAGCTAGGAAGTACAAGCAAGGAATATAATATATTAGAGAATCCAAGGTAAGCATATAATAAGGGAGAAATGAAGCAAATAAAGAGGGTAAAATCTCTCATGCGTGTGTGGGGCCCACCTACCTATGAGAGGCAGGTCTCATGCGCCTGACGCATGAGATACCAGCTCAATAAAGAGAGAAAAGCTTAGATAGAGAAATGCAATAGAGAGAGTAAATAATAAGTTATTAAAAAAATAAAAAAATAAAAAAGATGGTAGCGTAGGTTTTTATTGTTTGGTGCTTTTTTGTATTTTGTGTCAATGGACGAATAACAAATTGACACACGTAGTTATCAGTGGGATATGTGTGATTTTGCATTTTTTTTCCCTAGCAAAAACCTAATACTCCTTTAATCATTTTTTTTTTTAAAGTTAGCTCAATTAATATAATTTCTCATATGTCAAATGATAGATTTCATATTCGAATCACGTCTATAAACTGTACACTAAAAATTGATTAATGTCTTAAACTGATGACACAAGAGCAATCATTATGAAACGGACACGTTGAAATTATATCATATTTATCAAAACAAATTTAGTTAATCTAAAATTGAACAATATTACAAGAAGGTATTAAATAGAAAAACATGGTTAAAGATCCATTATATCTGATGAATATTTCTTTTGTTAATTTTAGGCCTTGCCTTTTTTATTTTTCAATTTGATAGGTTGAAATCTGAAGGGAAGTCGTTTGATACTTAGATAGGTGTTACGGCGTTAGAAATTTTTTTTTTTTTTTTTTTTTTTTTTTACAGACCAACAGTTCTAAGAGCCCACAGTCAGCCCAAAGCACACGGTCCAATACCCATGAAAATTAAATGCCACTTCTTACTAAATCAGGCACATTAAATTAACTACAAATTGTATCAGTACATACAAAACCCAAATTTTAGCCCAATAGCCCATTCACAAAACAAAGCCCTCAAATTATCAAAGCCAACAACCTATACCAATGGTCAAAACAATTCCCAGGATTGAATTAGCTCATATTTGGGTCATGGAACTAATTGGGCTAAGACTCAAGTAAAGAGGGACCACAAGTTTTTGGTCTATTTTATGAGCAGCCCAAAAGGGAAGACATGGGCCCAGCCCGTGAGGCCTAGGTCAAAGCTACAGAGTCCAGACACAGTCTTGATCATGACAACCTGCAGACAAGTAAAGTAATACTATATCAAACTTACATATTTTTCAACACTGCAAATGAAGTATTTATAATTTATTGATGATTGACTTTCAAACTTACAGGCATACATTAACAATTAATAATAACAAGGGAAGAAAATACATAATTTGTGTATTTTACTGAGGCAAGATCAATTCCATTGACCATAGTAAAAAAAAGAAAGAAAAATTTATGGACATAATATCGAACAGGGAACAATCATCCAAATTACACAGCCTTTCTACTTGAATCTGTTACTTGCATGATAGAACATACTGTTTGTATCAAAGTGAGCACCGTAATTACACCAAGAGAAACGATTGTAAAAGTGGCTTGCAAAGGAGTAAAAATTCACTTTTTAATAGTGCCTTCCGTCTGTGCCAAGGTCGTTGCTCATAGAAACTATTCAATTCTTTACCGACATCAACATAATCATATCTCATATTTATCGATAAGATTCCTTTGTTAAGATTCTTAATCATAAGTTCTGTTGCATAGCTGTCGTCGAGGCAATTGAACAAGATATTTTTATCACAAAGCAAATCCACTTTGTAGTTTTGATAAGTAAATCCATAAAGATAAAGTAATCAGTAAAGTATCCTTCTATATAACAAGTTTGCTCTAATGCTATAATGTTTCGATAAACAACTTCCGACCGATCGCTTAATTCTAAGCTTGGGATTTTCAACACTCCTTTTTCAAATTTGATGTCAGTGTCAAAAGACTCAAAACGCCATTCACTTTTACCAGCCTTGAACTATACTCCTGCATCATGGAGCTGTGTTGTAGTGTACAAAAGGTCAATCATTCGACAGCCTCTATATAGTCGCTTCGCTGGTGGAGGTATCTGAAAGGTTCTAAGAAGATCGGTGAAGTGTTCTGTTTTAGTATTTTCACATTGGGAGAGGGCTTTATGAACTGCATGTTGAAGTCCTTGAAGTAATTAAAAGAAAGCTCAGGTAAACCATGGTCGTTTGAGAGAGAGGGAAATGAAAGGTTGAATAGTTTCTCAATAACAAAGAATGGAAGCTGATTTTCAAGTAATAGCAAGTCAAGCATCACAGCATTAGCCCTTGGTTCCCCAGCCATAGGATCGTCACTTGTCAAACCTTTTAAACTACACCTGAATAAAAGCTCAAGAATGAAGCTCGCATCCACCAATATCATTTTCACAAACCAATCACTGGTAAGGTCAATAGTCTCTGCATAACACCCGCGAATGCTTTCTTCCATTTCACTTATTGTGTCTAATAAATACTCCAACTTTATCTCACTCCGTTCCACGAAACTCTGGAAGTATCTGTCTTTATGCTCTTCCATGGCTTTCAATCTTTCGCTTTTGTGGTGAAAGGGGCCAATTGAAATAACCTGAGGAGTGTAGGCTTCTTCATTCAATTTTCGAAGGTAGTGTGGAACCTTGTAGATACAACATTGAGCTGATGATTGAATCTTCGGCCTTTCGAACATTTCTCTAATTTCAATTACCAACTCATCATCTTTATTTATTGAAGTAGTTGCTAGTTGAATTTCCATACTCACTGATTCTTCCATCTCTCAAGTTGTCTTCCTTAAATTTCCTTATGACAAACACAAAACCTACTAGCATTAGAAATGTAGGTGATACTTGTAAAAAAAATATTTAAAAAATGTGGATAAACTAGCTAGGTGATTACTCATGATGTATGGACAAGCTATCATCTTCTACCATCATCATCCTAGAAATCCGATTGTAAATGACTCTAGTCATTTTGAATGAGAGTTCGATTTTGGTTTTGGAAAAAACAATAATTAATAGGATAAACAATTTAAGCACTTAAAATCATTTAATATTACTAAAAATCAATTGTTAGAGTGTGTAAATTTTTTGTATAGAAGATTGTATTCCATTTCAATAAGAAAAAGAAGGTCGTTGGATAAACCATCTATATATTTAATTTTTACTTACTAATGTAATTTTTTTCTATTATTATGGGTTCTTTTTTGGGGGGTAAAACCGTAAAAGCATATTAATATGAATTTTGCTAATGTTTATTATCTTTTTTCTAGGAAGTTATTCAATTATAATGAAAATCTCTTTAAATACATCCATGCATTTGCATAGGTTACAAGCTAGTATATATTAATAGTCAATTTTGAGCCACGTGTCTCATTTAATTTTAAAATTGGTGCCAAGTGAATTATTGAGTGTAATAATTGAAGATTCCATATCTAATTTGATTCTAAATTTAATTTTAATTGGAGTCCAATTTTTCGCCACATGTCCATCTAAGATTTTAATTTTGTGGCAAATGAATTATTGGATGCAAAAACTAAAGAGTCTAAAACCAATTAAATTCTAAATTTATATACAGCATATATATACATATATTAGAAATGTATGGTTTAAAAAAGTGTAAATTAATACCATGTATAATTTGAACTGTATAATTGTGATTGTTTTTAATTTTACATGTGCATATGCACGGGGTTATACACTAGTTTATTTAAAGTCAAAGCTAAGAAAAAATCCAATTAGATTTTAAATTGAATTTCAATTGTGAGCTAATTTTGCGCTACGTGACCTATTTAAATTTTTAAAAGCAAATTACTATGAATTTTGCTAATGTTTATTATCTTTTTTCTAGGAAGTTATTCAATTATAATGAAAATCTATTTAAAAGGGTTGGCAGTAATTCTTTAGAACATGGTATATATTGTCAATAAGATTCTCACTTATATAATGATCATTTTTGGAATTGTAATAGAATTTTAATTAGTTGATATCTATATATATATTGTATAAATAAATAAATATAAAATCCGTGCATATGCATTTGTACAATTAAAAAAAAAAATTGCAATTACATAGTTCAAATTATACATATTTTTAGAAGAGGTTAGATGGACATGTGGTGCAAAATTGAATTTTAATTGAAATCCAATTTAGAATCTAATTAGATTTAGACTTTTCGATTTTTACACTTAATAATTCACTTGGCACAAAAATTAAAAATTAAATAAGTCATGTGGCACACAATTCAACTCCAATTAAAAGTCAATTTAGATTCTAATTTGATTTTCTTTGACCTCTGGCTTTTAATATATATATATATATGTGGGGCCCGGCCCAAAATAATGGGCTAGTCTAAACTACAGGCCCATCCGAAAAGCATCCTGTCCGAGGAGAAGCCACAGATAAAACATTATCCAAACCCAATTGCGGTAGAAGGAACCTGTCCGAGGAGTAACTCCTCCTCGGACATTACGAAGTCCGGACAAAGAGCTCGCCCCAACCATTGCAATTCATCCTCCTAGCATATAAAAAGAATAAAACCCAAAATATCTCATGGAAAGCTGCCACCACCACATTAAATGTGCCACAACCACCCTCTTGGCCGCATTAATGAGGAAAAGACCCATGAACAGTACTACCTTGGCCACTGCAACTCACAAGAGAGTGATAGGGGAGCCTGATGGGACAGGTGCTCAAGTGGAGACTTAGATGATCAACAAGTGTAAGGTTTAGATGAGAATGAGAGAGCTATATAATGTAGTGGAGTCCTCAAAGAGGGGGACGAAAAAAAAAGGAAGGTATTCTAACTAAAGAAATAGAATCTGCTGTTAAATATCCATCCTTGTGTCCTTGTTCCTGCAACCATATTGTCCATGTATCAGACCGAGCAAGCTCGCTGAGGGTAAGTTCTTTGACCCATCCTCTACAAAACATTTATTGTGGGTTGTGCCTTGGGCCAAGGCCTGATCAAAGGGGTTTGGGCCAGGAAAATCGTGCAACTACAATATATATAGCCAAAACTGAGAAAAATTTCAATTAGATTTTAAATTGGATTTCAATTGTGAATTAATTTCGCGTCATGTGTCTCATTTAAATTTTTAAATTTTTGTGCCAAAATTAATAATGTATTAACACATAACATAGAAGCCAAAAAAACCACAATGATAATACTCATTCACCTGGGCAAGAATATCTCACCTAGACACTTTTATGGGTGTATATGTATAGATTTTCAATTAGTTTCTTTCTAACATCCACAGTTGTTTAACTCAAAATCTTCTAATGTAAATTGCAAGGATCTCAAAATCACAATTTTACAAAGAACCAATCTTTTTTTTTCTTCTTCTTCTTCTTTTTAATTTTAAATAAAGGACAACAAATGTTTTGGAGTAGCTTTTAATTTGTTTTTGAAAAGCTGAAGAAATCAAAGTGCATATGTTTTTTATTTTTTTATTTTTTATAAATTGTCTCCTTGAATGTCATGCAATTATTTTCAGATACCATTTGCCAATGAGTTTAAACATTTTCAAAAACTAAAATAGTCAAATAAAATCCAAATTGAAACACATGTATGCATACATATGTTAAAATTCAAAATTTGCAAGAATGTTGAGGATACAATGGCTTTAGTCAATTTTGCAATAGCATCTTCGAATTGGTCCTTGAGAAACCATAGGATCATATCTTCATCATCTCATAGCAAGGACAGACCCTGGATTTCAAGCTAGAGAAGACTGAAGTATAAGGGAAAAAAAAAAAAAAAAACTCATAATAGGCATCCATATAGTATTAATAAATTATAAATACACAAAATTATTGTTTCTAAATACATTAAAATGCAATTATTTACCAACAAAGACAAAATAATAATAATAATTTTTTTTAATACTAGGCTGGCTATATATATTTGAAGTTAGAGCATTCACAATAGTAGCGTTAAAAAATTTAGCTTTTTGTATCTCAAAAAACTAATTTATCTATTTTACCATCCCATTTTATAATACACCCGATATCAAATGTTCTACTTTTTACCACTTTATTTAAAATAATATAAACAACTCATTAAAATAATAAAGAAAGAAGGAGAATTTGAGTATTTTAATTGAAGGTAGAGAGATAATCTTTATAAAATATTGTATTATATTTTTAGCAACTTGCTATAGTCAACTGGTATTTATACCAATTTACTGTAGTTGCAAACTAAAAATAGTTTTAGCTTATCCAATAACACATGGTTTTTTGGTGGTAATATAAATATATATATATATATATATATATATTTAGATATATATATTGCTAAAATACAATCACCATTGTAAATGCTTTTATTTATTTTTTTGTTAAGTTTTTGGGGTTGGATAGTTGCTAGTTGGAGGGGACCTAAGGTTTTGGAAGGGGGGCAACTACAAAAATTAAATATAAAATATGTAAAAAAAAAAAAAAATTGAAAAAATTTGGAACAGGGGGGCTCGGGTCCCCTTGGGCCCCCACCTGGGTCCGTCCCTATCTCATAGGATTGGAAAGTGCATTTAAGGTGAGTTTTTTCTTTTCTTTTTTCCTCTGATCTTCTTTGGTTTAGACTTCAATTATGGGATCCGATTGGCTTTTCTTCTAATTTTGGATTTAAATAAATATATATATGATTGAAGTTGAAGAACAATCATAATCCAAATTGAATCCAAATTAATTTTTAATTGTTTATTTTTGTACCATACGTCTAATTTAATTTTCTTAACTTTGTTGTCAAATAACCCTTCATAATACTCACACAAAAGCTTAAATGACAATGTCATTTACCTAGATAAGATCACCTTATCATCACAGTTGTTGAATATTTTTGTGCGTAAACATGAGTTACAACCTAATAGATATAAAAGTGGAAGTTGAGAAAAAAATTCAACAAAGACTCTAAATTAGATTCTAAATACATTCCAATTTTATGCCAAGTGTCATTCTAATTGTTCTATTATTTGATGCCAAATATCTCTAGATATTAAATGGACTCTAATTTCATGCTAAGCATCCTTCCCAATATAATTCTGATTATGTGTTAATTATATTAACATGCAAATTCATGTATCTAAACTTAGATACTATAAGAAGACTCAATTCGAATTAATTCTACGTCTATATAATACTATATATATACACAAACACAGTCTATTACTTACTAAAGTCGAAGTACAATAAGAATCTAAATTAGTTTCTAATTGTATTCTAATTTCAAATAAAGTGTTCATTTTAATTTTCTTAATTTTAATGTTAAGTGACTCATTCATAATATTTAGCATGAAATCTAAGGAAACCCCTTCACCCACCTTTTTTGTTTTTGGAAGTTTAGAGGGAGAGGAATGTAAAACCTAAGGTGAAATGAGAGGAGGGAGGAGGGAAATTGTTATTCAATCCCCTTGTTTGGATTTAAAATATATATATATA
>JAOXJQ010004222.1:0-10953 GCA_025762765.1 Quercus bicolor | reverse complement strand
GTCTTATTGTATGAACTTCGATTCTTTCTAGTGGATTTGCTTTTTACCTTGAGGATAGCTAGGTTAAATCCTCCCTATGTTTTTTATCGGTTTGGTTTTCCTGGGTTATCATATCGTTTGTTATTTATTTTTCCGCTGCTATACATGATATGATTGTTTGATTATGATAACCTAGACTTATAATTTGGACTAAGTAATCACTTGGCTAATTACCTAGGTTAATCTAATTGTGTTTTTAAGGAGTCTAAAAACCAACAATTGTAGTCATTTCTTTATGACTGTTTTGGTATATGATCAAGTTGCTCATATGTTTCTCATCATGTTTACTTGATCGCAATTTACTTGTTACATTATACTTGAGAAGCATTGGAAGATGCCAAGGATTGCGGATGCAATATGGAGCTTATTGTAGGATTCGAAAAGCTAGAGAAGATAAGGTTAGGCGTAACCCTGTTGGAGCAAAAAGCTTGGAGGGCTAGGTGCATCAGGTAGATTAGGCTTGGAGGGTCTATTGCTATTCATGTATCCCAACTTTATTCTTTACTGGATCATTTTACCGCTTAGAGGACGACGGAGAGGTTTTTCACTGAGTTCTTGGGTTTCCTCTTTGATAACACGTGTCGGTATTATCTTTGTGTTTGCATTTCTCTTCCCTTACTCTTTAACCATTAATTGCTGCTGTGTTTGTGATTAATTATGTGTTAAAGTGCCAAATTGGGTATTGCTTATATTTCATATTCCACACATGTATTGTTTGAATATAAGCTTGCATTGGTAATTTTGTAATTGGGGGTCTAGACATTCATTAATATTTTACACACTAATTGAACTTTCAGTCTCGTACATTGTTTTCACACACAACACGCATACACTTTGCTAAATTGGGTACTAAACTTGATTTAAAATTGATTGATTAATTTTTGAGTTTAGTACATTTTAGTATATGCTATTTTTCTTGATGTGCAAACTGTTAAAAATTGTGAATATTTTTTTAGAGATCTATATTGTATAATATTTTTCTCTACTCTTGAGGTTGATTTGAGTTCAAAACTCCTTGACACATGAAAACACTTTGCATATATGTTGAATTTTTATATTATTGAGATCTATATTGTATAATCTTAATTGATTGTGCTTGGAAGTGTTTGCATGCATCTGTTCATGGGTTACATATTGACAAGTTTGCGTATATTGAAAGAGAGAATATTTGTATTTGTGTGTATACTCACCTAATTTTTTTGAAGTTTGGTTTGTGTTTCTTTATTTTTCCCCACCTCCTAAATTTTTACCAAAACTGTTTTTTCCAAAACCTGTTTTGTTTTTCTTATTTTTATAGGGGGAGAAAGCTATTTTTAAAACCTTTACTATTCATAGGGGGAGTTATTGCTCTTCATAGGGGGAGTTGCCTTTATTTTCTATAGAGCTTATTTCTTTTGTTGGTTCCTTGTTTCTCTATTTTCTCTTGAGCTCTATTGTGTATGTTTACTGTCCACCTTCTAATTGGATTGTCTTTGTCAATATGTAACAAAAAGGGAGAGAAATAGATGAAATTTGGAAGAAGGTTTTTAACTGGTTTTATTTAGGGGGAGATGAAATTGTTTTTGAAAGAGGGAGAAAATAAAAATAGTTTTTTTATGTATCTAACTCAGGGAGAAAGTTAGTTTGCATGTTTGGTATTAGCTGTTATTGCATACTCCCTCCGTCCTAAATTGTTTGGCCTAGTTAGAGAAACCCAATTATTTAGGGAAAAATCATTAACAGCCTTATCTCTTTGAAAAAAGTTAAAAATTTCCTAAATTACCCTTAAACATATTTATTAAAAAATTATTTTAAAAAAACATTTCTTGTATTGGCACCAACTACCAAGCAATTTTCAAAGTTATTGTAGATTTCAAATTCTATTTGTAAGGTTAAATTTAATCAACCATCTTGTTGGCTTTACTCCATGCCAAATTTGCTTGTAATTTAATAATTAGTAACCCTGTTTTTAGGTGGGAATCATGTAAGGGTAATGTATGAGAGAGTGTGAAGAAATACTCAAGACTATGCAGTGAAGTAGGGACTTGCGGTTGGATCTCGCGGGTGGCTCGCGGCTTGCAAGCCACCAGAAGATGCACATGAGTAAAGTATGCAAAGAAGTTGAACTATCATGCCAGCTGTAGCACTACAGGACAAAAACTTCAGACTGGCCATTCAGTTAGCTTGCGGCTTAGACTCGCGACTCAGTCAAGTCGGAAGGCCAAGTTGCCAGTCCACTCTGTTGTGGAAAAATTGACTCTTCGCATTCCTTTCTCACTCCAATATAAATACCCCTTATATCCATGAAATATTGAGAGCTTCCAGAGAGAATTTTAAGAGAGAAACCCTAGAGAAAAACAAGATTGACTCATCCACAATCTTCACATAATGACTCTTCAAATTCCTCAACTCTCACCCTCTCCATTGTTACATCCTTGAGAGGTTCTTTAACCCAATCCTTTTCTCACCATACCCATATCTATGAGAAGGCTATTTGGTGCTTTGGGAAGCAGTTCAGAAGGAACCAATTCATATTGGTTGATGTTATGGGTTATAGCGGAATCTGGTAAGCTAAAGAAGAAATAGGTTCGACGTAACCTCGTTGGAGTACGAGCTTGGAGGGCTTAGGTACACTGGGTAGATTAGGCTTAGAGGGTCTTCTACTGTTTATGTATCCCAACTATATTCTTTAGTGGATTATTTACCGCTTGGAGGGCGGCGAAGAGGTTTTACGTTGAGGGCTTTGGTTTCCTCTTCGATAACATATCGTTGTGTTGTCCTTGTGTTTGCATCTCTCTTCCCTTAATCTTTGCCATTTAATTTCTGCTGTGGATGTGTTTTTATTTGGTTTAGATTGTTTATCAATTCTATTATATACTTATGTTCATATTCTGCACATTAATTGTTTGGTAATAAGCTTGAATTGATCATTTGGAAATTGGGGGTCTAAACGTTCATAGTGTTTCATACACATATTGAATATTCACTATTAGTGTACTACTCTTACAATTTGCAAACCTATATTCAAATCCAAATGCTATAGCCACCAAGCCTAATCCAAATTAAATTTTTATCTTTAAATCAAATTTTAATACGGCAGATTAGAAATGAATGTTCAAATAGCCTGTAAAACACTAATTTAGACCCCCAACTAACAATTTACAAAAACAAGCTTATAATCAAATAATGTATGAGCAGAATATGAAAATAAGCTAAAACAGAATTGGTAAAATAATCTAAATTGAAATTAATCACAACCACAGCAGTAATTAAAAGGCAAAGATTAAGAGAAGAGAGATGTAAACACAAAGACAACACAGTGATGTGTTATCGAAGAGGAAACCGAAGTCCTCGGCGAAAAACCTCTCCGCCGCCTTCCAAGCGATCAATAATCCACTAGAGAATAAAGTTGGGATACATGAATAGTAGAAGACCCTCCAAGCCTAATCTACCCAGTGCACCTAAGCCCTCCAAGCTTCTTGCTCCAACAGGGTTACGTCGAACCTTGTCTTCTCTAACTCACCGAATCCTACAATAAGCCCATTGCATCAACCAAAAAGAATTGATCCCTTCCGAGTTGCTTCCCAAGAACCAAAATGCCTCCTCACAGATATCGGTATGGTGAGATAAAGATTTGGCTAATGTACCCCTCAAGGATGTATCAATGGAGAGGGTAAGAGTAAAGGAATTTGGAGAATCAAAGGATGAAGATTGTGGATGAGTCAATATTGTTTTTCTCTAGGGTTTCTCTCTCAAAATTCTTTTTGGAAGCTCTCTACATTTCATGGGTATAAGGGTATTTATAGTAGGGTGAGTGAGGAATGCGAAAAGTTAGTTTTCATCAAACAGGGCATTTTGGCGACTCAGGCTCGCGACTGGAACAAGTCGCAAGCTAACTGCTTGGCTAGACTGGAAGTTTTGTCCTGTAGTGCTCTAGCTGGCATGGCCTTTCAGTTCCCCTGCATGCTTCACACGTGTGCCACCTTTGGCAACTCTCCAGTCAAGAGCCAGTCACGAGATCCAGTCGCAAGGCTCTTCTTGAGTGCACACTTCTTAAGAATTGTTCACACTCTCTCACACATTACCCTTACATAATTCCCACCTAAATACAGGATTTTTAATTACTGAATTACAAGTAAATTTGGCACGGAATAAGCCAACAAAATGATTGAATAAATTCAACCTTACGATCTCCCCCTTTGGCTATTTCGTGACAAAACCCTAAAACTAACTCTAGACTTAACATGTGAATTGAGAATAGTTGACAAAAACTCACTCACACCGAACTCTAGAATTTGTGAAGCACTTGAACGATATGAACAAGTATTTCCTGAAAACAACAACATAATACGATCATTGTAAGCAAAAATCTTGAAATGCATATGAAGTAACCACAATGCGATCAAGCAATAAAGAATGAAGCAATAAAGCAAGGCTTGACCAAAAACGAACAATCACTATAAATAGTGACCACAATGATCATTCACACAAGGAATGAACATCCGGACTTGCAAGCTAATAAGCTTAATGCAAATTATCATTTGCATGTCCAACACTCAATCGATACAATAACACAAGGTAATTTCATCAAGGATATAAAATCCAACAAGGGCACAAGAGTGATGTACTTAAAGAAATGCATAACATTAACAACAAGTACTAAGCTACAAAAGTAAGGGTACAGAAATGTAAATTGAAATATATAAACCAAAGTACCAAAAGCTTTAACAAAAGCAATAAAAACATCCATGAGTTTAAAAACACTATAAACAAATAACTGTAAACTAAACTAGCCAATCATAGGTTAGGTTATCCAAAAATATGTGTGTGTATATGTATCAGCTTCCTCCTCTTGAGCACACAACTCCCCCTGTCACTATGCACACTTCCCTTCTTGTGTTGCTCTCCCCCTTTTTGGCACGAATAGCTAAAGGCTCTCCTCTAGTTTGCACTGAATAGCATCTAGCTGTGTCTCAATGGTCGTGAGGTGCATTTGGACTTGATTGTTGGTGGAGTAGAGAACTTTTTCAAATCCAACAATATGCAAATGCAGACCCTCAAACAAAATACTCAACCTGTCAGCTTGAGGGCTAGATTGTTCATGCTGAGTGCTAGTCATCTGTAGCTCAGGAGTGATGGGAGAAATAGTCTCGGTATGCATAGGTGTAGCTGAGCCATGACTGGATGGAGTGGCATGATGGAAAGATTCACTCTTAGGTGCTTTAGAAAAGTGACTTTTGCTAGCTTGAAGAGACACCATGGATAATGGGCGAAGATGTGCCTGAATTTTTCCATCTGTTGGTGGACGAACACCTTCAAGAACCATGATCTTCATGAGAAGACTACAAAAAGGAAGACATGTTCGTGCTATTGTTCGAGTTGCTATTTTCCCAATGGTCTAAAAAATGTGGGCACAAATGTCAATCGGAACTCCAGTGATGAGATCACATAGGAATTGTGCTCTTCCAAGGTTGATGAACCCAGTATTAAACAGTGGATAGAGGTTCAAGAACATGATCAATGTGAGAGTCTTTAGTTCAGGTGCAAACTTTGCAGTGCCTACGGATGTGCCTTTGGTTGAAATGTCATTATCAGGACCAAGAATTTGAAGAATGTCTTGTACTTAAGGGAGTTTATCATTATATGGAGTGAGGTATACATTTTCTGGTCTGTTGATTTGAAGAACCTTTGCAATATAGTCAGGAGTGATGGTAAACTCTTTTCCTCGAACCCAACACTTCAATTCAACCCCGATGAATCTAGCATTTGAATAGAACTCCTTAACCAATTCATCAATCGAGTCCTCGAAAATCCCAAACAAATCAACCCAATCTTTTTCTTCAAAAATCCTTGGAATAAAGGTTGTGCCCAAGGTATCAAATTTTACCACTAGTTCCACCACAGTAGGAGCATCTGCAAAAATGCTTGAGAAAGTCTATGAATCAAGAGGAGTCCTGAATCTCTCACTGTTTGAATCCTGAGATGAACATCGAGTCCGTTTTGAAACAGAGGATGATGGAACATCAATCACAGGCAATTTTCCTCAAGAGGAATGGCAAGACATCTGCTAAAGAACATGCACACAGCAAAGAACCAAGTGCAAAACCACAAGACACAAACATAAACTTGATTAGATCCAAGTTAGTTCATGAAATAAACACACTTTGTTATTTAGCAAGACATATGACTCAGACATGGTAAATGAACCAAATATGTAGTATTTAAGCACGAGCAACACAAGTACATGTGGTGTGCGCATGTGCAAGCAAAGCTAAGCATAATGAATCTATGAAATCCTTAGAATCACAAGTAACTGTCTTTGAGACATTTTACTATGAACATGATATGCACAACACAGTACAATGAGGATACACTACTTAAAAAATGAGAGGCAAACATGAAAACATGTAATATAAGCATCATACTATCAACAACAACAAAACCTATTCAACAAACTCAACAAAATAAACCCAATATATATTTGAACACCATATTTTTCAAATCTCAACAAAAACTCAAAAACCAAGAAATCAAGGGCAATAAACATGAAATACTTTGAGAAAAATAGAAAACCCATACCTTTTGTTGAAGTTTGAAGAAGAGATGATGATGAAAATGGTGGATTTTTGAAGAGAGCATGGTGGGTTTGTGAGGAAGATGAACGGACAAGAAAATGAATAGTCAAAATGAGCGAGGGAAAAACTAAAAAGTTTTAAAATTGTCCTTAAAGTGCAAAACATACGATTTTCGCGACTGCAATGAGTCACAAACAAGTCGCCAGAAACCCTTGTGACAAAATTTTGAAAAATTGTCTAAGTGTTTTTCGCGACTGGAAGTTCCATTCATACATAAGTCGCAAAGGGAGCCACGAAACTTTCTGATTAAACCTCGCAACTGAAGCTTCCACTTGCGAACAAGTTACCAAACTGAGTCGCAAGAAATCTAAAAACCCAAATGTTTGAAAAATTTTCTAAGTCTTTTTCACGATTGGGACTTTGACCTGCTAGAGAGTCGCAAAAACCTTCAGTGTAAGCTCGCGACAGGGGCATGCGACTAGCTTGACCTACGAGGCAAGTCGCCAGAACAGGGCTGTAAAGTTTTTGAAATTTTTGACATTTTTCAAAACAAAATACTTTTCAAAAAAAATTAAAATACTCAAAAATATTTTTGTATTTAATCAACATATAATTGAGCATGTGCAACATATTTGAACAAGTACCATCACACAAATGAATAAGGCATTCATTGAATATAGACATGTGTGAAGTGTGTGGGTATAAAAAATGAGATAGTCCTTAATCTAATGTGTAGCTTCAATGATCAATTCAACTAAGTCATACACAATTAGCACTAGGAAGAGTGACCAATCTCAATTATAGAAGTATGCATATATGACTTCCCACATAACTTGATAACAGAATGTAAGGTTGAATTTTATCAACCATCTTGTTGGCTTTATTTTGTGCCAAATTTGCTTGTATTTTAGCAATTAATAACCTTGTAAAGGTAGTGAGTGAGAGAGTGTGAAGAAATGCTCAAGATTGTGCAAGGATGCAGAGACTCGCGGCTGGGACTTGCGGGTGACTCACGACTGGCAAGCCTCCAAAGTTGGCACACGTGTGAAACATGCAAGGGAGCTGAATAATTATGCCAGCTGTTGCAATACAAGACAAAAGTCCCAGGCTGGCCAGGCCGTTAGCTCGCGACTTGAACTCGTGACTCAGTCCAGTCGCGAGGCCAAATCGCCAGATCACCCTATTTAGGAAAAACTGACTCTTGCATTCCTTTCTCACCCCACTATATATAGACCTTTATACCCACGAAATGTAGAGAGCTTCAAGAGAGAATTTTGAGAGAGAAATCCTAGAGACAAACAAGATTGATTCATCCACAATCTTCACATAGAAACTCTTCAAATTCCTCTACTCTTTTCCTCTCCATTGTTACATCCTTGAGAGGTGCATTACCAAAACCTTTTCTCACCATATCCATATTTGTGAGAAAGCTGTTTGGTGCTTTGGGAAGCAGTTAAGAAGGGACCAATTTCATATCGGTTGATACTATGGTCAAGTAGCGGAATCTGGTAAGCTAAAGAAGAAATAGGTTCGACATAACCTCGTTGGAGTAGGAGCTTGGAGGGTATAGGTACATTGGGTAGATTAGTCTTGGAGGGTCTTCTACTGTTCATGTATCCCAAATACATTCTTTAGTGGATTATTTACTGTTTGGAGGGTGGCGAAGAGGTTTTACGCTGAGGGCTTCGGTTTCCTCTTCGATAACACATCGTTGTGTTGTCCTTGTGTTTGCATCTCTCTTCCCTTAATCTTTGCCATTTAACTTTTGTTGTGGATGTGATTTTATTTGGTTTAGATTGTTTTATCAATTCTGTATTAAGCTTATGTTCAAATTCCGCACATTAATTGTTTGATATTAAGCTTGAATTGGTAATTTGTTAATTGGGGATCTCTACATTCATAGTGTTCTATACACTAATTGAACTTTCAGTTGGTATCAGAGCGGGTTCACTTATATTGGTTTCATTACCTTAGTGTGATCCTTGACCCCTAATTGAGATGGACCAGTCTCAATCTTTAAATGCTCCACCATATTTTGATGGTAACAACTATGCCTTTTGAAAGGTGAGGATGAGAGCATTTTTGTGTTCTATAGATGAGGTTGTTTGGGATGCCGTTGAAATAGGTTGGACAAAGTCGGAGGTTTCCAATCCATTTGGGATAAGGCAGCCCTCGCGGCATCAAATGCTAAGAGCAAGGCACTTAACGCTATTTTTTGTGGTGTGTCTCCAGATGAGTTCCAACAGATTTCTCACATGACCGTTGCCAAGGAGGCATGGTAGATATTGGAGACTACATACAAGGGAACGAAGAAAGTTAAAGACACCAAGCTGCAGATGCTGATCACTTGATTTGAGGAGCTGAGAATGAGTGAGGATGAGTCTTTTGACTCTTTCTATAGCAAGCTAAATGAAGTGGTCATTGGCAAGTTTAACTTGGGAGAGAAAACGGAGGACTTAAAAGTTGTACGAAAATTCTTCGTTTATTACCGGAGAGTTTCCATGCAAAGGTGACTACAATTGAGGAGAGCAAGGACCTTAATGAAATCAAAGTCCAAGAGTTGATTGGTTCTCTCCAAATGGATGAGCTTTCATTACCAAATCAAAGAAAGAGCAAATCACTTGCTCTTAAGACGATAAATGAAAGGGTAGAAGCTCACGGTTCATCGGATGAGGATGTAGTCGAAAAGGATGTTGCCTACTTTGCGAAGAATTTCAGCAAATTTCTAAAGTTCAAGAACTGTGAGAAATTTGGTGATAAAGGGAAATTCATGACTTCCTGAAAGGAGAAGAAGGACTTAAAAAGGAGAGAAGGGAAGGAGTCCCAATCTACTTAAGGAGTCACTTGTTTTGAGTGTAATGGACATGGTCATTTCAAAAAGGAATGTTCTAATTACTTGAGATTGAAGGACAAGGCATATGCCACCACTCTCAGTGACTCAAATTCCTCCACCTCTAATTCGGAGGA
This sequence comes from Quercus bicolor, assembly GCA_025762765.1. Classification (NCBI taxonomy): domain Eukaryota; kingdom Viridiplantae; phylum Streptophyta; class Magnoliopsida; order Fagales; family Fagaceae; genus Quercus; species Quercus bicolor. The sequence continues at coordinate 1,393 of JAOXJQ010004222.1, read as the reverse complement.
TAGTTGTGATGAAGAAGGGAATTTCTCAGCATTTATAACTGTTGCTCATGTTGAGTCTTCGGAGGACTTGAATTTGCTTATGGAAGAGCTTGGGGAGCATAGTGATGAGGAATCCATGAGAATTGTCGAAAAATCAGATGCTGAAGAAGATGAAGATACAACTGGTCTTCAAGAGAACTACAATTCACTGCTTGAGAAGTCAGGAGAATATGCAAGGGTGGCCAAGGCAGCTATGGAAAAGATGAAGAAAGTTGAGGAGGACTATAGAAGTCTTCTAGTGAGATATAAGGAGGCCAAGTGTGAAATAGAGATGCTAAATGGCAAGCTAACCGAAGCTTACATCAAGGTGAAATTCCTTGAGCTTGAGGTGGTTCAAGCAAATGCCAAGGTAAAACGGGTCTCCACAAAGAAGCTTGATAATGTTCTTTCCTCTCAAAAGACCTTCTCCGACAAAACCGGACTAGGATACACCAAAGAAAATAGTTTAGCTGTGAACATTTCCAAAGAAGTGAAGTTTGTGAAGGACAAAGAGCTGGTTGTAGTTGCCCCTACTGTTGAAAAGGCAAATGTTGAGAAGAAGAAGAATGTGACTGACCATCAGGTGTTGAACAAGCCCTGTAATCAATCTGTACTCAGGTCTGAAGCCAGAGCAAAATCTCTTCCATGATCACAAAGAGGTCCTAGAATGAACCATGTGTGTCATCATTGCGAACTTCAAGGGCACACCCGACCCAATTGTCATAAGCTGAGAGCATTGAGAATGCAAGTGATCAAAGGTTAAGAAGGCCAAAAAATGACAAGAGGACTTGGGTTGTTGAGCCATCAAAAGATCGAAATGGTCATCCTGGAATGATGGACGTGATGAAGATGATTGGTGCATTCACCAACTGCTTGGAAAGCTTCATAAGAAGGTTTGAAAGTTCTAACTATTGTACCCAATTCTATAAGGATATCACCCAAATGCACGTGACGTGTGGGTGTTGAAGGGTACTCATGCATAAGCATTACAACATGTCCATGCATTAATACTTCCTATGTTGTGTGATTTTTGGTCTGTTTATTGATTATGTGAATTGAAAAATTGTTTGTTTGTTTTTGCTTTCATTCATTTAAAATGTTTTTACATTGTTGCTTTTGATCAACCTTTTCCTTCTTGTGTGTCAAAAATCCAAAAACCACATAAAAAGTAGAAAATCCAAAATGTTTGATCGACATTGCTGAGTTTTGTCTCAAAATATGTTTTATCTTGTACCTTTGTGCAAATGGCTTTGTGCATCAACAAGCATAGCTTGTTCCCTATGCACTCATATCATTGAGGGAGAAATCTTGAAATCTATGTGACTATTGTAAATAGATCTTCAACCTTGTCATGAATGATTAGTGAATGGTTTTG
>JAOXJQ010004208.1:0-10954 GCA_025762765.1 Quercus bicolor | reverse complement strand
ATTGCTTGAATTGATTAAGTTGTAATTTGGGGGTCTAAACGTTCAAAGGTGTTTTTGTACACGTTTTTGAACTTTCAACCTAAAAAGGGGGGATCGGAAAAACTCAAGAAATCTTTGTAATAACATTGTGCACTCTTGGAACTTTGTTCATCAACAAAACATTATAACATAAGCTCCTCAAGTAGTGCCGATGACAGATTTTCTTATTTTACTTGTGTTTAACAATCTTAATTCAGTAACTTTTATTGTCTTTCTTTTAGAGTAGAACTAATTCTTTCACTCACGCTCTATAAATTCATTGTTTGAGCTTGTTGGGCTAAAATCCAATCCTATTCTTGGTCCAATCCAAATTTAGTCCTTACAATTGGCGTCGTCTGTGGGAAGGACTTGATCTATTCTGGAAGAGATTCGGGTACAACGTTTAAGATGGAAGAAGCAGGTCCACACTAGGCAGCGACAGGACCACACCAGATGGATGCTAATCTACACCAAGCAGAATCAAGGGGTTCTCAACATAGCAATCCACGTAGGAGTCCCGAACGGAGAGGAGATCGTGAGGGAAGTGTGCACATAGCTCATACTAGTAAAAGCCAGTCTCGAGGGAAGAGCTGCGTTTCCCATGCAAAGAATGATAAGGACATGCAACGTGAAATCGATGAATTGAAGAGGGAATTGCACCACGCACAGCGAAGACATTCATCGCCCAACTCTGAGCTGTCTTCTGAGGAGACAAATGGTGCTAGTTATAGACAGAGATCCAAAACTCCACTTGGCAAGACTTTCTCCTACGATGAGGAGTATCACCATAGACGTAGATATAAGAGCCTACCTTGCAGAGGTATGGGGAATGATGCCATGAACAAGGCGTTGAATCAAGTTTCTAAGTCACCCTTCACGCGAAATATAGAAGGTGCGAGTCTTCCTCGGCAATTCCATCAATCTATGTTCACCATTTATAATGGTTGAACAGATTCAGTGGAACATATCAGCCACTTCAATCAAAGGATGGCTGTTCATTCTAAGGATGAGGCTTTGATGTGTAAGGTCTTTCCATCTAGTTTGGGCCCAGTGGCGATGAGGTGGTTCAATGGTTTGAGGGCAAATTCTATTGATTCCTTTAAGAAACTCACCCGGGCCTTTGGTGCTCGCTTCATTACTTATAGCAGGGTTCCTTGGCCTTTGGGATCCTTGTTATCTATGTCCATGCGGGAGGGGGAAACTCTGAAGGCTTACTTCTTTAGATACTAGGAGATGTTTAACAAAATAGACGGAGACTATGACGATGTGGCCATTAGTACTTTCAAGGCTGGCCTCCCAGCCGAGCATGACCTGAGGAAGTCTCTGACTGGTAAACCTGTTACCAGTGTGCGCCAACTTATAGATCAGATTGACAAGTACAAAAGGGTAAAGGAAGACCAAATACAGGGAAAATGAAAGGCTAAGGTGATCCCTCAGGAGAGGAGGGATTTCAGGTTGGATTGGTACAACAATAACCGACCTCGGAATGATTTTGTTAGGTAGCCAGGATCTACCAACACCCAGGCGGTTAATGCCGTATTCCGAGAACCAGTACAACAGGTTCTGGAAAAGATTAAAAACGAGCTGCTCTTTAAATGGCTGAAAAAGATGGCAGGAGATCCTATGAGGTGCAATCAAAACCTTTACTGCCAATATCACCAGGATCATGGACACACTACTGAGGATTGCAAAAACTTGTGGGACCATCTGGACCAATTAGTCCGAGAAGGGAAGCTAAAGCAACTCTTGCATCATTCCAGTGGTTGGGGAAGCCAAATGGGTTCAGAGCTTCAGGGAGATGCTTCTTCAAGACTCCCTCTTGGCACAATAAACGTCATTTTTGTTGCCTCGAGGAGGACCAGATCTTGTCCTTCCAGAGTAATGTCAGTATCTCGTTACCCAGCTGAGGAATACAGCTCAATGCCTAAGAGAGTCAAGATGGGCGTCCTACTGGTGTTAGGTTTTTTAGATGAGGACAAACTTGGAACCATACAGCCCTATGATGATGCTTTAGTGGTTACACTTAGAATTGGAGGGTACGATGTGAAAAAGGGTGATGATTGACCAAGGCAGCGGAGCTGAGATAATGTACCTTGACTTATATAAGGGGCTAAATTTGAAACCTGAAAATTTAAGAGCCTATAGTTCTCCTCTGGTAAGTTTTGAAGGTAAAATGGTCGTTCCAAAAGGTCAGATCAGATTACCTGTGCAGACTGGCCCGGATGTGGTGGAAGTGGACTTCATTGTCGTGGATGCTTTCTCTCCCTACACGGCCATTATGGGCAGACCCTGGCTTCATACCCTAGGGGCCGTCTCCTCTACTCTTCACCAGAAGATGAAGTACCCATCCAGAGGCCAGGTTTCGGAGATAGTAGGAAATCAGTCTACAGCCAGACAATGCCTGGTAGCGACCATCCAACATCAGCCTAAGGCTAAAATCTCAGCCACCGTTGATAATGGTTTATAGCAGTCAAAAACTCCGGCGTTGCCCTTCAATGGACCAGCCGACGAGGCGAAATGTGAAGATCTAGAAAGGGTAATTGTTGGTGATGATCTGGAGAAGTTCTTTCAGGTTGGAGCTCAATTGCCTCTGCAGGAAAGGGATCAGTTGGTTGAATTTCGTAGAAAAAATGTTGATGTGTTCGCATGGAGCGCATATGAAGCCCCGGGTGTAGATCCAAGTTTCATTTGTCATCATCTGAATGTTAACCCTTCCATCACTCCGAAGAGACAGCCACCTCGGTGTCCGTCAAAAGAGCACACCGAGATTGTTAGAAATGAAGTAACAAAGCTCAAACAGGCAGGGGCTATCAAGGATGTTTTCTACCCTTAATGGTTAGCTAACATGGTGGTGGTAAAAAAGAAAACTGGGAAATGGCGTATGTGTGTGGATTTCACGGACCTCAATAAGGCCTGTCCCAAAGATCCTTTCCCTATGCCTTAGATAGATCAGTTGGTGGATGCGACGGTAGGTCATCCTTGGATGAGTTTTTTGGACGCCTTTCAAGGATATCACCAAATACCATTAACGTTGGACGATCAGGAAAAGACAGCTTTTGTTACTCCTATTGGAAACTATCACTACAAAGTGATGCCTTTTGGTTTGAAAAATGCAGGGTCTACTTATCAGCGGATGATGACTAAAATGTTCGAACCACAGTTGGGTAGTAGCATTGAAGTCTATATTGATGATATGGTCGTAAAGAGCAAGGTGGTGTCTGAGCATGTGGGAGATCTTGCGAACATTTTTGGAATTCTGAGAAAGCACAAGTTACGCCTGAATGCTTCTAAGTTTTTGTTTGGGGTAGGTTTGGGAAAGTTCCTAGGCTACATGGTGACTCACAGGGGAATTGAGGTAAACCCAGATTAGATTAAGGCCATTAACAGCTTGCAAGCACCTCGGAATCCGAAGAAGGTCCAGAAATTGACCGGATGACTACTGCTTTGAACCGATTTATCTCCCGGTCAATAGATAGGTGCAGACCTTTTTTCCTTTTACTGCATAAATGGAAAGGATTTGAATGGACCAAGGAGTGTGTTGTAGCATTTCAATAGCTTAAAGAGTACCTATCTCGGCTACCTATTATGTCCAGTCCTGAGGTGGACGAGGTTCTGTTTGCTTACCTGGCGGTAGCCTCTCATGCGGTGAGCTTTGTTTTGATACGAGTAGATAGTGGCATCCAAAGACCAGTCTATTACGTAAGTAAGTCACTTCATGAAGCCGAGGTTCGGTATTTATCATTAGAGAAGGCCATCTTGGCAGTAGTGCATGCTACACGAAAACTCCCCCACTATTTTCAGGTTCACACCGTGGTTATTCTAACTCAATTATCACTCAAGTCAATACTTTGGAGCGTAGATTATACTAGGAGGATTGCTAAATGGGGCACAATTCTAGGGGCCTTTGACATCAAGTACATGCCTCGTACCTTTGTAAAAGGCCAGGTCCTCGTTGATCTAGTAGCTGAGTTTGCTGAATGTCCTGAAGAAATAGATGTGAAGCAGCATGGCATGGATGAAAAATCAGTTGGCTTAATCTCCGCACAATATCCCTCACCTTGGAAAGCATATGTGGATGGAGTAGCAAACTAGTGAGGATCAGGAGTGGGGCTGGTTCTGGTATCCCCTGAAAAGATCACCATTGAAAAGTCTTTGAGATTGGGATTCTCGGCTACAAACAACGAAGTAGAATATGAAGTTTTGTTGATGGGAATGGCGATGGTTCAGAAAATGGATGGAAAGACAGTGAAAATGTTCTCAGATTCAAGACTGGTCGTAGGCTAAGTAAAAGGGGAACTGGAAGCTCGGGATACAAGAATGCAGAAATATTTGGGTCAAGTTAGGCATATACAAGCGAAATTTGAATTCTTCGACTTATCGCATATCTCCAGAAGTGGAAATACCCATGCAGACTCTTTGGCTACTCTTGCCACTTCCTCGGCACAGGATTTGCCCCGAGTGATACTTGTCGAAGACTTATGTACCCCGACCCCAACAAAGAAAGATATGCTCCAGGTCCATCAAATCAAGTTAGGGCCTAGCTGGATGGATCCTATATTGTTATTCCTTGAAAGGGATATACTGCCTGAAGAAAAGTTAAAAGCTGAGCAAGTACGAAGGAAAGCTCCTCGGTTTTGGTTGTCCGAGGATAAAAAGTTGTACAAACGTTCTTTTTCTGGATCGTATCTGCTTTGTGTACACCCTGATGCATCAGAATCACTCCTAGAAGAATTTCATGAAGGAATTTGCAGAAGTCATACAGGAGGAAGATCTTTATCTCATCGGGCCATTATTCAGGGATACTGGTGGCCGAGCATGCAAAAGGAAGCACAAGAATATGTTAGAAAATGTGATCAGTGTCAGAGATTCACGCCAAATATTCACCAGCCTGGAGGAGTTCTTAATCCTCTTTCTAGCTCTTGGCCTTTTGCTCAATGGGGTTTAGATATTGTAGGCCCTTTCCCTAAAGCACTAGGAAATAAAAAATATCTGCTGGTCGGCACAGATTATTTTACTAAGTGGGTCGAAACTGAACCTTTAACTAATATCAGAGATGTAGATGTCAAAAGGTTTATCTGGAAGAATATCGTTACTCAATTCGGGGTTCCCCATACCCTCATCTCAGATAATGGCCTTTAATTTGATAGCAAAGCTTTCAGGTAGTATTGTTTTGATCTGGGGATAAAAAATAGATATTCTACTCCGGCCTATCCTCAAGGAAATGGGCAAGCTGAGGCTGTTAACAAGATTATAGTGAATGGGCTTAAAAAGAGGTTGGACGATGCAAAGGGAAAATGGGTGGAGGAATTACCCCATGTCCTTTGGACGTATCGAACAACGTCTCGACGGTCAATAGGAGAAACCCCTTTCTCAATGACATATGGGGCTAAGGCTGTAATCCCTCTAGAAACAGGTTTCCCGACGCTGAGAACAAATGCATTTACCTCGAACGGCAATGATAAATTGCTGGAAAAAAGTCTAGACTTGATAGAAGAACGAAGAGAGAATGCAATGGTCCAACTAGCCTACTACCAGCCTAAGCTCAAGTAAGATTATGATACCAATGTAAAGCTAAGACCATTGGTTGTAGGATATCTGGTATTAAGGAAAGTTTTGGGAACCACTAAGAATCCAGCCTGGGGAAAATTGGGACCTAATTGGGAAGGGCCGTATCGAATCACTTCAGTGGCAGGAATAGGTGCGTACTATATGGAGGATCTAGATGAAAAAACTGTACTCCATCCTTGGAATGTAAACAACCTAAAGATGTATTATTATTAATAAAAAATAGTTTTGTTTATTTCTTATTTAATTCGTTCCAATCATGTATCGTGTGTTTCTTCATCTATTGAAGTATTGAACAGAAACTAAGTCATGTCAGGTTTCTCGGACCACAGACTTAGTGGAAATCAATACCCTTTGACATCTATTGAAATATTGAACAGAAACTAAGTCATGTCAGGTTCCTCGAACCACAGACTTAGTGGAAATCAATACCCTTTGACATCTATTGAAGCATTGAACAGAAACTAATTCATGTCAGGTTCCTTGGACCACAAACTTAGTGGAAATCAATACCCTTTGACATCTATTGAAGCATTGAACAGAAACTAAGTCATGTCAGGTTCCTCGGACCATAAACTTAGTGGAAATCAATATCCTTTGACATCTATTGAAGTATTGAATAGAAACTAAGTCATGTCAGGTTCCTCGGACCACAGACTTAGTGGAAATCAATACCCTTTGACATCTATTGAAGTATTGAATAGAAAATAAATCATGTTAGGTTCCTCGGACTACAGACTTAGTGGAAATCAATACCCTTTGATATCTATTGAAGTATTAACAGAAACTAAGTCATGCTAGGATCCTTGGGCCACAGACTTAATGGAAATTAATACACTATGATATCTGTTAACATGTTAGTCAAGCATGAACTTAAGCATTTAAAGGAAATGAACCCCTGATTCCCTTTCTTGGATCACAAGGTTTGTTATCACTAAATAAAGATATAGACTGCAGTAAGTCCATGAGCATTACTTAAAGTATTCTGGGGTACCTTGGACTTAGCTTTATTTGATCAAACATTAGAACATTTTTCTTGAAGTTAAACTTGTTAGAATTGATAGATTCAAGTTATTTATTAATAGTACTACTGATTCAATGGTTACAATCTACTCTAATTACCAATTAAAAATATGTGTAAACTTTGTCTTTCTCTTGTGTAAGTAACTTTGTACTTTCCTGGCATATGATTATGTTCAAGCAAAGGATAGTTAAAATGAAAATTACTAAAAAAAAGTAATAATAATAATAAAAATATAAGTAACCAAAAAAAATAAAGTAAAAATGCATATATCATTAAAACATGTCTTGGAAGAAAACCAATTATATTGTAGAAGTCATAATTACATTACAAAAGGAAGATTCAATGTTTTAATTTTATCTGAAGCTTATCCTTGGAGTTCTTATTAGCTAGTTTATCCGCTTCAGTAGGAATTGTTTTCTCCTTCTCTTTAGGGGCTCCCTCGGCAGGCATAATAGTTGAAGCTAAGGCCTGTTCAAAACCTTGGGAAGCTGCCCCATCTTGTGGAACCTCTGCGGCCTTATCCGAGGATGTTTCCTTTAAAACTTCAGGTTCCTTAGATTGCTTCTGCTGATTGGGAGGAAGAGGACCCTGAGGTTGTGCTTCCTCGATCGGGTCAGCAATTGTAGTGGCCACCTCATCTTGATTGGAAGGAATGTTCGAGGCTCGTATGGCTGGAGGGATGTAGACGTTTTTTGGCCTTCTCAGCTCAGAAGAAGCCTCAACCCCGGCTCGGTTGAGAGTTTCTTCCCAAGTCTGAGCACAGTAGGCTCGACATACGACAGGGACCTCTACCCAGAGGGTATCCTCAGTCTCGGCTACGTCAATGTCGTAACTATGTTGTTCAACCTCATCCCTTGCCTTCTCGGCGTCTACTTTTGCCTTCTCAACCTTAGCTCTCAATGTTTCAACCTAATCCTTGAGCTTCTGGGCTTCTTCTAGTTTCTTCTTGAGGGCTGCTATTTGCTCCTTGGAAGAAGCCAGCTGGTTATTGGCCTCACGAAGACGCTGCCTCTGATCCTCGGCCTGTCTCTCAACGCTCTCCAAAGCTGAATCAGCACTCTTTCGGGCCTTTTCCTCCTTGGTCAACTTTTTCCTTAAATCTGCATTGCTTTGATTAGCAATGTTGAACGACTGCATAACCGCTACCCGCCTTTTTCTCTCATCGTCCAGTTGCTGGTAGCAGGAATTGGTTATCTCCTCAAGCCTGAAAGTGGCTTGGACAGCCTAAAAGAAAAGGGTTAGTAACATTACAAATAACACAAAAAAGGGGAAAAGAAGAAGGATAGCATCATACCATGCCCAAATATCTTTTGACGTTGAGGAAAACCTCGTGCTTCCTGATGTTCCTTAACTCGGCCATGTCGTTCAGGAGTAACAGAGCCCCCTCCAAAGCTGAGGCAACATGGCATCCAACACCCCTATTGAAATCCCTGAGTGATGCATCTTCCCTCAGGGGTTCACCATTTAGCATGGGTGTTGGAAGCCAAGCACGAGGCTCTGAGGGCTAATTATCCCCCCTCTCCACGCCTCTTTGTGAGGTTTGACTGGTCCTTTGCTACTTCGCAGCTTTCTAGGTCTCGTCCTCATGAGCAGGACGAGACCTCCCAACATCCACCACATCTTTTCTTTTCTGCTCTCTCTTCCTCTTCTAATCTGTACGATTAGGTCTGGGTGGCAGAGATGGCTGAGGAGGAGGAAAAGGGGACTTGGGAGGAGAAGGAGGAAGTTTTGGCCGTGCAGACTTCCCCGATGCACCTTTTCTCGGCTGGGATTCTATTAACTCCATCAAAATCTTTTGGGACTTCCTCTGGATACCCATCTCATCCGAAGTGACGACTTCTGCTTGATGCTGGAAGTTAACGTCAGCCGGTATACCCTCGGGAGATGAAGCTTGGTTGAACACTTCAAAGTCCTCTGAGGAATCTGACAAATCTACGATCCTCTCTGGAATTTTCTCTTCTTCTTCTTCTTTTTCTTCTTCCTCTTCCTCTTCTTCAAGGATGGGTTGGGACGAGGATGCTCCTACTGAGGGGGTGGCTACAAAGAGTGGTCGAGTAATGGGTGTACCTTCAAGAATGGGAATATCCTATGGAACAACAAACCCTTCGTAGGCAACACTAATACGGTGGAGCCGAGGATCGTTGGCTTTTATCACGTACTTGGGGCCTTGAAATGCGAGGGAAATGGGTGTGTACCCAAGAATTAAGTAGGCCGCTCGCAATTGACCGTCGGCTTCGTTTACGTACACCTCGGCCCACAAAATCCTATCTAAACTCTCATTGTTGACTAATCTGAGCTGGGGTTTAGTAGAACTCTTATCTGCAAATTCATTAAAATGGAAGAAAATTTTGTCAGAGGTAGGGATATTGGGAAGTAAAAGAGAAATACAAACCAAGACACATAAATCTACGGCTATACCCCCACCTGGTTTTCCCTCTTTAGTCGGACAGGGTAGGCCATCGTGCCATTCCCTAGAAAAGATTAAGAAGTCCTCCTTTAAGTTTTTGTTTGATGTAGGGAGGCACTGGATTAACCTTACTGCGGGATACCTCGACTTAAGGTAATATCCCTGTCCCGTCAGATGGTGTAAGTTGTATACCTAATTCACATCATGGTGGGTCAAATTTGGGTTCATTCTCTCGTTTGGAACTTCTATACTCCCCAATACCCTAAACATATTTGGGGCGCAATGTGGGAGATAGTCTAAAGAACCTAAGATAGTTCCTAGTGATGGGGCCCATGGGAATGGTCATCCTTCCCTCTATGAAGGCGATCTTGGGGATGACCACCTCTCCCGTTTTCCTAGCATCTACCTATTCCCCCTGGGCGGCATATCTCATGCCCACTATTGGTGGGATTCTATACTTAGCCCTAAAACTTTCCATACCCTCCTCGGACTCAACTAAACATTTGAACTTACCCATTTTTCTAAGAAGTTTTGAAGAAAAATGAAAAGTTTGAAACGAAAACAAAGAGTATCCAAGGAAACTTACAGGTTTGAAAGGAAGGTCCTCGGACAAATTTTTAGTATTTGTAAATGCACAGGGAGGTGAGAGAGAATGACAGATTCAATGTATGAGCTCTAGGACTGTGTGATTGTTGAAAGTAGGGAAAGGAATTGATTTGAAAAGCTATTTATAGTGGCGCAGAAGTTACAAGCGGGAAAATTCCCGCTCGCAAACCTAGGAAAATCCTCCACCGTTAGATTTACATCCAGCCATTGAACGTGGGGGACAAGGGAGCTACCAAAATTTAATGATGGCATGCTTTGGATGCCGAAGCGTTAGGAGCGTGCCTTGAGTAGGTAAAAAGGCATTTGGGAGCTCGGGAGGGCATAACCATAAGCGAGATGGGTTGAGGATATCAAATCCTCCTTTCCTCCCGAGGAGCCAGAAAGCAAAATTTTAAGGGGCTATTGTGGGGGCCAACTATCTAAAAGGTAATATTAAAACTGTATAAATTGGGCCTATGGCCCACTCCGAGGATGGTTAAATAAGGTTATAATGGGAATGGTATAAAAAGAAGAAATAAAGATTGTATGTGATAGTCCAAAATATGTCCGAGGAGAAAATTCATCTCGGAAGCGGAGATCTAAGGTTAGTAGGAATGTCTTATCATCCCAGGCATCCTTCAAGGTTGCATTACAACTAAGAGTCAGGCATTGGATAAGGGATGAGCAAAGGGTGGTAACAAATATCTTCAAAAGCTACTACCTCCACATTAAATGCCTCCCAACATACTCTCTGGTCGCATTAATGTGGAGGTGATACCTGAATAGTGATCAAGCAGCTTTACAGCTACTAGTTTATGGTTCTTAGAGGTGTTGGATGGGACAGGAAAGAGTTCCTAGAATCCAATCTACACGTATATGGTAGGGATGATACCAAAATTGTAATATATAGCATGGGAAGGGGACCTAAAAAAGGAGGATCGGAAAAACTCAAGAAATCTTTGTAATAACATTGCGCACTCTTGGAACTTTGTTCATCAACAAAACATTATAACATAAGCTCCTCAGGTCGTGCCGAGGACAGATTTTCTTATTTTACTTGTGTTTAACAATCTTAATTCAGTAACTTTTATTGTCTTTCTTCTGAAGTAGAACTAGTTCTTTCATCTACGCTTTATAAATTCATTGTTTGGGCTTGTTGGGCTAAAACCCAATCCTATTCTTGGTCCAATCCAAATTCAGTCCTTACTTTTAACATACAAAAATTTAATTTAGATAATATTTATTGAAAGTTCAAAAACGTGTACAAAAACACCTTTAAACGTTTAGACCCCCAAATTACAACTTAACCAATTCAAGCAATATGTCAAACAACTAGTGTGCGGAAACTTAACACA
>JAOXJQ010004150.1:0-25893 GCA_025762765.1 Quercus bicolor | reverse complement strand
AAATTTGTGATTAAGAAAGTATAAAGTAGAATAAAAAAGGGAGACAGAAAATTTCTATTCCTTAAATTCAAATGACTATGAGTAGAAAAAATTGCACTAGTTGGAACCTGAACCTTACAATTAGCTTTATTTGCTCATGCACTCAAAGCCTCTATAACTATAAGTTTTTTTTTCTTTTTTCCCTTACAACAAATAGGGAAAGTGGCTTTGAACCAAGGGCTTTGAACCAAGTAAAATAATGTTATAATTGATGAAATATAAAGTAAAATACAAACAATTTTTCTTTTGATTTCATGTTACGGACAAAACTCTAATAAGTAATACCTACTAGGCTTCTTGGAACAAGTATTATAATTTTTTTTTGATAAACTGGAACAAGTATTATAACTTGCTGAAGTGCCTACCCACAATCATGATTTCGTGTAATAATGCAATGACTACTAGCCTTGTTTGAAAAAGTACCATAACTTTTCGAAGTGATTGTCCTGTTTGTAGTCCGTGGAAAGAGAACAAAACTGAATTGATGTATATTAATAAAATAGTACAACAGTGTATTTAAATATAGGAATAGGTTAATTGTCTTGCAAATATAGGAATTGATGTATATTACATGAAATCATGATTGTGAGTAGGCACTTCAAGAAGTTGTTATTCCAACAAGCATAGTAGTTATTAGAGTTTTTGTCCATAACATGAAATTAAAAGAAAAATAGTTTGTGTTTTTTTTTTTTTTTTTTTATGATCCGTCGATTACAATTGATTATGTATATGTTTTTTTTATTTATAAAATAATCAAAGCTAAAAATAAAAAAACAAAAATTAAATACATGAAAATTTGTGATTAATGAAGTATGAAGTAGAATGCAAAAGGTGAAAATTTCTATTCCTTAAAATCACAATTATAGGTAGACAAAATTACACTAGTCACTAGTAGAACATGAACATTACAATTAGCTTTATTTACTCATGAACTCAAAGCCTTTATAACTATAAGTTTTTTTCTTTTTTCCTTTTTCCCTCAGAACAAGTAGGGATAAGGGCTTTGAACCAAGTTCTTTCTTCCCATGTAAAAAGCTGAGTAATAACACACTAAACCACAGGACGGATTTGACTTGTTGGTATAGGACTAATGGTCGGCTGGTTCATTATTGTCATATGGTGATAATGGTACAACCCACTTGGAAACTGATCTTCTTCTTGAATCACGAACAGTTAGTTGGTGGTTGCAATTTTCTCTGCTAGAGGTGATGGATTCAACAAAGTCCTTGATACGTGTTATTGCAACCTTCAATGTTTCCTAGCTGAGACATGTTTGCAAAACATATATTCTAAACCAACCAGGCTCAGAACAATGGCAAGAAGACCCAGGAGAGATGTTGAGCCCAACTTCAAAAAGAATTCTCTTGGAGAGCTCTTTTCAGCTTCAAATGTGTCAGAGCTTAACAAACAAGCATTGCTCTTCAAACACTCTATCCCTGCACCACTAAGGTCAGAGAAAAGCATTTTCCTTTCTACTTTTGAGTCTCTTTCGATTCTCCTTTATGTATTTGCTAGTGAATTTCTTGTCAGAGAGCATGTTGGTGAGTAAAAAAACTGAGTTTGGGAAGAGACCAATCCGAAGCTTGACATTTTTGTAGCCGCGGCAACAACTGTTTCATCGTTGGAGTAGATCATGTCAACTCGAAATCCTGGCAACCAAGATCCTTTGAGAGACTATAAAACATGTGAATGTGGTTCCATAGTTCATGAGTGTCACCAATATTTCTTTCCATTACAGCTTCTACTAGGATGCTTTCAAAGGAGGTAGAGTCAAACACTCTTCCTGAATAGATTTCATTGCTTACTGATGAATTTTTTTGGTGATAGCAAAATCAATAAGAAGGTTAAGCTCATCCCTGTCCATTGTTGTGCTTAAAGGATTTGATGGATTTGTTACCATGATGGTGGAATGATGATTTGTAGATTTCGTACCCGGTTAGCATCAAAATAGGCATGTAATAATACATCATGGCAAATCTTAACGAGTACCATATGATGCTTCTTAAGGTTAGAATAATGTTGGTTCCACTTAATAAAAAAATTGAATAAAAGAGAGAAATTGAATAAATGAGAGAAATTGCATAAAATTGACCCTAAAGTTTATAAAGCTGATAAAATACTAACATAAAGTTGAATAGTTAACAAAAATTCTGACATAAAATGGTGCTGTTAATGGGATTTTACAGTGCCGGTTAACACAACTCATAAATCATTGGTAGAAGAAAGGGAAAACTCATGGAAGGGTGTGCCCTTGAGATAACACATGATGTAAAAAACAATAGAAAAGTAAATACAGTGCAATATTAGACATAAATTAGCTTACAAGGTACATAACATGTGAATATTATGACAAGTGATAGTAAGTACACAATGTTGCTATACTTATCCCAAAAAAAAGGTACACAATGTTGCTAACTAATTACTTGTAGAAAATAGCATCAGGAAGAGGCTTGCCATTCATGGCCTGAAGCTTAACATTAGAGTCAAGAGGTGTGCCAAAAAGTTTATAATCAATGAAACATGCATGAGAGAGAAGATTGGAAACATATTTTGTTTTTGTTTGAGAAAGAAAGTCAATAGCATTCAGAAGAGGAAGTGACCTCAAGACCTAGAAAGTAGCTAAGAGCAACCAAATCCTTCATTTCACAAGTTGATTGAAAGATTGTTTGAGTACCTTAATCATTGTAAGATCATCTTCCATAATATCCATGTTATCAACATATAATTAATAAGGGAAAGACTAACAGATGCTGTTAGGGCAATGATTAATAATTCAGTTAAAGAAAATTTTTATGGGAAAAGAAAAAAATAATCAATATTTTGACAACTTTTTATATTTCTCATAAAAGTAATGTTAAAACTTTCTTAAAATGAATTGTTAGCATGACCCAGTTAATAGTCCTCATCTATGAGACCCAAAAAAGAAAAAAAAGAAGATAGTCTTAGGGATTGAAGGAGAAGCCTAGGTTGTGAGATTAAAAGACCAAGTGTGCATTTGTTTCCACTTTCTTGAGCCAAAACCCACTTTTTGAGAGCAAAAATAAAAGTCAAGCGTTTGGTAATGTTTCAAAACGTGCTTTTTCAAAAAAGCCGCGTTTTGAAATGCAAAAAATTGAGCCAAAACGTGCGGATAGGTTTGAGGAGCATTTGCAAATGCCACAGCTGCGTTTTAACATTACTGTTGAAAAGCCACCGGCTATTTCCCAAATTACCCACTATGTTTTCTTAAAAACTCAATTTTACCCTTTGATAAATCAAGGCAAATCGCCATTTGCAGCCCCAGAACCCTTTGATAAATAAATTGCTACAAAGACCACAAAAAATAGTGTCTAGCTTAGGTTCAATTCAATAACAAATTTCCAAATCCAAACATAAAAAAATCTATAACAAATTCCCAAATCAGCTAAAGAAAAAAAAAATCAATCTCTTACAAATTAGGATTCCTCAAAATGCAAAACAAAAAAACATCGGAATATAGCGAAATCTTCCCTTATGCAGTATCTCCCTTTCGTTCGCTTTGCTCTGATCTAATCTTTAGTCAATGACCGGCAATAGGCATGCGTGAACCCCGATTTAAAAGGTTGTCTCTCTTGCCTTTGTCATTCGTCGGCGATCTTTGTGTGTGTGTGTGACTGTGTGTGTGAGAGAGAGAGAAAGAAAGAGTGAGAGATTTTGGCTTTTGGTTTGTTCTGGAAGATAGAGAAGAAATGATAGTCTGGTGGAGAAGAAAAGTAAAAGAAAAGTCAAAAGTGAAGATAGAGAGACGGTAAAGAATACATGTGTGGAGGAGAAAAAAAGAGGAAATAAATAAATAAATAAACGTGTGGATGAAAGAAAAAGAGAAAAATAAAATAAAAAATAAGAAATTAAAACTAAGAAATGCTACTATAATATTTTCACAATAAATCTTAAGTGGTTGGTTGTTATTAACTAATACTAGTGAAAAATAATAATTTAAGTGGTATGTTCAAATTAAAATCAGTAACAACTTACCACATATGATTTGTTGTAAAAATGTTGGGAACGTGACACTTCTCATTAAAATTTGATGATTCTAGGAGTCATTATAGAGTGCTCCACAAGATTTGTTAAAAACAAATCATTGGAAAATTTAAAAATATTACCGTTGGGTTTTGTTACTTTTATTTCCTAAATTTAATACATGAAAACTAAACTTACATTATTTTTTTAAATTATATATATATTTATATATATATATATATGTTTAACTTGAATATTCTTAGTTAAAAAACTTAAAATATATATTTTTTAATTTTTATTATTTTTAAAATTATTTATGATGTCGCTGGTTCAATCACTGGTCGGATTTCGGTTTGACCAAAAAACCGGTAACTAGTCTCTTTTTTGGTTCTTTCACCGTATCGGTTTTTAAAACCATGGTTGTGTTGGTTATACATTTGGTGTGGGGCAAGGGCATGAACAATTTTTTTTTTTTTATTAAGTAAGCTTATGAAAAAAATTTATATTAGAGTAGTGCTATCTTTAAAATATTTTTACAATAAATTTTAGTTAACAATAAATTATTATTGTTGTTGTTATTATTATTATTATTATTATTATTATTGTAAGGACCAAAAGCTCTTGGCGGCCCAAGCCCACTTAAAACAATGAGTTATATAGTTCAACCTTTGCTCAAATCAATAAAATTTATAAAAGAAGGAAACGAACAACAAGAGGGGGCTCTGCTCGAGGATAAAGACAGAGAAGAAAAGGTTGATTTTATAGAATAGATGGGCATATATCCCTCCACAAGCTTGCTCGAGGAGGCTAAGATTATACAAAAAGTTGCACTGTTCATTCTCTTCTCTCAATATTCTTCTTGTTTCTTTCTTTGTCTTTAGATACTTATGTTTTGATCCCCTTTTCTGTAAACTGCTCTTTTCTTATATACTTCTCCTTTCTCCATATCTCAATCATCCATCCTTACATAACTAACTTTCCCTCCTGACACTTGTCTCTTTTCCCCTCTAAAGAAGGTGGTGAAAGGAGTTTGCTTAACTGTGATTTACACTGTTCAGCTCACTTCCTCATTAATGCAGCTGATAAAACTGTTGTCCACTATTTAATGCAGAGGCAACAAGCTACTCCAAACTAGAAATTTACCCTATGACCATTGATTCTCTCTCTCTCTTCAGATTCTTGCTCCCACTTAGAATGCCTTAGTGTACCTTGACTCGTTTCTTCCTTTCCTCGGGTTGCTTTCCTCCTCGGGCCCGTGGATTGTGACACCCTCACAATTATACTACAACTCTTCATATCCATCCTCGGTCCTCGGGCACCCATAATTGTTATTATTATTAAGTTGTTTTTTTTTTTTTTTTTTTTGAGTAAGTATTATTAAGTAGTTGATTTAAGTATTAAATAAACTCCCTTATATATACATTGTCCTTTTTGGTAATTTACAACTCAAACTGCCACTTTTATAAGTGATAGCTAAACACTCAGCTTTTTTAAAAAACCCCGTTTCATAGTGTACTTTTCGAAACCCCCACTTTTTATAAAAGTTGAACCAAACTCACCCTAAATTTGGCAAACTAGGCTTGAAGAGTTTTTTTGAGACCATATATGTCTGACATGTGCCAATATATGGTATTCGAGGGGTGCTCATAGTCAAGAGGAGATTGCTTGTAGATTTTTTTTTTTTTTTTTTTTTTTTTTTTTTTTTTTTTTTTTTTTTTTTTTGTTTTTTGTTTTTTTTGTTTAAGATGCTATTAAGGAGCATATTATTGACATCTATTGAAAGGAAAAAAAAAAATTGTATGAAATGATACCATATAATTGGTATCAAATTCTAATAAATGAGAGACGTGAGTAAAAATGGTAGTTATTTTTAAAAATATATCTCTTATTTATTGGATTTTAATATTGTTGGCATTGTATCATTTGATGCCAAATATCTTTTTCTATTGAAAGAGAGGCCAACAATAGGCAACAATCTCAACAAGGATGGAATGAAAAAAAGGTTAGTCTAGCAATTAAGGAAAATATTTCATAATCAATGCCATACTTTTGTTTGAAACCTTTTTAACTACAAGATGAGCCTTATAGTTGCCCGTTCAGTGTAGCATTAAATTGAGTTTTGATCTTATAAACCTACTTACAGCCAATTGTAGGCTTTCCTAGAGGCAACTTTTTTTATTTTTTTAAAGAGTGTCAAACTGTCAAGTTCTTTTGCCATAGTGGTTTTCATAAGGAATTAAGGTTATGAAATATTCATAGAGAAATTAAAAAAAAAAAAAAAAAGATTGTGTAAGACCAGTATATATAGCCCATTCATCCACCACGAGTCTTGGCCTTATTGAAAAATTGCAAGGCGGACCAATTTAATGATCCACCACTCCTGTAATAAAACTAATTAACATCTAGCTGGCCCATTTGACCTTGAAATGGGTGTAGGCCCATCTAATAGACTGTTGCTTAAATCAAATTTATAATCTAGGGTAATCACACTTATTTCCCGGTTTGAAAAAAATGACATTTCATTTTAGGGGTGTTCACCAAACTACACAAACTGCAAAAATTACACCAAAACCGTCCGCAAAATAGCATAACCGCATCGCACCACAAGTAACAATACATCACATCGCATGGTGTAGTGCAGTTTGCGGTTTTATAATAAGAAAACCACACTGCACCGCACCCTCTCTATATATTAATATATTTATTTTTTTAATATTAAATATATTATTAATTAATAGTTTAATAACCCTACTTTTCATAAAAAAATTAATTAATAATCCTTGCAAGTGTTAATTAGGAAAGCCAACCCAAAATAAAGAAAAACTAGCTCAATATTTTAAAACTTGGCCCAAAACAAAGGGGAAAATTAGTTTTTTGTTAGGTAGGAAAAACCCAAAATTTGAAATATATATTGGTTTCAAACTGCATCTTATACACCGCACTGCACAAGTGATCGAAAAAATGATGTGCGGTGCGGTTATGATTTTTGTTAACTCTAAACCACACCACACCGCACATGTGACCGCAAAAATGAGGTGTGATGCAGTTATGGTTTTGCCTAAACCGCATCACAAAGTGCGGTACTAAAAATGGCCCAAAATTGCACTGCACTGCACCACACCGCAAACACCCCTACTTCACCCCAAAATTGAAGGAAAAAAAACACTTTCCCTCCCTTGACATCTGATTGACCAATTTGTTCAATTAATATTAAAAATAGTGTGTACTAGTGGATGACCATATCCAATGAGTAATAATAACTCTACTTGACCCGATCAAAAACTTTTAGATATTATCCAATAATTCATGGATAAATTTAATCGGGTTGGGTGTTACCTAGAACCCAAATTTATCTAGTCGGATTCGGGTAATACTCGAATCCGACCCATTAGCTTATAATTAAAAAAATGCTGTACATGCGCAATTATGATGTTATAGGTAGTTTTTTTTTTTTTTTTTTTTTTTTAAATATTTATTAACTCCGCCACCAAAATTCAGGAGTAACAAACAATAACATAGAATGAAATTAATATAAAAGGGGGAAAATTTCCTTGAACTTGATTTTGTGAAGTCTTTAATGGCTGACTTGATTTAATAAAAGATATTGAATACTCAATAGTGACTTGTTCAAGGTTTTTCTTTTTTCTTTTTTTCATAGCATTATGAACAAGTCAGTTAATTACCAAAAATGGTTCTAAAAAAATGACAAAAAATAAATATATAAACGTTAGCAGTCATGCTACCTGTAAGGACACTTTTTGCAACCTCAGCCCAAGATGTATAAGATTTTGGCCTAGTGAGCTTAGTAAAATAAATTTGTAGAGAGTGGGTCAAAAAACTAGGCCTTAATGAACTGGACAACGACTTGAATAGATTTAGAAGATGGTCAAGTAAGAACAAGAAATGCAGAACTAAATAAATTCACTATTCGAGGAGGTTATTCTTCACATAAATCAATTAAACAGAGTACAGGTACAATTTTGACTGCTACAATATTCAGTTTCTGTTTTTCCGATCCCCTCCTCATGGGAGGTCTCTTACATTATATATCTCTCTCAGGACCATCTTGATCCTACACTTGTTGATCATTTGAGCCTTTACTTGAGTACCTGTCCCATCAGATACCCTTTTTGGCTTTCTGTGAGTTATGGTTGCCAATGTAGCACTATTCAGAGGTCTTCTCCACATAAATGCGGTCGGGAAAGTAGCTACAATGCATTCAATGGGTGGTAGCAGCTTTTTCTTAGATATTTTGGATTCCCCTGCTTCTCGTATGTTCATGATGCACGTCTCTATTACTGGAGTTTCATGGAAGATCACTCTGATCATTGGAAGACATATTTGAGTTGTACTTATCGTATCCGAGGAGAAATTCCTTCTCGGATAACCTTCTTATTTGCATCTTGCTCATTAAATCCTAAACCTAAACCGTTCTTCACCATTTGTTCCTCCTCGGACCACCCACGCTCTCGAACAAGGCCCAAGGTCCAATATATAATTTGGGCCCTTAATCCTACAATAGCCTCTCAAAACTCTGGTTTTCTCCTCTCATTCGAGGAGAAAACTGGGGCTTTGATTTACATGTGTGGGAGTGTCATTTTACGCACCCCATAATTGCTACTGACGCTTCGAAGTCCGTGAGGCGCCATTAATTGCTCCGAGCGGTGCTTTGTTCCCCAGATCTAACGGTGAGGCGTAGATCCAACGGTTGATTTTTTTCTTGAAATTTTGAGCGGGATAACTCCCACTCATTTTCACCATCTATATAAAGCCTTGAGGGAAATCATTCTCCCCTCATTTTACGAATTTTCAAGCTCTCCAGAGATCTCAAGCACTCTAACTCACTAAAAACTCCATACTCCTAAGTTTCCTTAATTCCTTCAAAAATTCCTAAAAGATTTTTCTAAAGGTTCAGGATTTAATACACTTGTTTTCGTAAGTATGTTTCTCTTTAAACTTTCTTTTTCTCCTTGGCCAACCTCCTCAGCCTTCTTTCTTTTTAAGAAAACTTCATTCGTGTCACCTACGTTTGCTTAGATGGGTAGATTTAAGCACTTAGTAGACTCTCTGGTTGATATGGAGGGATTTAGGGCTAGATACCACATTCCGCAGGGAGTAGCCCTGCAATATTGTGCCCCAGACCAAATTCTTACCAATAGAGAAGTGGGTGAAGTCATCATTCCCATGATTGCTTTCATAGAGGGAGGAATGACGCTTCCCATGGGTAGGGTAACCAAGGATTACCTGATTAACCACAGACTGACTCCTTATCAGTGCGCCCCTAACCTATTTAGGGTCTTGGGTTGCATAGACGCTCTCAACAAGTAGATGGGCTTGGGGCTTACATGGCATGATGTGTTTCACATGTATAAGTGTCACAAGCTTGCCGGTGCGGGATACTAACTTAAGTTTTGTCCGACATCGTCAGACTGTTATTGTGCATTCCAAAGTTAAACAAGGGCATGAAGGATGACTACCTTATTGTCTCCAGGGAGTGGAATGACGGTTTTCACTGCCCAACTCGAGCGGGAGAGCTAGGTGGGGTACCCTAGGATTAGTCTCTTTGGCAGAGGATTTAGCGCTCTCAGTTTTATCCCTTTTCTCTTTTAACACTTCATCTTATTTTGAGGGTTGTTTTTATTAGTCTGACCATGATTTCCTCTTCGGAGTTTTTTGCAAATAAAAACCATGTCGCTCTGAGACTCAGTTTCGTCAACGTACCAGGTCTCAACAAAGTACCGAGATTTGAGATATTCATAAGCGAAAACAGACAACTATGACCCGCTCATTTAATTTTGGAATACGAGCCCTTGTCTCACTCATTTCAGGATGCAGGCCAGGCGATAAAGGTTGGTGGCCCTAGATTGAATCGCATAGACATTTCTAAGCCAAGGTTTTTGGCTCGGAGAGACCTTCCACCTGTGGTGTTACCACTTCAGCAAGTTCCTCAGGAAGTAGCCACTCCAAGAGAAGAGACAGACTCTACATATTTATCCCTCGAGGCCGAGATAGACCAATTCCACCTTGATGAGGAAGGTGAAGTGCCAGAAAGGCCGGTAGAGCTCTCGGACACTAAGGCCGATTTTGATAGATTCTCCGCAGCCAATCTTCCAAGACTTGTGGTTGCTTGGATTGACTCCAACTTAGAAGAAGAAAAAATGGCTCTAAACCAAATGAGAAGCCTGAGGGACCTTATGTCTGCCAGGAATAAGGTGGCAACTTCACAAGAAGTCCCTAAGTCCCAAGTTCCTTTAACTCTTCCCCCTCCTCCCCCTCCTCTCCCCACTGACCTCGGATTGCATGCAATGCGAGATTTAAAGAAGAAAAGGCCAATACAGGAGATTGAGGAATGCAAGTTGCCCCCTCAGAAGGGCGCGAAACAACAAAAGACTGCCAAAGATCCCAAGGACAAAAGGTCCTCGTCCATGGATAGCAGAGAGGAACAGAACCTAGTCGAGGTGCGCCTATAACAGGGCATTTGGTCTCCTTGGCTAGAGGTGGACGGGGCCGCCTTTCCTTGGAATTCCTCGATCAGGGAGTACCAAAGAGGTCACTCTGCATATGTGGTTGCGGCCTTAAAGAAACCACTCCTTTTACCCAAGGAAATGGATGCTGTGAGGAAGCTGAAGCAGCATGACCTCTTCTTGTCCCTAAAAAGGGACCTTGCTATAGTAAGTTCACAGCCTTTCTCTTGTCTGTTCACATGGGGTTACAATATTGTTTTTGTGCAGATTACCCAGGAGGTCTTTGTGGCTGAGGAATGGGTCAACAAGGCTTGGAATGATGTCAAGAATGAGGCCCTCCTCTGCCTTGAGACTGAAAAGGCCTTGGGGGCCGCAAGGGAGGAGAATAAGGAGCTGCTCTCTAAGTTGATTGTCTCAGAGAGGGATAGGAAAAGCGCTCTGGTAGGGCTAAAAAGTGCTGAGACTCAGGCTGAGGACCAATGCAAGTTGCTTTATCAAATAGAGATAGAGCTGGCTACTTCCAGGCAACTTGTATTGGATCTTAGGGCAGAGCTGCAGAAGGCCAAAGAGGTGGCTCAGTTGGCCAAGGAGGTAGTAAAGGCCAAAAAACAAGCAGCCTACAACCTCAGCGTCAAAGAAACACAAGCCAGGCTGATTGAGGAGCTAGCCGAGGCATGCAAGGATTACTGTGATGCCACATGGGCAAAAGCCCTCAACATTTTAGGAGTCCCTGCAGACCCAGAGTGGAGACAATCGGGAAAAACATACTACCACCCTAATATCCGTGAAATCCCGGGTGGCCTCCCATCTCCCTCTGCCACTGCTCTTAAGTCCTTAGAGCAACCCCTGACTACTCAAGCTACTCTCCCTCTTCCCGTGGCTTCGAAGGGATCTAGCCAAGCTGGTGATCAAGGCCAGAGGGTTGAGGGGGCCAAAGACAAGGGCAAGGGCAAGGAGAAAAAGTCCTTTTTTGAAGCCAAAGATGCTGCTAAGGATAAGGAAGCTGCAGCTAAGACAAAGGAAGCAGAGGCCGAGACTATAGAAGCTAATCCTAAGGCCAAGGACACTTCTACCTCTCAGCCGAGCCAGAAAGAAGACCCTCCTGCTCCTAAGGCGACCAAGGCTTAACACTTAGGATTTTCCTTTTTTTTTTTTTTTTTTTGGTAGTGGCATTCTGTCACTAAATATAATGTACTCTTCTTATTTAATGAAAATACTTCTCCTTTTTTTTTTTTAATTATCTTTTGCACTTTTACTTTATATGCTTTGAAGTTTATCACCATCATAAATAGCGTTAAACTATTGCTACTTTATACTTAATAAAAACAAATAAC
Source organism: Quercus bicolor (assembly GCA_025762765.1). NCBI lineage: Eukaryota > Viridiplantae > Streptophyta > Magnoliopsida > Fagales > Fagaceae > Quercus > Quercus bicolor. The sequence continues at coordinate 14,075 of JAOXJQ010004150.1, read as the reverse complement.
AATACACTGCTAACAACTTGATCAATTTAACTAAGTACCAGCAATATAGGAATTTACCACATACTCGCACTGTGCATTGACCTTTTTGCAATGAAGACCAAATCTAAGGAAGATAAGTAATATAGTTTGTAAAGAATAAAAAGGGGCAGATATCCTTCATTCTACCCAACACTTAGATAAACAATTAAGGGCTTCAACTTGTTTAAAGCCGGCCATCCAAGGAATTGGACATAGGCCTGAATCTGTTTTGACATTTAGTGAAAATCAAATAGATGTTATTGAATGTTAATTTCCCCTAAGTATGTGGTCTGAGGAGCCTGACATAACTTAGGTTCTGTTCAACACTTATAAAGATGTCATAAAGTGTTAATTTCTCCAAAGCATGTGGTCCGAGGAGCCTGACATAACTTAGGTTCTGTTTAACATTTCTAAAGATGTCATAGAGTGTTAAATTCCCCAAAGCATGTGGTCTGAGGGACCTGACATAACTTAGGTTCTGATTAACACTTATAAATATGTCATAGAGTGTTAATTTCCCCAAAGCGTGTGGTCCAAGGAGCCAGACATGTCTAAGGTTTTGTTTAACACTTATAAAGATGTCATAGAGTGTTAATTTCCCCAAAGCATGTGGTCCGAGGAGTTAGGCATGTCTAAGATTCTGTTTAACACTTATAAAGATGTCATAGGGTGTTAATTTCCCTAAAGAATGTGGTGTGAGGAGCTAGACATGTCTAAGGTTCTGTTTAATCACTTATATAAGATGTCACAAAGTGTTAATTTCCCCAAAGCATGTGGTTCGAGGAGGCAGACATGACTAAGGTTTTGTTTAACACTTATAAAGATGTCATCAAGTATTAATTTGGCCAAAGTATGTGGTCTAGGGAACCAGGCATGTCTAAGGTTTTGCTTAATACTTGGAAAGAATGAATAAAGGGAAGTACAATACCTTTATACAACAAATGAATATATTGACAAAGGAAACTTTCATTAATAATAATACATTTTCAGGTTGTTTACATTCCAAGGGTGTGGTATTACATGCTTATCTAAGTCTTCCAAGAAATATGCTCCTACGCCAATCACCGAGGTGATGCGATATGATCCTTCCTAATTAGGCCCTAGCTTTCCCCATGCTGGGTTCTTCGCAGTATGATGCAGCCCGTATCTCTTAAAACTCAAAACATGAAAGTTGTAGAGCTTTGTCTTGGTGTTCCATATCATCTTGAATCATCTCAATCGGAGCTTGGATGAGAGAGTTATGTCCAGATTATGAAGCGATGTCAAAGCTGTCCAGAATCGCCCAATTAGCTATTTTTTGCATTTAACGCCTCCATTTGCATCCTAAATCAAAATATAAGAATAATGAGTACATTTAGGCACCAAATAAATATAAAAGACTAAACATTAAGGGAGAAAAATATGACAATTTTCATTCTGATCACAGTACCCAGAACTTTTCTCAACATTAAGTTATCAGGTACTAATGGTCTCAGCTTTACATTGCCATCACAACCTTGCTTGAGTTTGTGTTGGTAGTATGCCAATTGAACTATTGCACTTTCCCTTCTTTCTTCAATAAAGTCTAAGCTCTTTCTAACAGCCTGTTGTTATTGTTCGGATTGAATGAGCTGGTCCTTAATGTTGGGAAGCCAGTTTCTAAAAGAATGACAACCTCGGCTCCATAAGTCATTGAAAAGGGGGTCTCTACTGTTGACTTACGAGGTGTATTTCTATACATCCAGAGGACATGTGACAACGCTTCTACCCATTTTTTCTTTGCGTCATCCAATTTTTTATTGAGTCCGTTCACTATGACCTTATTTACAGCCTCGACTTGTCTATTTCCTTAGGGATAAGCTGGAGTGGAATACCTGTTCGTAATCGTAAGATCATAATAGTATCTCTTGAAAGATTTTCTGTCAAACTAAAGGCCATTGTTTGAGATAAGGGTACAAGGAACTTTGAATCGTGTGATGATGTTTTTCCAAACAAATTTCTTGGCATCCACGTCCCTTATATTTGCTAAAGGCTCAGCTTCAACCCATTTGGTGAAGTAGTCCGTACCGACCAACAAAAATCTCTTGTTTCCTACTGCCTTGGGGAAAAGGCCAACAATATCTAATCCCTACTGAGCAAATAGCCATGGGCTGGATAAGGGGTTAAGGACTCCTCCTAGTTGGTGTATGTTTGGTGCAAATTTTTGGTACTGATCACATTTCTTCACATACTCCTATGCTTCCTTCTGCATATTTGGCCACCAATAGCCTTGTGTGATGGCTCTGTGAGATAAAGATCTATCTCCCATGTGGCTTCCACAAATCCCTTTATGCAATTCCTCAAGGAGTAATTTTGATGCCTCAGGGTGTATACAAAGTAGATATGGTCCAGAAAAGGAGCGTTTGTACAATTTTCGGTTCTCGGATAGCCAGAAACGAGGTGCCTTTCTTCGTACTTTGTTAGCTTCTGATTTATCCTCCGGTAAGATGTCTTCTCTCAAGAATAGTATTATGGGATCCATCCAGTTAGGCCTTACTCTGACTTGGTGAACATGGACCGCCTTTCCCCTTACCTCCGTGGGTTTGCACAAGTCCTCTATAAGAATAACCCGAGGTAAACTCTACGCCGAGGAGGTTGCAAGCATGGCTAGGGAATCAGCATGTGTGTTTCCACTTCTAGGGTCGTGTAGCAGGCTGAATGATTCAAAATTTGATTGCAAATGCCTAACTTGATTTAAGTACCCTTGCATTCTTTCATCTCTTGCTTCTAACTGGCCCTTCACTTGGCTAACAACCAGTCTTGAGTCCGAGAACATCTTCACTGCCTTTCCCCCCATTCTATGAACCATGGACATTCCTTCCAGCAGAGTTTCATATTCAACCTCATTATTTGTAGCCGAGAAGCCCAGTCTTAGTGACTTTTCAATGGTGATTTGTTCAGGAGAAACTAGAACTAGCCCCACTCTAAAGCCCCTTTGATTTACTGCACCATCAACGTATACCTTCTAGAATAAAGGTTCTTGTAGAGAGATTGTGCCAAGCGATTTTCCATCCATGTTCTGTGTCGCTGCCATTTCTTCTAATGGGGGTTTAGTGAACTCGGCCACTAGGTCCGCGAGGACCTGGCCTTTGACAAAGGTACGAGACATGTACTTGATGTAAAAAGCCCCTAGAATTGTACCCCATTTAGCAATCCTCCCCATGTAATCAACACTTCGAAGTATAGCCCTGAGTGAAAGCTGGGTCAGGACAACAATTGTGTGTGCTTTGAAGTAATGGGGAAGTTTTCGTGTACCGTATACCATGCACCACCACCAAGATGGCTTTCTCCAAGGGTAAATAACGAATCTCGACCTCATGTAGTGACTTGCTTTTATAGTAAACTGGCCATTGTATGCCACTGTTAACTCGTATTAATACCAAACTTGCAGTATGAGGGGCCACAGCGATATAGGCAAACAGGACCTCATCTACCTCAGGACTTGACATGATAGGTGGTCGAGATAGATATTCCTTAAGTTGCTGTAAATCCAAAGCACACTCCTCGGTCCACTCAAATCCTTTTCACTTATTCATTAAGAGGAAGAAGGGTTTGCATCTATCCACTGACCGTGAAATAAACCCGTTTAAGGCAGCAGTCATTCCTGTAAGTTTTTGGACCTCTTTAGGATTTCGAGGTGGTTGTAAACTGTTAATGACTTTGATTTGGTTGGGGTTGACCTCAATTCCCTTGTGAGTTACCATGTAGCCCAAGAACTTGCCTGATCCCACACCAAATGAGCACTTGGAAGCGTTTAGGCGCAACTTTTGTTTCCTCAGGATTTCAAAGATGTTTCTGAGGTCTCTCACATGCTTAAATACCACCTTACTCTTCACCACCATGTTTTCTATATATATCTTAATACTCTTGCTCAACTATAGTTCAAACATTCTCATCATCATCATCCTTTGATAGGTAGACCCTGCGTTCTTCAAACTGAAGGGCATCACTTTGTAGTGGTAGTTTCCAATGGGAGTGACAAAAGCTGTCCTTTCTTGATCGTCCAAGGCTAGTGGTATTTGATGGTATCCTTGAAAGGCGTCTAAGAAGCTCATCTGAGGGTGTCCCACCATTGCATCCACCAACTGATCTATTCGAAGCATAGGGAAGGGATCTTTTGGGCAAAATTTATTCAGATCTGTGAAGTCAACACACACTCGCCACTTCCCGTTCTTATTTTTCACCACTATAGTATTGGCCAACCATTTTAGGTAGAAAACTTCCTCGATAGTCCCTGCCTGTTTGAGCTTTATCACTTCATCTCTGACAGCATCTGCATGTTCCTTGGATGGGCGTTGAGGTGATTGCTTTTTGGGGGTGATGGATGGGTTAACATTTAAATGATTGCAGATGAAACTCAAGTCCACCCCCGGTGCTTCGTAAGCATTCCATGCAAACACGTTAACATTTTGCCTAAGAAATTCTACTGGCTCTCCCTTTTCCAAGGGAGGTAGCTGAGTTTCGATTAGAAAGAACTTCTCTGGTCATCACCGACCATAACCGTTTCCAAATCTTCACACTTTACCCCCTCGGCTGGTCTATTTATAGGTAATGCTGGAGCCTTTGATTGTTATAAGCCCCCTCCAGCAGAGGCTGAGGACTCAGTTTCAGGTTGATGTAAGATGGCAGCCACTAAGCATTGCTTGGCTATGGATTAACTCCCCATGATTTCTTCAATGCGACCCCCCGACAGAAATTTCACTTTTTGGTGCAAAGTGGAAGAGACGTCCTCCAAGGCATGAAGCTAAGGTCTAGTTACAATGGCCGTGTAGGGGGAATATGCATCTACCACAATGAAATTTACCTCCACCACTTCTAAACCAGCTTGCACGGGTAGTCTTATCATACCCCTCGGAATGACAGCCTTCCCATCAAAACTCACCAGAGGGGAATCGTAGGATGTTAGGTATTCGGGCCTCAAATTTAGCCCCTTATACAGGTTGGGGTACATAATCTCAGCACCACTACTCTGGTCTACCAACACCCTCCTCACATCGTAGCCCCCAATCTTAAGTGTGACCACCAAAGCATCATCGTGGGGTTGGATGGTTCCAATCTTATTTTGGTATGAGAAGCCTAGAATCTGTTGGATTTCTATTCTAGCCCTCTTTGGCTCTAAATTATCGTCCTCTGCAGGTAGCCGAGTAACAGACATCACTCTGGAGGGATAGGAGCCAGTTCTCCCTAGAGCAGCGAAGATGACATTTATTGTTCCCAAGGGAGGTTTTAAGGAATCATTTCTCTGGGGTTCTGAATTTATCTGGCCCACCTGGCCACTGGAGTGATACAAGAGCTGCTTGAGTTTTTCAGACCAGCTAGTCTAAATGATCCCACAAATTCCTGCAATCCTCGGTGGTGTCTCCCTGGTCCTGGTGGTAGTGACAATAAAGGCTCTGATTGCGCCTCATAGGGTTTCCTGCTATCTTATTTGGCCATCTGAAGAATGACTCATTCTTAATCTTTTCAAGAACCTGATGCACCAGTTCTCGGAACACAGCATTGACCACCTGAGTATTAGCAAACCCTGACTGCCCAGCAAAATCTCTCCGCGGCCAATTATTATTGTATCGGTCCGACCTGAAATCCCTCATCTCTTGAGGGATAACCTTAGCCTTTCCTTTCCCCTGCTACTGGTCTTCCTCAACCCTTTTATACTTATTAATCCGATCCATGAGTTGGCGTACACTGGTGACAGGTTTGCTAGTCAGGGATTTCCTTAAACTATGCTTGGCTAGAAGGTCAACTTTAAAAGTACTGATGGCCACATCGTCAAAGTCACCATCTATCTCGTTAAACATCTCCCAGTATCTGTCGGAGTATGCTTTCATGGTTTCCCCCTCTCTTATGGACATGGATAATAGAGAGTCTAAGGGTTGAGGAACCCCACTGCACGTAATAAAACGAGAGCCAAACGCTTGGGTGAGCTCCTTAAAGGAACTTATGGAATCTATCCCCAGGCCATCAAACCATCTCATTGCCATTTGTCCCAAATTGGATGGAAACACTTTACACATCAAGGCTTCGTTCTTGGAATGGACGGTCATTCTTTGGTTGAAGTGGCTCACATGCTCCATAGGATCTGTTCAACCATTGTAGATGGTGAACGTTGGTTGGTGGAATCGCCGAGGGAGTATTGCCCCCTCAATGTTGCGTGTGAAAGGCGATCTGGAAATTTGGTTCAACACCCTGCTTATAGCATCATTTCCCAGGCCTCTGCGTGGTGGGCTCTTGTGTCTACATTCATGATGGTGTTCTACTTCGTAGGAAAAAGATTCGCTAGGTGGAGTTTTTGACCTTCGCCTATAACTAACATCCTCTTCTTCCTCAGAGGAAAAGTCAGAGTTGGAGGGGGCTCGGTCTCGCCGTGCATGGCGCAACTTTCTCTTTAACTGGTCAATCTCCAGTTGTAGGTCCTTGTTACTCTTTGCTTGGGAGATATGGGTTCCACCTCGAGGTTGACTTCTATCAGTATGTGCGGTATGCACACTTCTCTCACAGTCACCTCTTTGCTTAGGATTGACAAACGGGTCGCCATGTTGGGATCCCAAAGACTTTGTATGGTGTGGACTTGATCCTACCATAGTTAAGTTTTGCACTCACTATTGCACAAGTTCTTCCCACAGACGACGCCAATTGTAAGGACACTTTTTGCAACCCAAGCCCAAGATGTATAGGATCTTGGCCCAGTGAGCCCAGTACAATAAATTTGTAGAGAATGGGTCGAAGAACTAGGCCTTAATGAATTGGACAATGGCTTGAATAGATTTAAAAGATGGTCAAGTAAGAACAAGGAATACAAAACTAAATAAATTCACTGTCCGAGGAGGTTATTCTTCACATAAATCAATTAAACAGAGTACAAGTACAATTTTGATTGCTATAATATTCAGTTTCTGTTTTTCCGATCCCCTCCTCATAGGAGGTCTCTTACATTATATATCTCCCTCAGGATCATCTTTATCCTACACTTGTTGATCATTTGAGCTTTCACTTAAGTACCTATCCTATCAGACACCCTCTTTGGCTTTTTATGAGTTGTGGTTGCCAAGGTAGCACTGTTCAAAGGTCTTCTCCACATAAATGCGGCCAGGAAAGTAGCTGCAGTGCATTTAATGCAATGGTAGCAGCTTTTTCTTAGATATTTTGGATTCTCCTCCTTCTCATATGTTCATGATGCACGTCTCTATCACTGGAATTTCATGGAAGGTCACTCTGATCATTGGAAGACATATTTGAGTTGTACTTATCATATCCGAGGAGATATTCCTTCTCGGATAACCTTCCTATTTGCATCTTGCTCATTAAATTCTGAGCCTGAACCGTACTTCACCATTCGTTCCTCCTCGGACCGCCCATGCTATCGGACAAGGCCCAAAGCCCAATATATAATTTGGACCCTTAATCCTACATTACCAATATAGACTATTTAGTATTTACTGTCAATTGATTCTCATATCATTATGACCATTAAAATGATTTTTATTAATTTTCTGCCTATTATACATTTTGTTTTCAAATGAATCCTTAATTTGGTAATTGTTTTTTTTTTTAGAAAATGGTAATTGTTATTTATACTACCATATATTACCAAGATTAACAAGTCAACTATCAAATTGATCAAATTTATATTCAAAGTTGTTACCCTGTGAAGACTAAACATTCAAAGTTGCTAAAAACTAATGTGATTTTAAATTTACCATAACTTTGAAAACTATGATTTATTTAGGTAGGAACAATTAAAAGGCTAAAAAAGAGTAAGTGAATTCTCATTTAAAACAACCTTATGTGTAGGTCAACGTTAAACAAAAATGAGTTTGGATTACCTCCAGTACTTTTTTAATTGGACATGTCCTTTTGTTTTAAATATACAATAGTAAGTGGTAGGGGGTTTTAATCTCCACATTTTATTTAATTAGTGGATGATGTGGCAGCTTTTTATTAAAAAAAAGTACTGGAAGTAAGCTAACCCAACAAAATAATGTGAAAATGGGCGGTTTACTTTTTTTTTGAGAATCAAACTGAATTAACTTTCATTAAAGGAAACCTTAGCCATAATCAGCTAAAAGGACAGATACAATATGGGGAGGAACTTCCTCCATCCAAACAACTAAACCGCTAACATATTTCGCATGTCTAGCAAGGTTGTGAGTTACAAAATTCTCTTTTTCGCTTAACATAAGAGACATTATAATTGAGAAAAGAGTCTGCAAGAATTCGTATTTCCTTAACAAGATTGCCAAAGGAAGCAAGGGATTGATCTACATCTTGAAGGGCTCGGGTGATGGTCTCTGAATATCCTTCCAGTATAATGGAGCTAAGGTTCAGTTCCTTAGCAAGGAGAACTACCCGTCTCGCTGCTGCTGCCTCCACATCTGCCATTTTCTGAGGAAGGGTAATCCTCTCGGCATGGGATGTAGCACTCTTCCTTCACTATCACGAATGACAACCCCTATACGTGCCTCATTGGTATCTTGAAATACAGCTCCATCATAGTTTACCTTCAACGTGGGAGCAGGGGGTGGTGTCCAATAGGCTGCTGAGAGATGACTAGGATTTGAGGGGGCTGACTGCACTGGCTGGGCCCGATAGAAGTTCTGCAATTGCTACTGAGCTCAGGTAAGAGTCTGACCGAAGGGAGGAATTGAATTACCTACTCTGACTTGATTCCTTCGTTGCCACAATGACCACACCACCATGGAAAACGCATCCAAGTCCAGGCCTGCTTCAGTAATGTGTAAGATGAGTTGCTGAAAATCAGAAAAAGTCCCAGTATGCCTGAAACTCCAAGCTTGATCTGACTCCCACACCTTAGAAAGGCTTGGACACGACCACGGGGCATGCAGCACACACTCTAGTTGAAGATTGCACTGATTACAGGTTGCCTTGGATAGCACATGCCTCTTCACTAAATTGGTCTTGACTGGTATAGCATTCTTTGTTGCCCTCCACAAAAAGTTTTGGACTTTGCTTGGGATCGACATGCTCCAAATGAACTTCCAAAGCTTCCGGGGTGGAGTGGGACTATTGGATTCACCATTCAACAAATTTCTGTCTTGAGATAGGAAATAGTAGCTGGATTTGACTATGTATACACCAGATTGGGTGTGAGGCTAGGTCACCCTATCACAGGCAGAGGCATTGCCTAAGGGGATGCCTCTGATCAGCTGTGCTTCCTCTGGTTTAAACATGGCTTGCAGTTAGTCCACATCCCAACTGTGTGTGTGAGGGTTGATCAAAGAGTTGACCTTGACTTCTGGGAAATCAATTCCCATTAGATTACTAACCTTCGGTTCAGAGGTAGATGGAAGCCATGCTACACCCTAAATGCTAATATCCTTCCTATTGCCCACCCGCCATCGTGCTCCTTTTTTCAACACTTCCCTAAATGGAAGGTTTACTTATTTATTTATTTATAAAGGTTTATTCTTCTCCCTAAGTTTTAGCAATACAACAAGGATATTATTACCACTTCTCCTTTCTAGGGTAAGGTAGAAAGTTTTCAAACAAATAAGTCCAACAAAAGTCCTTTCTAGTGTTCCTTATATAGCTTCTATTATATAAATTATCTTGTAACTTCATGTATATGTATGGATATACTTAAAAAATATACATTAAGATGCACAGTATAATTCTTATATATATAATTTAAAATACTATTGATATATAGTCATTCTTATATTTTGTTAACTCTTTAGAAAATCGAGTAAGAATATTATGAGGTAGAAAATTTTAATTATTTATATTTAAAAAAAAAATTATGAATTCTTAATTTTTGATCTTGTGAAGCACTTTTTTTTTTCTCAATTTTTTTTTTTTTATAGTTCATTAATTCGAGACTCTTTGGTTTTTGTACTCAATAACTCACTTGGATGAATATTTACGATGTAGTCCCACAATTGGCTCCAAAATTAAGAAACAAAGCTCTCTAGAAATAAATAATTTAGGACACATAACGTAAAATTGGACTTCAATTGTAGAATCTAAGTGGATTTTCTCTAAATTTTACCTATTAATATATACTAGTTTGTAGCCTCATGCATATACATACATATACTTAAAGCGATATAATAAGATGCATAATAATTTCTATATATATAATTTAAATACTATTGATAGTCATTTTATATTTTGTTAACTTTTAAAAAAATTTTGTAAGGATATTATTAGGTATAAAATGTAAATTGTCCATTTTTTTTAATTATTGTGAAACACTTTTTTATTTTATTTTTTATTTTTATGATTCATTTATTCTAGACTCTTTGATTTTTGTATTTAATAACTCATTTGGATGAATATTTATGATGTGGTCTCACATTTGATTCTAAAATTAAGAAATAAAATTCTTTAAGAATAAATAATTTAGGACACATGGCACAAAATTGGAACTCTAATTTCGAATTCTAATTTGAGTTTCTCTCAACTTCACCTATTATTATATATATATATATATATATATACTAGTTTGTAACTCCATGCATATGTATAGATATACTTAAAGATATACAATAAGATGCATAATTTAATTCATATATATATAATTTAAATATTATAGGTGTGATAAGCCCAATAGTATATATCTATATATATGTTGGGTTGGGGGCCCAATTCAAGGACATCTAGTAGTCTGAGGACAGGTAAACACTGTCATGGGAGTTTGCGTTAGTGAATGAAAGGGTGGAGTTTGGTCACAAGAGTCCAGGAAGTTAGTCTAAGAAGGAATGCCTCCTCGGCTAAGCAAAGCAGAGGTCCGAAGGTGTGGTCTACCATTTAGGGCAATGTTTCGAGAGATTCTATTGATAAGGGTACACATCATGAAGGCATAGGGCAAAGGGGAACTATGAAATATTTAAGAGAAAGTTGCTACCACCGCATTGAATACTCTGTAGCTAACTCCCTAGCCGCATTAATGTGGAAGTGATACCTGAACAGTAATTTTCAACTTTACAGCTACTCCCAGAGACTTTAGGAAGGTGTAGATGGGACAGGAATCAATGCCAGAAACTTGTTCTACATATGAAGGGTGGAGATGAAAGAAGGAAGACAATATAAAAGAGAAAGAATACACTAAGGAGAAGGGATCGAAGAATCAAGAGAAAAACACTGTAGAAACAAGAGCTGGACTTGTAATCAAATTCAAAAAAGATATATACAAGAACTGATCTCCTCGAATTGTGCTGAGGACGATTTTCTTTAGACCAAATCAGTTTATCTTTGCTTTCTTGTCATCTAGGCCAACTGTAATTGTTGTCAAACTCATTAGAACCTAGTTTTCTAACACATTCTCTACAAATTCATTGTATTAGGCTCTTTAGGCCTAAATCCTTTAATCCTTTGGGCTCTGGGAACTAAATTGGGTCCTTACAATTGGCGCCGTCTGTGGGAATTTCTTGTGTTGTAGTGAGGTTTAACGTTCAGTTATGGTAGGTTCAGGTCTAAATCAAGAGGAATCTATGGGGTCCCAACGTTAAGATCATTTTCTCAATCTTAAGTGAAGAAGGGATCGGGAAGTTAGTGTGCATACCACCCATACTAGTATGAGCCAGTCTTGAGGTGGGAGTCACGATCTCTCATAAGGAGAATACCAGAGCCATGCAACTGGAGATTGGTCATTTAAGGAAGAAGTTGCGCCACGAGCGATGAAGACGAACTCCTTCCAATTTTGGCTCTTCCTCTATTAACGGTAGAGATGGTAGTTATAGGCCCAGGTCAAAGACTCTCCCCAGTGAGTCTTTCTCATGTGATGAGGACAATCCCCATGAGCGTAGGGATAAGGGCTCGTCTTGCAAAGGCCTAGGAAATGATGCTATAAGTAGAGCATTAAACCAAATTTCCAGATCACCTATCACACACAGAATCGAAGGAGGAAAACTTCCTTGGCGGTTTGCTCAGCCAACATTCACCATGTACAATGGTTGAACAAACCCTGTAGAACATGTGGGCCACTTCAACCAGAGGATGGTCGTTCACTCTAGGAATGAGGCCTTGATGTATAAGGTGTTCCCATCTAGTCTGGAGCTTGTGGCAATGAGATGGTTTGATGGTATGAGGGAAGGTTTTATTAACTCCTTTATGGAGCTCACTATGGCATTTAGGGCCCAGTTTGTGACTTGCAGTAGGGTTCCTCGGCTGTTAGATTCCCTGTTGTCCATGACCATGCAAGAATGGGAGACCTTGAAAACGTACTCAAACAGATACTGGGAGATGTTCAATGAGATCGATGAGGACTTTGATGATGTAGCCATAAGGACTTTTAAGGTTGGCTTACCTGCCGAGCATGATTTGAGAAAGTTGTTGACCAAGAAGCCTGTAAGAAGTGTGCGTCAGCTCATGGACCTTATTGACAAGTATAAACGGATCGACCAAGACCAGCAGCAAGGGAAAGGGAAGGCTAAGGTTATCTCTTAGGATAGGAGGGATTTCAGGTCGGACAGATACAACAATAATGGGCCTTGAAGAGACTTTGCTGGGCAGTTAGGGTCTATTGCTACCTAGGTGGTTGGCACAATGTTTAGGGAACCAGTGCATCAAGTCTTGGAAAAGATTAAGAATGAGCTATACTTTAGATGGCTAAACAAATGGGAGGAGATCCAATGAAGCGCAATCAAAGCCTTCATTGTCAATACCACCAGGAGTGAGGACACGCCACAGAAGATTACAGAACTTTATGGACTTATCTGGAACAACTAGTCAGAGATGGAAAGTTAAAGCAATTTCTACATCAGCCTAGTGGGTAAAGCGGCCAGGCAGGATACAAATCTCAAAGAGATACTTCAAGGCCACCTTTAGGAACAATTAATGTCATCTTCATTGCTCCAGGGAGAACCGGTTCTCACCCCTCCAGGGTGATGTTTGTAGCTCAGCCACCTACCGAGGATTCTAACCCTAAGCCGAAGAGGGCTAGGATGGAGATCCGACCAGCGTTGAGTTTCTCGGATGAGGACAAAGTTGGGACCATACAGTCACATGATGATGCCCTGGTTATCACCCTCAGGATAGGGGGTATGATGTGAAAAGGGTGTTGGTGGATTAGGGCAGCGGGGTAGAGATTATGTACCTTGATTTGTACAAAGGACTAAACCTGAAACCTGAGGATTTGACAGCTTATGATTCACCTTTGTTAGGCTTTGACGGGAAAGTTGTTGTTCCAAGGGGCCAAATTCGACTACCTATGCAAGTAGGATCAGAGCTGGTAGAGTGGACTTCATTGTAGTGGATGCTTATTCTCCCTACATGGCCATTGTAGCAAGACCCTAGCTTCATGCCCTAAGAGCCGTTTTTTCCACTTTGCATTTGAAAGTGAAATATTCGTCTAGGGACCAAATTGAGGAGTTGGTTGAGAGCCAATCCGTGGTTAGGCAGTGCTTGGTGGTTGTAATAATGCATCAGCCAGAAGTTAAGTCCTCGACCTCTGCTGAGAGGGGCTTATAGCAATCAAGGACTCTGGTGTTATCTACGGGCGCGGTGTCAAAAGGGGCAAAGCGTGAGAAGTTAGAAAAAATTGTTATTAATGATGATTTGGAAAGGTTCTTTCAGGTCGGACCTCAGCTGCCTCTTCGAGAGAAGGAAGATGATGCGAACCTCAATCGACACGCTTTGAGACCCAACAAAAATATTGGAATACTTGTCCAAGAAAGCTAAAATTCAGATTTTTGATAGAAACCCTGACCCAACGTTTATAATCGAAACACGAACCGAAGGTATAACTGTAACACTTTGACCTAATGATTATAATTGAATCACGAACCAAATGTATAAAGTTTGAACGCCACAAGGAATAATCCCTGATAAGTTCACAGTTCTTGAAGAACCAAAAGGAGAGCAAAGCCTCACCTTTTTTTACTGATTTTTATTCAATGATTCCTCTCTATTACAATGAGTGCATGCTATTTATAAGACATGACTGAAAATAGAAAATCTAAAAACATACTAAATAATAAAACCCTAATTAAAAGTTGATTTGAACTGAAATTAGCAAATCCAAAATAGGAAAATAGCTAAAAAACGTTCTAAATAATAAAAGCCTAAAATTAAGGTAGATC
>JAOXJQ010004144.1:0-10961 GCA_025762765.1 Quercus bicolor | reverse complement strand
GAATTGTAGAGAGGCCTCTCTACAATTCAGTTCCTGATTACCTCGCTTCTCTTTGATATGGTTTTATGTATCGGATGTGCCTTTTGAGTTTTGTTTGTGTATTCTATCATACATCACATTCTAGAAGAGATATTGTGGTTGAATCCGGATCATGTAGATGTATGTAATAATAATGACAATCACATATGGAGCCAAAACATTGAAGCATATGCATAAGCATTGTTCACTGAACATATTGCGAGTTAATAATGTCTCAAAGTCATAATTTTGGTACCAATGCCCAATGTATTTCTGAGTACAAAAACCTTACCGGATTTAACATGCAATTTCTCATAGTTGTGCGGTTGCCTAAAGCATAGGGTTTAAGTTTTGCCTTTGACAGTCCTTGTATCTATGTTTGATTTTAGTTCTGAACTGCACTCTCAATTTAATCATTATAATATTTTCTCATTTTTTAAATATTTTGTAATGTGTTTGTTCCATCTTTTTCCTTAATGTTGAAGAAATGACTGAATTATCATTTGGAAGGTAAATTAGTTGTTACATGCATCTTCCTTATTGATTTTATACTCCCTCTACTACTAATTAGTTATGGATATCTATTATTGAGTTTGTTCTTTAGGTGATTCAGCTCCCTCATTAATTATCAAATCTGGTTTCTTCTATAGATTGAGATGGCATCTTTGTTCGAGCATCATCTGAACTCTGAAGTAAGAGAAATTTTAGTCTCCGTTGGACTTCATCCATTTGTCAACTACCAGAATATTTGTATGTTGAGAGTTGGAGAACTTCCAAATGGTTGCCATATCATCCTTGTATGTTTTTAAACCCCTTAAAACACAAATTGATTAACCTAGTTATTTAGCCAAGTGATTACTTAGGTAAATTATTCAAATCTAGGTTAACACAAGTAAATCATATTATGTAAACAATGCGGAAAATAAAGACACAACGATATGATAATCCAGGAAAATCAAACCGATAAAAAACTTGGGGAGGATTTAACCTAGCTATCCTCAAGGTAAAATAGATCCATTATGAAAGAATTGAAGTTTTACAATAGCGATTTAGACTACTAACATCCTATTGCTACCTCGAGTAGAAAACTTACTATCACAACCATTTGACAGTTCCGAGTTCACAGACTACTTCTTTCTTGGATTTACAGCAACCACAAGTACTCCCACTTGTGTTTTTCTTTAAGCTCTTTATGCAGCAACTGAAGCGATCACCAAGCTCTCGACATCAATCTTGATCTTGATAACTCTAAGTATGTATGAAGGCAAACACTTTTAGATCTCACAAGAGATTCACACACACAGCATAAACAACAACCTAAAAACGTGGCTAGGATTTTTCCTTTTATAATTAAGGCAAAACATAAAACCCTACACGTTATATGGGATTGGGCTGAGTTGGAAAATTCTGCAGAAAAAACATTTTGCACAAGGTTCGATCGATCGAGCCTTGCAAAATGTGAACAATAATTTTTTGCAATTACTCGATTCCAACTTTACAATAAACATACTTTGAGTAGCTTAAATCTAGACTCTAAGTTTTGATCATGGTTTGCTCAACATTATATATTGAAGTTCTAAAACATTTAGATCCTAAATCCTTAGAACCTAACAAACTTCCCTTTTGGCAATCCGTGACAAAACACATAATAAAATAAAATGCTCAAAGTTACAAAAACAGCCTATTACAATAAAATTGCCCAAAAATAAGTTAACCTAACTACTATCTATTAGTTGCAAGTGTAGACAACAGCACGACTGAATCAACCTGTATATTCCTGAAACACTCAACAAACACATAAACGCATGTGTGGAAAATACAAGTAAAACAAAATAAATTATTGTTTTCACAAAAACATAAAATAAAAGACATATATCATGAATAACCTCATAATATAAATCAATAGCCAATGTAGCACAATGTGAAACAAGAAACAGAAATAAAAAACATAATGTCTCTCCCTAATATATACATCACATAAAAATAAATACATCATGAGTCAAAAAATAAATATATCATGAAACACCTAGATACAATCCAAAGCTCCAAAACTCCAAAAACTCAAAATCTCCATCCATATGCACTCCCCCTTTTTGTGAAGAATTGCCAAAGGGCAATCAAGACTCATCATCAAAAGGAGGTGGTGGAGGTGATCGTTGAATGCTTGCCAAATCCGAACGTAAGGCCTGAAGCTCCGTGAGAACATCCACCAAAAGCTGACCATGAGTCACCTAAACGGTCATGACAATGTCCAACATACTCCGAATGCTAGAATCACCCGAAGTAGAAGGTGGAGGATCAACAGTGGCTGTCGGATCAACATACTCCTCAACTATGGGATCACTTTAAGGAGGAGGAGGAGGTGCAACACTCGAAGAAGACTTTACACGAGGGCGTTTAGAGCTAGCTCTCATCTGAGCAGCTCTCTGCCTAAGGAAGGTGGCACCTATGAGAGCTATAATATGTACAGGCTCAGAAACAGGAAACTCATTTGTAGCAAAATCCGATGTATAAAAACAGGGAAGAAAAGACCATGTGTTGTAGAACTACTCCTATGAACTTCAACCAAGGATCGAATAAAAAGAGTAGGAAAACTTATTGGAGCATTTGTCACAAGGGCATACAAAAATGCACATCTCTCAATAGGAATGGTGTGCAAGTGAGAGATGGGCCAGATGTGTTAGGACATATGTGATTCACTTGTTAAGAACATATGTCAATATTTTATGTAATTGACTAATCCTTTGACAAAACACACTTTATTTGTATTTGGGCAGATTTAAGATGTGTTTAAATACTTCAAGAAACCATGTTTCAAGATCAAGTATTGAAACCTTCAAGTCTGTCCAAAAAAACAAGCTGAAAGTGCAGAGTTACTAAAGCTCAACAGCTAGCATGTGTCGAGGTTTAAGAAGCTGTTTTAGTCCCGTGGCTCGACAGCTAGCTCGACTGATGCTTGACAGCTTCTATCTGTTGAGGTTTAAAGAAACATAAATTCTATTTTGTTTTTCTTGGAATCCATGAATGTGTCTGGGTCTTCTTTTCTCCTAACCCTAGACATATAAAAGGATTGTTTTAAGGGCTGTCAAACAGTTCACAAGTTGCACAAGTATTGAGCAAACTCTGTTCAAGCAAATTGTGACCGGAGACGAAGTTCTTGCCCGAGTTTATCTCTTTCTCTTGAAGAAGTTGCTTTGTATATGCATCGTAAAGTTTTGTGACCAAGCATCTTCTTGATCTTCATCGTGTCGATGAACTGAAGAATTTTGCATCCAACAACCTTCTTAGTTGGTGATTGAAGTCGCGTACTGGGATCTGCGTAATTGGTTAGTCACGTACTTGGGAGCCGTGCATTGAAAAGGGGAACTGTCACTACAAAACAAGTCCAATTGGGTATTGGGGTAAGGGTTCAACTGTAGGTTGGTAAGGTACTTGGATTCCTTTACTTGTAACTGCTTGTTGTGATAATAATGGAGTTTCGGGAGTGGTGACCTGAAAATCACCTGGTGGGGTTTTTGCCGTTAGGTTTTCCGCATTCGTAAACAAATCACCGTGTTATTTATTTTCCGCTGCATAATTAGTTTATCGGTGATTTGTTTGTGCTACCACGCATTTGCATGTTAATTTGATTAATTAATAAACTTGGCTAATTAGTCAATTAATTCATCACAAGGGGTTAATACGTTTTTGGCCTATCAAGATGGAATGACAAGAAATTTGGAAAAACAAATAATGAATCTCGGTAAGCTTATGGGAGGTAATCTGAGGATCAGTACCCCACTGAATGGAAGTACCGGTGAGATATGACATAATGTCATTACGAGGAGGGGTTTCATCATAAGGGTAGACTGGCTGTCATACCAAAGCTACCCCAAGAGCATAGGCCACTACCGAAAAAGTAATGGTATACTCTTCACCCCTTGTCCAACTCATCACATAGTGATTGTTGGAGTCATCGAAGTGGACAGAGAGGTTCGAGTAGAACTCTCTAATCAAGGCAGCCGGAGGGGGATGATCTATATCAAACAAAGGTAACCAGCCCCTACGCTCAAAGTTTCTCCTAATTTCCGGATCTAACTCATCTAACACTACCTTCCTCTTAGCCCAAACTGATCTAAAAATGTTCAACTTCTCATAGGTTTCTTGGTTTTTCTCAAAGGTAGGGGTAGAGGTGGAGGTGGTTTTCTTATTGGTTCTAGTCTTCCTAACAATGATGCTAAGGAAAGGAAAGGAAAGACAGAAAAGAACCCAAAGAAAGTAACACAAAGAAAACCAAGGGCAGACTGCATTAGACAGGGTTAGAGAGAAAACAACAATTGAAAATATCACTCTATATGATGCATGAACATAATAAACAAATGATACATGCTCTAATGCATTGAGAACAGGTCAATTTTACTTCATAAACCAAGAATTTGACTTGAACATAGAGTTTAGAACAAAAACCCCAAATTTTGAAAACCCACTTTCAAAAAATTAACCAAATTGAGTAATTAATCATTACACTATATAGAAATCATCATATAATGACATAATCAATCAATTTCACAAGTCAATTTTACCAAATTAAGCCCAATTGAACAAAATCCCCAAATTCGTGTAGTTACAAGCCCTAGGATTTCAAATTGTTCCCAAATCACCAAATTAATCAAATTAAAGCATGGTAAACATGTTTACATCATCTTAGAACAAAAACCCATTGATCAATTTGGACAAAAACCAACTTAAAAATAAAAAAACCCCCAAATTCCTATAGGTTCGAAAATTTCCCTAAAAATGCATGAAAAAAGTGAATAAACTAAAAAAGAAAGGGTATAAAGGTCTTACCGGCACTAGAAGACAAAAGCCTTGAGAAAAATTAATGACAAAAATTTGACTTGAATTTGGATCGGTCGAAGAGAGAGAGAGAGAGAAAAACTTTTTGAATAGTTTGAAAAAGTGAAGAACATGTGAAAAAGCTTGTTTTAAAAAACTCTCTGAATCATTTTCGATCGGTTGAAAATTAGATTCGATTGATCGAAAATCACATTCGATCAATCCAGCATCAATCGAGCAGTGATCGAGCTAGGCAGATTCAAACCAAGTTTTTTATCGCAATTTCGATCGGTTGAGCAACAGGTTTGATCGATAAAAAATCTAGAAAAATCAATTTTTTATTTATTTAAATAGAGCATTTTAATGCAGAAAATCCTCAAAATACAATGTTTTATGAAAAGAATGCATGAGTATGAGATGAAAAGTTTTTCAAAAACCCTTGAATTTAACCCAGATCTTCCAAAAACAAGATTTTCAATCAATTTGTCCTTAGATTTCAAATTTTAAACACATTTTGCACTGAAATCAGAGAAATTTTAATCTTGGATGGCCACAATAAGATCACACACAATATCATGTATAAAGTTTAACAATGAATAACTTGTGTAGTGTGTGTAATTAGAATAGCTTGAGATACATGTGAAGTGAAAAGTAAATAGTGATCAATCACAATTTCTACAAAATTCATCACATAAGTTTGAAAGTGACTATCATCTAAAGTGTTACATCATATAACTCTCACATCTCCTAGAAAATAAGCTTGCAATCATGTAAGTTTCTTGATTTGCCTCAAAATGTACACACCAATTTTATTTGATTTGAATTTTATTATATCCCAATAATGTATACACCAATTTTATTATTATAAGCCGAGGCTACACCTTATGTTCTTTTTGTGCATGTGCTACACTTTCTTGAGCACAAAATCATATGATATGCATTAAGTGTTCATGATTGGCTAGTGAACAGTGGTGAGATGGTTATTTATGCATTTCTCTTAGGATTTTTTAGTCCTTACAATCAAAAGCATGTAACTTTAAGATCAAGATCATGTGATCAAAAACTATAAACAACTCTCACATAACATGCACTTCAAAGCTAAGACTAGCAAGGTGCACTAAAATAAGCTCATCCAAGCTAAACAAGGTACATAAACATGTTATGTAAAGATAATATGGCCAACCTTGATTTCAAATTCAAGAAAAATAATGCAAAACACATTTTTCCTTCCTTTGCCTTCCTTTTTTGTTTTTTTTTTTGTTTTTTGTTTTTTTTTTTTTAAGAATTAACAAAAACAACCTAGCATAAAATGCATGAATGTTATGCAATGCAAATCCTAAAAACAAAGAAAACAAAAACAAAAAAGAAGAATGGTCACAAAGAATAGAGAGATGAAGCACAAGAACCATATCAGAAATACTCAATTAGATCGAGCTTTTTGCATCTAAAACTTTTTAGATGCAACTCTTGCATTGGAGTTATTATTCATATTAGAATGCTAAGCAACTCCAGGATTGGAATAAAGGTTTAAAACTTTTACCAACTCACCAATAAGTACTATGGGATCTTGTGCTTGTGGCATAGGTACTTTTGGCTTATTTGCTCGCTTAGCAGCTTGCAACTTGAAGCAGTTTAGATGAATGTGTCCAGTCTTTGCACAAAAATAACAAACCCATAAAGGTCTATCATGCTCCTTATCCTTAGGAATGATAGGATTCTTAGGCTTAGACTTTTTAAGATCAACTCTAATCTTCCTAGGAGGTGTAACTTCTATTAGTTTGACAATCTCACTCATGGAAGGCTTAGAAGAAGAGACAAAGTTTGTGGATTGAGTCTTAGGTATAGAGATGCTATCTTTAAAACCTAGACCAGTTTTGTCTAAGGGAGACTTTTGAATACTCAACATGTGTTCAAGTTTGAAACTAACAGACCTATTTGTTTGTTCTCTAGCAACAGATGATTCAAGTTCCAAATTCTTAACTTTATCAAGCAATAATATGTTCTCAGTCTTCACCTTATCAAGCAATTCACTAGCATCAAACAATTTCAAGAGCAAATTTTTCTTATCAAGTTCAAGAGAAGCAATTTTCTATAAATCTAAATCAACATTCATAGCATCTTTTGTAGCAACCTTGCAAAGCTTATTATAGGCTTCTTGCAAATCAACAAATCAGCATTCTGAGAGTGTTCCCCATCAAAAGAGTTCTTATCAACCACAATACTTTCATCAACTATAGTAGTAACTGTGAAAGTAATGAAGTTTCCATCCTCATCACTGTCAGACTCATGATTAGAAGCTTCATCATCACTAAGGGTTACAGCCATAACTTTACCCTTTGATCTCAAGAATGCAGGACATTTTGATTTCACATGACCATACCCTTGACAACCAAAACATTGTTGACCCATAGAATTATTAGAGGTTTGACTTGCTTTCTCTTTAGGTTTATCAATATTGTTCCCTTTAGTGGTTCATTCCTCCTAAAATTCCTAGGTTCAACATTGTTTTCATCTCTTGCCCTTCTGTTATTGTTCCTAAGAAAGTTTCTAAAGTTCTTGGCAAGATATGCAATCTCTGTTCCATTTCCATCAACATCATCAACAAACTTAAGAGCCATTGATTTGGATTTGTTTGTCTTAGGTAGATCCAACTCATAGGACTGGAGAGATCCTATAAGTTCATCAATAGGGATAGAGTCCACATCCTTACTTTTAGTAATGGTAGTCACTTTGGGTCTAAAATCCTCAGTTAAAGATCTAAGTATTTTCCTAACAATCTTAGGTTGATCATAGATTTCACCCAAATTATAAGCAGAGTTAACAATATCATTCAGTTCAGCATAGAATTCATCAAAACATTCATCATCAAATATTCTAATACTTTTAAATCTAGTAGTTAACTGTTGCAGTTTGTTAATCTTAATTGCCTTTATGCCTTCATGCACAGTTTAGAGAATATTCCATGCAATATGAGCAACCTCAATATTAGAGATTCTCTTGAATTCCTCCATAGAAACATCATTATAAATAACATTCATGACTTTGCTATTAAAAGCGGCTGCTTCTTTCTCAGAAGTTTGCCACTCACTAACAGGAGTAGTGGGCTTCTCCCATCTGTATTCAACGGAATTCCAGACTTTCTCATCAATAGATTTCAGGAATGATTTCATCCTTACTTTCCAATAGGCATAGTTGTTCCCATCAAAATGAGGTGGGATCACAAGAGAGTGACTGTGTTCCATGACAACAGGGGTCAAAGATCAACTCTTAGATCAAATGATCTAAATACTAGAGCTAACCCGCTTTGATACCACTTGTACGTTTTTAGACCCCTTAAAACACAAATTGATTAACCTAGTTATTTAGCCAAGTGATTACTTAGGTAAATTATTCAAATCTAGGTTAACACAAGTAAATCATATCATGTAAATAATGCGGAAAATAAAGACACAACGATATGAAAGAACCTGGAGTGGATTTAACCTAGTTATCCTCAAGGTAAAACAGATCCACTATGAAAGAATTGAAATTTTACAATAGCGACTTAGACCACTAACATCCTATTGCTACCTCGAGTAGAAAACTTACTACTACGACCACGTGACAGCTTCGAGTCCACAGATTTTCTTGGATTTACAGCAACCACAAGTACTCCCACTTGTGTTTTTTTTTAAGCTCTTTATGTAGCAACTGAAGCGATCACCAAGCTCTCGACATAAATCTTGATCTTGATAACTCTAAGTATGTATGAAGGCAAACACCTCTAGATCTCACAAGAGATTCACACATACAGCATAAACAACAACCTAAAAACGTGGCTAGAGTTTTTCCTTTTATACTTAAGGTAAAACATGAAACCTTACACGTCATATGGGCTTGGGCTGAGTTGGAAAATTCTGCAGAAAAAACATTTTGCGTGAGGTTCGATTGATTGAGTCTAATTTTTGATTGATCGAACCTTGTAGAAAGTGAACAGTAATTTTTTGCAATTACTCGATTCCAACTTCACAATAAACATACTTTGAGTAGCCTAAATCTAGACTGTAAGTTTTGATCATGGTTTGCCAACATTACATATTGAAGTTCTAAAACATTTAGATCCTAAATCCTAAGAACCTAACAATCCTAAAGAATAATGTGTTTATTTGTCGATTGCTTTGTGATACCTTGAAAAGGTCTTGAGTGTTGTAATTGCACAGACACAGGAAGAGCGACCTTCTTGATGCTAATTTCTTTTTTGCAAGCGCACAATATTTCAAAGGTACAAGTGCAAATGAATGACAGTTTTCTTAATGAAAAACAATTACATTTACTGTCCCACCTGGATGGCGTGGTGGCAAATGTGCTTGATTGCAATTTTGTAGTTGTGTTCACTAATTTGCTTGGTGCCATAGCTAAACTTTTTTTTTTTTTGGCATTTTGTCATCTTTAATTCTTTATGTCCAAAACGCTTTTATGATTTACTGCTCATGAGTTTGGGCAATGTTTCATTGTGGCTTAGGGTCACTGCACTTTTGGTTTTGAAAACAATAGTTTCTTTTTTTTGCTAATCAAAAAATGGGTAGAGGGGGCGACTAGTGTGACTTCCTTACCTGGGCGTGACCATAGTAGCATCCTACCTGCTCATGGGCGAGACCCCATACTAGTAGTTACTATTTTGAAAACAGTAGTTACTAGTGTATTAATTGTGGATTTGGTTGTGAAAGATAGTAGTCAATTAAAAAAACTCATTAATCACGTTCTTCTTCTGCCATCATAGGAACAAGTTCTTTTCAACATCTACAATTATGGAGTGCAGTTCCACATAGTTTGTAACTTGGTTTCATACTGCACTATATGTTGAATTGTTGATTCTTTAGTTTTTACAATTTTGGTGTTGTTTTATTTAAAGTTCTGAGACTTAAGGATGTGTTTAGTTGGAGGGGTGGAAAAGTGGGATGATAGAAAATGGTGCGAGGATAGAAAAGATTTCAATTTCTCTTCTTTCTGTTTGGTTGGGAGTGAAAAAAGTGGAATGATGGAAAAAATGAGTTTGTATAAATTTATTTATATACCATTGTTAAAAAATGATGCCCAATTAAAACAAAAAAGTGATAAGCAGCAAAAAAAAAAAAAAAAAAAATCACCCAAATTTATTAAAAAAATAATTTCCAGAAAAAAAAATCATTTCTAGTTAAAAAAAAACACACACACACACACACACAAAGCACCACACCCAGGAAATCAAAAGAAAAAGAGGAGGCAACGTTGCCTAGGAAACCATAAGGAAAAAAAAAAAAAAAGGCAACTAGAGTGCACATGGGCAATTTTGTCATTTCACCATCAAACTCCCCTTACCCAATTTTCTCTCCATTTTGGAGAGATAAATTTTGTGTGGCCCTGAATGGAAAATGCTTGGGCCCCACATAAAAGTTTTCTTCCCCCTCCCTTTAACCAAATAACATACAAACGCATTTTCTTTTCTATTTTCTCTCTAAAATTTTCCATTCACCCTATTTCACTTCCAAACAAACACACCGTAAGGTGAGATGCCTAATGAAACTGAAAGACAAGAACAGCAAAATCAGCTTCTTAGGACTATAGACATGCACTCTAATGTAACTTTGGAGGCTCTTCTTCCTCTTAAGTTCTTCAAAAAACAACAACTAACAACAACAACTACAATAACTCTTTAGGCTAGAATCCATTGCGTGTTACCGAAACTATGACAGAAAAATAATGACTTCTTAAGTAACTAAGAAATTGGTTTGTATTTGGGTCAGTGCTCAGTTATTTAAAAGACAAGGATAATATATATCATAAAAATTAGAAGTTGGATGGTTCACAGATCCATGAAAGGCTCGATAGGGCATTGGCAACGATGGAGTAGTTGTCTCTTTTCCCGACAGCCAAACTGTTTCTGACCACTCCCCTTTGGCCCTGACCACTCCCCTTTGGCCCTTCGGACAGTGCAAAAATCCCAGAAAAGAAGGACAAAGAAAATTTTTAGGTTCAAAGCAGTGGCGGAGCCAAGATTTCAGTTTAGAGAGAGCAAGATTGAAAAAAAAAATGCTAAAAACAAAAGTAATCTAAAAATATTAATAGATAATAAAAACAAAATAAATAGAGAATTGTAACTACAAGTATAT
>JAOXJQ010004121.1:0-10963 GCA_025762765.1 Quercus bicolor | reverse complement strand
TACTAAATGCTGAATTACAAGCAAATTTGGCACGGAATAAAGCCAATTAGATGGTTGAATAAATTCAACCTTACAAGGTCAATCGTCGAGGAGACTCCTGATTCAAACAAGTTGCCTCCTCTGCCCCATTATTAAGGACGATGATTACAAGGACTTGGGCAATCATGCGACCGAGGCCATGGGGGAGACGAGTCTTTTTAGTTTGGCATAGGTATGCATATCCGTCCTTCTCTCTCTTCTGTCTTGTTGTTCCCCCTTTTCCTAACCTTCTTTTTTGATTTTTGCAGGGGGTGCTCATGATGAAGGGTTTAATGGACTGCTGTATGTCCCAGGAGATGGTGGTGGCTCGTTTGAGAGAAGGCGGAGACCACGGAGACAAAGTTGTGTGAGCTTCATGCCTCGAGGGAGGTCTAACTCCAGAAGTTTGAAATGACAATGAAGTCTTTGGAGGAGTCAGAGAAGCAGGCCGAAGCGTTAGGAAACATGCTCAAGGACAAGGAGGAGGAGATCTTTAAATTAAAGAAGCAGCTTCGTCGGGCCAAGGAGGACGCAATAAAGGAATATTGTAACTCCGACACCCTTCTATACGAGTTAGGTGGTTCCTTTGCCGACAGCTTCGATGACTGCCTCCGTTAAGTTAAAGCCTCCTTCCCAGATCTGGACCTGTCCCAAATTTCCATTGATGCCCAGGCTCAGACCCCAGCCCGTCCTGCAGATCTTGAAGGTATGGACGAGTTGTTCACGGACAACCCTACTCCCGATGCTCAAGGTGATGGAGGGATTGCTCAAGATGATCAGGCCAAATCCGTCAAGGATGAGACTTGTCCTCTTGAAGAGACCTAGGCAGATAATAAGGAGAAGGACAAAGAGACCCCTGTCGATCAGCAGTAGATTTTTTTTTAATCCTTGGGCTTTTAGATGTAAACGTTTGCCCTTCATGGGCTTTTTATCTACTTTTTTCATATTCGTCGCTTATATTTTTGTTTATATATCTATGGGTTGTTTCTTAACTTTGAGATATATGTTTGCCCGTCCACCTTGGGATCAATATTCATGTTAGGATGCATCCATACCCTTGAGAATCTATTGAATTCTTGGAATAAACCTATCCATTTTAGGTGTACCCGTCCACTTTGGACTTGGTACGTTGGAGGCAACCTTAGCCTATCCTCCTAAGGACTTAGTAATGAACCTGTCCTCTCAAGGACTTGGTATTTTCAAGGCATTTCTTGGGATGAACCCGTCCTCTCAAGGACTTAATAATTTCAAAGCACCCTTTGGGATGAACTTGCCCACTTATGGACTTAACAGTTTCAAAGCATCCCTTTGGATGAATCTGTCCTCTTGAGGACTTAATGATTTCCAGGCATCCCTTGGGATAACCCCATCCACTTGTGGACCTAATATTTTCAAAGCATCCTTTGGGATGAACCCATCCCATTAAGGACTTAACAATTTCAAAGAATCCCTAGGGATGAATCCGTCCACCTAAGGACTTAATAATTTTAATGCATTGTTGACAAAAATTGTTAACCAATGTTTAACAATAATTGTTAGATTATGTTTAACAAACATTGTCAACTTATGTTTAATAAATGTTGTCAAATTTTTTTTAACAAATGTCGTCAAATTATGCTTAACAAATATTGTTAAATTATGTTTAACAAACATTGTCAAATTAGTCAAATTCATCAAACATAATTTCACTTATAGGCCTTTTGGCGTATGAGTTTTATTGATGTGAGTAGTGCCCATTCGAGATAATGTATCTCTTAATTATAATCCCTTGTTTCAAGGGAAGACCTTTTGATTCCAACCATGTTGTCTTTGTATAGGAGTTTATTTATTTTTATGTTTAAGGAGATATGTGTTTTTATTTATTTGTGGCTGCACCTAATAATTTATTTAGGTTGCCTATGTACCCTTAGCGGGGATCAAGCCAATTCGTAGTTCTTAATTTGAGGTTTTAGATTTAAAATCCTCAAATTGATTTTGCCCAATTTAAATGATGGACATTTAAGTCAAATACTTTGTATTTAATTAAGCATTGACTTAATTTTGCTTTTAGGGTGAGATTATTGGTTTTAATCTCAAGGATAAGTCAAGGACCATGCTTTTATGGAAATTGAATCAAGGATTCTCTTTTTGAGAAGTTAAAGTTCCAAGCAATTTTCCCTTTCTTTCATTTACTTCTTTGTAGGAATTTTAATGATATTTTGATTGAGGTTACCAAATTTAATTAAGGGAAAGAAAACTCCTTTGAAGCAATTTTATTTTTTATGAACATGAGTCAATGACTCCATTAATTTAGTAGAGTTAGAGACTCTATTAATGGGATAGAGTCAAGGACTCCATTGATGGGGTAAAGTCAAGGACTCCAATTAATTTGGTAGAGTCAAGGACTCCATTGATGGGGTAGAGTCAAAGACTCCATTGATGGGGTAAAGTCAAGGACTCCAATTAATTTGGTAGAGTCAAGGACTCCATTGATGGGGTAGAGTCAAAGACTCCATTGATGGGGTAGAGTCAATGACTCCATTAATTTAGTAGAATCAAGGATTCCAATTAAAAAGAACATTACACCACAACTTGAGAGAATTTTTATTTGGTAATGTACAAATAGGAGTTACGAGTCAAGGACTCGTATTTAAAGCTTCATGCATGGAGTTAGGAACTCCCCATGAAACCCGATCCTATTTGCATTACCAAACAAAAATTTTGAGTTGAGAATGAGGGAGAGAGAGATTCAGAGAAGAAAAGGACTGATGAAATCCCATATACAAACCTATGTTGTGTATTCCTCCTTTGCTTGATGTTACTTTCTCTGTCCATGCCTCTCTTTTTTTCTTCTCTCTAAGTCTATTCTGTGTGTGTGTACTTGCTCTCCTTTTGTGTATCTCACCTCCTTTTTTTTGTGCGTGACTTTCTCTATTTATAGAGAAATTACAAAGAAACTGTTCCCTTATTTTCTTCTTAATTGATTAGCTCATGGAGTGGTTTGGGTCAGTTTTTCTCTCCACAACTCTTAATTTTGTGTTCAGCTGTGCCCCTTTATTTCAACTTTTCAGGTAGTTGGCAACTACTCCACTTCTTTTGAAGTGTGGGATTTTATAGGTATTTTGCTTTAATATTATTTTTTTCTTTTGGACTCATGTGATGTCAATTCCCTTATTTTTAGGTGTTGTGTTGTAAGTGCAACTAACCATTTCCCTTTCCACGTTGCTTTCCTTCCATATTTGAGTTTTTTTTTTTTTTTTTTTTTTTTTTTTCTCAATAAAGCAAACCTCCCATCTTTGATTGTGGTGGTACGTGTGGCCAGAGATATTGTATTTAACCACAAGTCCCACCCTTCAACATCTTATCATTTTTTTTAAGAGGACATATATTTTTGACCCCATAAACTTGTTCAAAACTTTAATTATTATTACTATTTTTTTGAGTAAATTTTTCTTGGCAATTTTTAAGTAACCACTTTTTCATGTTGAAAATTTCATATTTCAACATGCATCCCTTGGGATGAATCCGTCCACTTAAGGATTTAATAATTTTAAGGCATCCCTTGGGATAACCCCGTCCACTTGTGGACTTGATAACGGATATAGTTTTGTAGAGGCGTACACATACACATGTCATATCCGAATAACTCCTCTTATTGTGATAAATATGTGCATAAGTAAAGGCTGTTCTTGAAATAAAAAAAGTTGCCATTTGGGCTTAAAAAGTAATGTAGGTTGTAAAAATTAACTAAAAGGAAATAAACTAGAAATGAGGAGTGGTGCTTTGCATGCCGTCGTCTACTGGTAGTATTTCTTGAGGTGCTCTGTGTTCCATGGGTGGTGCAACTTCTTCCTGTCTAGCATCTCTAGGTGGTAGATGCCTTTCCTCTACCACGAAGTGATTCTGTAGGGTCCTTCCCAATTAGGTCCTAGGTTTCCTTGGGAGGGATCTCTTGTGGCGCCCATCACCTACCTTAAGACGAGGTCTCCAACTTGGGAGTCTTTGTGTCTAACTTTGGAGTTGTAGTGCTTGGCCATGAAGTCTTGATACCGCACTAACCTTTGTTCAGCAGTTGCTCTGACTTTGCTGTTCCTACTTTCGTCATGGTTCTCTACTCTATAGCTTGTGAGTTTGACCTCGGTAGGGATAACAGCTTTGCTTCCATATGCTAGTCAAAACGGCGTCTCCCCTATAGGTGTCCTGGCCGTTGCCCTATATGCCCATAGTACGCTCAACAACTCTTCCGACCATATACCTTTTGCTCCCTTGAGCTGAGTCTTGATGATTTTGAGCAAGGATCGGTTTGTGACCTCAACTTGTCCGTTGGCCTAAGGATAGGCGGGTGAGGAGTAGTAATTCTTGATCCCCAACTGCAAGCAAAAATCCTTAAACGAGTTGTTGTCGAATTGCTTTCCATTGTCCGAGATCAGTACTCTAGGTATACCGTACCTACAGATGATGTTTCTCCAGACAAAGCTTTGCACATTCTTCTCAGTGATGGTGGCTAGGGCTTTGGCTTCCACCAATTTGATGAAGTAATCTATGCCAACTACTAGGAACTTCAATTGTCTAATGGCTGTTGGGAAATGGCCCATGATATCCAACCTCCATTGAACAAAAGGCCATGGGGCTGTCATTGGAGTGAGCTCCTTTGTTGGCTGTCTGATGATGTTATTGAACCTTTGACATTTGTTGCAGGTTTTGACATATGCTTGGGCATCGTTTTGCGTGGTAGGCCAATAATATCCTACTTGAACTAGTTTATGCAAAAGTGACTGTGACCCTGAGTGGTTCCCGTAGATCCCTTCATGAACTTCCCTCATAACATAATTGGCTTCCTCGAGGCTTAGGCATCTCAAGTACGATTGAGAGAAGCCTCTTTTGTACAAGACATCTTTATCAGGATGAATCATGCCGCCTGAACCTTTAGCTTCCTTGTGGCCTCCTTACAGTCAGGTAATGTGCCGTCTTTTAAGTAGGAGACTATTAGAGGGGTCCAATTGCTTTCAAAACCTATCTCCTATATATCGATTCCATCTATTAAGGGTGAAAGCTGAACAAAAGAAAGTACCTTACTAGGGATGATCATGTATTCTGCTGATGTGGCCTTAGCAAGACGGTCAGCTTACTCGTTCTCTCCCCTTGGGATTTGAACAAACATGGCTTGAAGGTCATCCACCCTTTTCCTTACTTGCTCTAAGTACTTCTTCATCCTTTCACCTTTGCATTTGTAATCACCGTTCACCTAGCTTGTGACCACTTGGGAGTCGCAATAAATAACCACACTTGTGGCCCCTACTACTTTGGCGAGATCTAGTCCTGCCACTAGAGGTTCGTATTTTGCTTCATTGTTGGTCGTAGGGAAGTCGAGACGAACCATGCATTCAATATCATCCCTTTCTAGAGAGTGGAGTACTATGCCTGCTCCGCCAGCCTGCCTATTTGATGATCCGTCCATGTGGATACTCCACTAAGGATGCTCTTCTGCCCCCTGACCTTCCATATTGGTGAGCTCTGCAATGAAGTCAGCGACCACCTGTCCCTTCATGGCAGTGTGCAGGCAGTACTGTACGTTGAATTCACTTAACTCAATTGCCCATAGTGCCATCCTTTCATGGCAGTGTGTGGGCGGTACTAGAAATATGGTTTGAGCTTATGGGCTACAGTCACCAAGTTGAAGGCCAGCTTCTCCATCAGGGAGTACCTCTCCTCTGCGCCTCGGAGCACTTTGCTAGTGTAGTATACGGGCTTTTGCACCCTGTTTTCTTCTCTGACCATGGCCACGCTAAAGGAAGCTAGGGAGACGACCACGTAGAGAAACAATTCTTCCTCGGGTCTGAAAGGACTTAACAACAGTGGGGAGGAGAAGTATGCCTTTAAATCCTCGAATGCTTATTGATAATCGGCTATCCACTTAAAGGACTTCTTCAATGTGCGAAAGAAAGGAAAACATTTGTCTGTTGCCCTTGAAACAAACTTGTTCAGTACTGCTACCTTACCATTAAGGCTTTGCACTTCTTTGATGTTCTTTGGTGGCGCCATCTTCATTATGGCCCGGATCTTGTTTGGGTTGATTTCAAGGCCTCTCTAAGACACTATGAACCCTAGGAACTTTGCAGCCATTACCCCAAATGCGCATTTGCTTGGATTGAGCTTCATGTTGTAAAAGTGGAAGGTATCAAATTTCTCCTTGAGGTCGTCCAAATGGTCGTCTTCCCGTTGACTTTTCACTAACATGTCGTCCACGTAGACTTGGACATTCCTCCTAATCTGATGCACAAACATTTTGTTCATTAGCCTTTAATTCGTTGCGTTTGCGTTCTTGAGACCGAATGGCATCACTTTGTAGCAGAAGAGGCCTTGGCTAGTGTCGAACGAAGTGTTCTCCTAATCAGCCTCATCTAGCTTGATCTGGTTGTAGCTAGAAAATGCATCCATGAAACTCAACAACTGGTGTCTTGCTGTCAAGTCTACTAGGACTTCGATCCGCCGGAATGGGTAGCTATCTTTGGGGCACGCCTTATTTAAGTCCGTGAAGCCTACACACATCCTCCACTTTCCGTTGGCTTTCTTGACCATCACTACATTAGCCAGCCAGTCAAGATGGTATACCTCCCTAATGAATTCTGCACCCTACAATTTGTGGACTTCTTCCGCTATAGCCTTATCTCATTCTTGGGCAAACACTTGCTTCTTTTGACGGATAGGGGGAAAAGAGAGTGATACATTCAACCTGTGAACCATGATTGAAGGGTCAGTCCCAGGCATGTCTTCATGACTCCAAGCAAAGACATCCTGGTTTTCTCTCAGGAATATTGTGAGTGCTCGATGGACTAGCAGATTGGCGAGGGTGCCGATCCTGGTCGTTCGCTCAAGTCTGGAGAAAGCCCTATAATTTTGCAACAAAAAAGAAACCATAATATATAAAATATTTGCTATGATAGGGGAATAGACCCTGTGTTATAAGTTTCATTAAATGGAGAAAGCCCTTGAATTTTATAAACCCAAGAAATTAGGAGTAGAATAATACAAAAGGTTGGAAAAGGGTGTAGAACAATTAGTGAGAGAATTATGCAATGTTAAGTCCATTGTATAATTGAGAGACAGGAAATGACGGAGTACTTGATGTTTATGGTGTATTTAGCTTTGCCCTCTAAGAGTATTAGTATTGGGCGTGTAGAAACCCCCCTTAATTACTATTTTAGCATCTAAACTCTTAAAATTGCACCACATCCGGGTTTGTAAACCCAAAATTTTTCCCCTCCCCGCTATAGTAAGGTTGAATATATGCAACCTTCGAGCAATTGCATTAGTGGATGCAAAATTTCAATCTATTTTGGAAAAAAAAAATCGTATTTTACACACCCACTTTTACAAAACACCCGCATCGGTTTGTCTATTCTACCATTTATTTTATTTAAATAATCATTTTCCTCATTTGTTTTATTATTTATCTCAACCTGTCCCAAACCCATGCACAAACTAACTTCCCTACCATCTGAAAACTCTCTCTCTCTCTCTCTCTCTCCTTGAATGATAGGCCAAGAATGTATTGACCCCTTTGGTAAATTAATCAATTAATTAGCCAAGTGAATTAATTAGATTCTATTTACATGTAATAAGCATGGTAGCACAAACAAATCACCAATGAAGTTAAATGCAACGGAAAATAAATTTGATACAGATATTTGTTTACAAATGGGGAAAACCACCGAGGTAAAACCCCGCCGGATGAATTTAAGGTCACCACTCCCGAGAATCCACTATTATCAAAACAAGCGGTTACAAGTAAAAAGAATCTCAGTACCTAATACCAACCTACATTTGAACTCTTACCCCAATACCCAATTGGACTTGTATTGTAGCAACAATCTCTCCTTTCAATGTATGGCTCCCAGTACGTGACTAATCAATGATGCACGGATCCTAGTACGTGACTAACACGCTAACTTGCGAAAGATGTTGGCTACAAAGTTCTTCAGTTCATCCAACAATGAAGATCAAAAGGCTCCTTAGTTACAAAACCCTTGGCGCGAAGACGCAGTAGCTTCTACAAAGAATATGATGAACTAGGGAAAATTGGCTTCAGTCACACTATGCATGTATAATCACTTTGCATCAAGTTGCATCACTTGTGACAGCTCTTAAAATAATCCTTATATATGTTTAGGGTTGCGAGAAAAGAAACCCTACACAAATACTCATGGATATGTGTGAAATCAGATCTGGAAATTCTTATTTCGTAATTCTTGACAGATACAGCTTCTGTCAAGCTTTAACATTAAACATCGATAGATATGATTCTGTCGAGACATCTGTTGAGCTTTAATAAACAACACTTCTTCACTTTTTTCTTAGTCAGACTTGCATGGCTTCAATACTAAATTTGGACACTTGTTTCTTAAAGTACTAAACCCATTCTAGATCTACCCAATTACAAGTAAAGTACGTTTTGTCAAAGGATTAGCCAATTTATATCACATATGTCTCTAACAATTCCCACATATGTCCTAACATTGAAGACGCCACCGCCCCCATGGATGACAATCACCTCTCCCTCTCCCTCTCCCTTTCCCCCTCTTGGTTGAAATTGCCTCTCCATCTCTCCTTTACGGTCACAAGCACCGATCCACAAGCTTTTTCTCCGCCACAAGCACCGATCCACAAAGAGAGAATGTTAGACCCAAAAACTCCGATCTCCTCCATAAGCACTAAGACTCATTCCAATCAACTTCCAAGCACCAACCCATAGCCACAAGTTTGCAATGATGCTGCTCTCTGTCTCTATTAGTAAGTCACTGTATAGGTGTGTTTGATTTTTGGTTGATTTTGTGGTTTGTTTGTGTGTGGGTTTGTTTGATTTTTGGTTGATTTTGTGGTGTGTCCATGTTGTGGTGGTGGGTCTGTGTGTGGTTGGTGGTGGTAGGTTGCAGTCGTGGGTCTGTGTGTGGTTGGCGATGCTGGGTTGTGTTGTAGAGATTATGGGCTGAAGGGAGAGAGTTAGGGGGAAAGAGAGAAGGTGAGGAGAGAAAAAAATAATAAAATAATATATAGAAAGCTACAGTAACTATGCATATATGCATGGTTACTGTAGCACCTGTGGATATATGCAAACTTATGCACCAACTGATGTGGGTGGTTTTTTGGGTAAAATGCGCAAAATCAGTGCCTTTTTCTATTATCCACTGTCTGATGCGAATGCTCTTATTGTTCACAAGTTGTATAATTATTTTATATTTTTTTTATTATCTCCATTTGTCTCTCTTCTCTAACTTTCCCTATTCTCTCTCTATTTTTTTTTTTTTTTTACTCTTCTTAGTCTCTCCGCCTCCTCTCTTCTCTATCTCTCCCACTATTTCTCTCTTCTATGTTTCCCATTTTTCCCTCTCTATTCACAGCATTTTTCTTGCTCATCTGACTAAGTTTTGGTTGGATCGAATTGGAGGTTGCTGGATTTTGGTGGTGGAGTTAAATTGGTGGCCGGTTTTTGGTGGTGGGTTGTTTCGGTACTTGCTAGATCCGTTTGGTGGTGAGATTTGGTGATTGCTGGGTCTGTTTGGTGGCTAGGTTTTAGTGATGATCTTTTTGGTGGCTGGGTTCTGTTTGGGGTGGTGGTGGCCGTGCCTTTGGGTTTTGGTTTTGGGTTTTGTTTGGGTGTTTGGTGATTTTTTGTTTAGGTATTTGGTCAGTTGGGTATTGGGTTTGGGTTTGAATTGCTTGGTGGTGGTGGTGGGTGGTTTGATTTGGTTGATTGGTGGTGGTGGTGGTGGGTGGTGCTTTGGGATGCTCTACGGTGGCATTGGGTGGTTTGGGTTTTGGGTTTGGGTTTGGGTTTGGGTTTAAATTAATCAGTGGTGGTGGGTGGTGCGATTTGGCTGATCAATAGTGGTAGAGGTGGGTGGTGTCATTAGGTTGCTTTACGGTGGTAGTGGGTGGCTGAGAGAGATAGGAAAAAAAGAATTTAGTTTTTTATGTTATTTTATTTTTATATTAATTTATTGTGTAGTAATATTATTTTAATAGGTTGTATATAAAAATAAAAATTGGGATGTAGGGTGTATAGTAAAGTGAGTTAGTATAATAGATAAAGTAGGCTTTTAGATGGCAAAATAGCAGCCGGTTCCCATCCCCAGATGTTAGTGCTCTTAGGTTTGCACCCATTATCTTGGTTAAGGTCTTGAGACTGGGATGTTAAAGCATTTGCATTAGTAAAAATGTGTAGAATTTACACAGTTTTTTCTAAAAATGACTCATATTAGTTCGGGTATAATTGTGTAAATTTATAAGTTTGTTACATTTAATTGTGTAAATTTACACTGACCTAATTCATTTTACATTTAGTTATTTATTACTCCCTCCATCTCAGTTTGTTTGTCTTCTATTCCATTTTGAGATGTCCAAAAATATTGTCTTGTTTCTATAAAAAAATTAATTAATTTACTAATGTTCCTATTATACCCCTACTTTATTTTCAAAACTATTTGAAAAGAAAATTAACAAATATTTTAAAAAATCAATCTAATTGGGACACCTTTTTAGTTGCTTTATTAAGAATAACTCTTCTATAAAAAGAAAAAAGCTAATAAACTTATTTAAGGATAATTTTGTAAACTTATGCATTTTTATAAGGCAGACAAGACAATAAATGATGTTCTCTTAAAAAATTTGACTTTTCAAACATGACAAACAAATTGGGACGGAGGAAGTATTTCTTTATGTATCTAGAAAATGAAAGAAGAGAGTAGCTGGTGGAATCCAAATCCTCTGTACCACTTTTTGTGTATCACTCTTTATTTCACCAATCACTGCTTGTCATGTGTATGATTGCTTTCTATTTAAAACTTCAGTTATTCTATAAAGAAAGTAAAATGAAAACATGACAAGTAGTGATTGATAGAACATAGATTGGTATACAAAAAGTGATACAGAGGATTTAGACTCATAGCTGGTGGTTGTTGTGTATGAA
>JAOXJQ010004086.1:0-10966 GCA_025762765.1 Quercus bicolor | reverse complement strand
TATATGATTCAAACATTAGTTTACACATAATTTATGATACATATTTAACTGATATGTAAGAATACAAATTATTGCAGAACATATTGGAGGAAATTGTAAGAAAACCAAAAAAGGACAAGTACATAGCTGGTCAAAAAATAGAAATAGGAGAAACATCTGTTGAACGATCTGAATTAACCGCTCCTACAACTACTGAAGATGGAAGAACTGGTCATAAAAGAATGCCCCTGCAAATGCTTCAAAAACGTCAAAAGGGTACTAGACAAAATGCATCGAAGAAAAAAAAATTCTGAATTCTAATGTATATACTACCTTACTGAATGTACATATGTTTCTTTAGAACTACCTTACTAAATGTACATATGTTTCTTTAGAACTACCTTACTGAATGTACGTATGTTTCTTTAGAAGAGTAAACTGAATGTAAACAGAATGTACAGTTAAGTTACTATGACTGTATTAGTGCTTTTTAAGTATTTTCTTTTGGTTCAAACACAAGCTTCTGATATGTGAGTGTATATTTATGTTAAAGCTCTTGCTATATATTGATCATAGATTAAGACAACTGCTTCTATATTTTTCTATTATGTCTTATCAAAATAGATTTCTAATTTATCTGAACACATTGTGCTGAACTATGATTTTTATGAATCAATATGTTGTTACAGAGTGCTTCTGTAGCTTTGAACATTTGCTTTCAAAATATATAGGATCATGGACAAAGTAAAAAAAAAAAAAAATTGCATGATGCCATGAAACTCTGTCCTTAGAATCCTTAAAATTATTGTGAAAAAACCATATTTTGTTGTGAGAGAAGTGCAACTCAAACTTCAAGATTGATTTAAGAACAAATCAGAAACATGTTAATTCAATGAAAACCTTAAAGAAGTTTCAACTTCAAAGATAATAGCTTTAATTTTAGAATCTCATGGGAGTCTATTACCTCCACAAGTAGCATTTACTTCAGTTGAAATAGAATGTTACAAAAAAAAATTTCTCTTTGATTTGGTTATGAACTAAGTAGATTTGGTTATCTACTGAAGATGGAAGCACTGGTCATAAAAGAATACCGCTCCAAATGCTTCAATCATATCATTGTTTTTTTCTTTTTCTTTTTCTTTTTTTCCTTTGATTTGTATATGAACTAAGAAATTTGAGTTAGTTTTGAGTGTTTTCGTTAGATTAATTAAACAAACAAATTGATAACTAACATATCATACACACTTTACAACAATTTTTTTCTTTAAAAAATTATTTTATTACACAAATTTCTCTGCAACTTATGCGATTTCAAATGATCCCATGCATTGCGCGGGTTAAATACTAGTAACTATAAAAGAGAAGACAACAAAAGTTAAAGGTACACACAAATACTCTACAAAATCACTCTCTGCTCATTTTCTCTCTAGAATCTTTCTCCCTTACTGACTTAAGCATCAGAGGCGGTTTGGCTAACGCCACACTGGCGTGTTACTCTTCTACCCAGTTCATTTTGCAGATTTTCCATCTATAGAGATGACTCCATTCACAACATCGTCCATCCGCTACAATGAGGAGCTTAACTGTTGATTTTTTGCATCATCAGTTTAGCGCGGTCTATGGGAACAAGAGTTCCTAAGAGTACGAGATGGAAGCAGAGGCCATACCTCACCCAAATGCTATGCAACAAAAACAAATCCAAGCCCTATTGGCCAATATGGAAGAGCTAACTTGCCAAAATGAAGAACTGTGAAAGAAAATGGAAACCTAAAAAGCAAAATGTCGGCAAACAGATGAAAACTAAAATGAAGAAGAATCAAACTCTTAAGCCAACAAATGAGACAGAATTTCAGGAGAAGATTCTACTAGGGTGGAGAATGAGCTTCACAACATGAGGAAAGAGATGAATGAATTAAAAAGTGCTATGAAGGACAAAGGCGAAGAGAATTTGGATGGGATGATTCGAAGGACTGACTCACCATTCACTAATGAAGTGCTGAATTGCCCTCTCCCACCAAAATTACATCTCCCACAGTTGGAGTCATATGACGGTTCCAAGGATCCCTTGGATCACATCAAATCATTCAAGACGCTGATGCTATTACAGATGACTCTAGATGAGGTAATGTGTAAGGCATTCCCAACAATATTGAAAGGAGCAGCTAGGGTATGGTTCAGCAAGATACCCTCAGGAACTATTGCAGATTTTGAACAATTTAACAAGGGTTTTGTTCATCATTTTATTGGGGGGCAAAGACACAAAAAGCCAATTGGCCATCTTTTCAACATTCAACAGGCAGAAGGAGAATCACTAAGACAGTATGTCACCCGATTCAATAAGGAGCTGCTGCAGGTAGATGAAACTGAAGATCAAGTCATCTTAATGACCTTCCAAGCAGGGTTACTGCCAGGAGATTTCTTCTTCTCAGTCACTAAAAGTCCACCAAAAACAGTCGCGGAGTTGCTCCATAAAGCTCAGAAGTACATGAACGCAAAATATGCAGTGCTCGCAAAAGAAATGAAAGGAAAAAGGAAGAGAGATGAAGGAACAAGCAGTAATCGTGATAAGAAGAATGAGACACGAAATGTTGGGCAAACTACAGGAAAAAAGAAGGAACTTCTAGACAAGAAACCTAAATTCACTAACTTCACTCCTCTAATAATACCAATTGAGCAGGTCCTTATACAAATAAGAGACGATCCTTCCCTACAATGGCCGAAGCTAATTAGCACTCTAGTAGAAAGGAGAGACAAGAACAAATACTGTAGGTTCCACCAGGATCACGGGCATTGCACCAATGAGTGTAGGCATTGAAAGACCAGGTGGAAATTTTAATTTGACAAGGGAAGTTACAGAAGTGTGTTAAAAATACGGAGCCCCACAGATTCCAACGGAAGGACGACCAAGACAGAACTCTGGAGGTAAGGGAGAGCAAACCTCCTATTGGAGAAATAAAGACGATATCTGAAGGACTAACGGCAAGTGGAATGCTGAAGTCCTTGAAAAAAGCACAAGTGAGAGAAATAAACAAAGTCCATTCGCAGCTCCCTTCAATGAAGATGCCAAAGAATGACGAGCCTGATATTGTCTTCTCAAAGAGAGACAGTCGTGGTATTAGGCAACCCCATGATGATTTGCTGGTAATCATGCTCAGAGTAGAAGAATTCAACATCCACTGGTTGCTCATTGAAAATGAAAGTTCAGCAGATATCATTTACTTACTCGTGTTCTAGCAGATGAAACTGGATAAGAAAAAGATCAGGCCTTTCACCTTGCCTTTAGTAAGCTTCATAGGGGATAGAATCATCCCTAGAGGCATCGTCACTCTATCTGTGATCGCAAGAACTTACCCAGCACAGGTCATCAAGGAAATTGATTTCCTTATAATTGATTGCCCTTTAACAAACAACATCATCTTGGGAAGACCTGCACTCAACAGATTAAGAGTAGTGACATCAACATATCACTTGAAGGTGAAATTTCCAAAAGCCCATGGAGTAGAAGAAATTGGAGGAGACCAAGTTTTGGCAAGAGAGTGCTATCAAGCTGCCCTAGCATCGAGAGAGAACCACACATAGGTGATTAATGAACCAGAACCTATTCCCGAACTATCAGAAACACCACAAGAAGTTGAGATTGTCCTAAGAGATTCGAAGTAGGTATTATAGATTGGAACAGCACTCCCAACCTCAGAGAAAGAGAAAATGATCTCCTTCTTAAGGGCAAACCAAGATGTTTTTGCCTGGAAACACAAGAATATGCCCGGGATTGATAGGAAGATCATACAACACCGTCTCAACGTTAACCCAGAATGCAAACCTATACAGCAGAAGTGAAGAATATTTGCACCAGAGTGCAATAAAGCTGTAACTAAAGAAGTAGAGAAGCTGTTAGAAGCCGACTTCATCAGGGAGGTCTTCTATCCAGATTGGCTAGCAAACATGGTCATGATAAAGAAGAGTAATGGCAAGTGGAAAATGTGCATCAATTTCACAGACTTGAACAATGCATGCCCAAAAGATAGCTTCCCCCTATCGAGGATTGATTAGTTGGTAGACTCGACTGCTGGACACAAGCTCTTAAGTTTCATGGACGCATTTTCTGGATACAACTAGATTCTTATAGACAAAGAAGATCAAGAGAAGACCTCGTTTTTTACTAGCCAAGGGTTGTACTGCTACAAAGTTATGTCCT
The DNA here is from genome assembly GCA_025762765.1 of Quercus bicolor. Taxonomy (NCBI): domain Eukaryota; kingdom Viridiplantae; phylum Streptophyta; class Magnoliopsida; order Fagales; family Fagaceae; genus Quercus; species Quercus bicolor. The sequence goes on along the minus strand of JAOXJQ010004086.1, from coordinate 6,792 downwards.
TTGGACTGAAGAATGTAGGAGCCACCTACCAAATATTGGTGAACCATATGTTCTTTCACTAGATTGGAAGGAATGTGGAGGTGTACATAGATGACATGCTGGTAAAAAGTAAGGACAAAGCCAACCACTTGGACGATCTCAAAGAAACCTTCAGCACACTATGTAAGTACAACATGAAATTGAATCTTGCAAAGTGTGTTTTTGCTGTTGCTTCAGGAAAATTCTTGGGATTCATGGTGTCCCAACAAGGAATAGAGGCAAATCCTAACAAAGTAAAAGGAATAATCGAGGTCAAATCACCAAAAATAGTGAAGGAGGTGTAGAGCTTGACAGGAAAAGTTGTAGCCCTAAAAAGATTCGTCTTTAGGGCAACAGACAAGTGCATGCCATTCTTCAAAGTATTGAAAGAAGTCTTTCAATGGAATGACGAATGCGAGGAAGCCCTTGCCAAGTTAAAGGAGTACTTGACGAAACAACCTTTATTAAGCCCTTCGGTGATGGGAGAGAAGTTGTTCCTCTACTTAGTAGTATCCAATATTGTAGTAAGTTCGGCAGTAATCAGAGAAGAAGGGAACATCCAAAAGCCAGTTTATTATACCAGTCAGGCATTCCAAGGAGCAGAGGTAAGTTATCCAAGGATGGAAAATATAGCTTTCGCATTATTGGTTGCTTCCAGAAAGCTTCGCCCTTATTTCCAACCACACCCCATCGTCGTCATGACAGACCAACCCATAAGAAAGACAATAAACAAGATAGATGCAGCAGGACGACTTATTCAATGGGCAATTGAATTTGGCTAAGTTGACATTAAATATCAGCCCTGAGCAGTAGTCAAAGCCCAGGTGCTAGCAGGCTTCATTGCAAAATTCACTTACCCTTATAAGGAAGAAAAACCCCCTATGGAAACATGGACGATCCAAACGGATGGGTCTGCAATGAGGAAAGTAGGAGGAGCAGGAGTGGTGCTCATATCTCCAAAAAAAGAAACATTGAAGTATGCAGTTAGATTACAGTTCTTAGCAACAGATAACGAGGCAGAGTATGAAGCATTGCTAATAGGGCTAAGTCCTGCAAAGGCTCTAAGAGCAAAGAACCTTATCGTCCAAGCTGACTCTCAGCTGATAATTAGACAAGTGAAAGGAGATTATGAAGCCAAAGAAGAAAGGATGCAAAAGTACTTGAAGATCGTCCAACAACTCTCACAGCACTTTGACAGTCTAGATTTTGTTCAAATCCCTTAAGCCAAAAATGCAGAAGATAACTTTCTAGCAAGATTTGTCTCATCAAACAATTACAATGCGACCTCTGAACTATGTGTAGAGATAAGGGGGCAGCCGAGCACAGAAGGTGAGCAAGTTCTGAAGATAAAAGAGTAAAACAAGTGGATGACTCTCATCGTCCATTACTTGAAAGAAGGATGGCTCCCTGAAGATAAGGCAAAGGCAAGGAAAATACAAATCAAAGCAACCTGCTTTGTCATTATTGATGACGTGCTGTACAGACAAGGATATTCACTCCCATATCTAAAATGCGTCAGTTCAAAAGAAGTAGATTATGTGCTTTGCGAGATACACGAGGGAATCTATGGAAACCACGCTAGGGCAAGATCCTTAGCAAGAAAGGCGCTCAGAGCAGGATATTACTAGCCAACCCTACAAAAAGATGCATACAACATCATTAGAGCATGCGACAAGTGTCAACACTTCACAAATGTCCAGATGAGACCAGGAAAGACAATGACACCCATGTCCTCACCATGGCCTTTTGCCCAATGGGGAATTAATATTATGGGTCCATTCCCTCTAAGGAAGAAGCAACTCAAATTTCTAATCATTGCAATCGATTACTGATCAAAACGGGTAGAAGCAAAGCCAGTGACGATGATAACAAAGGCTAAAATCACAAGTTTTGTGTGGCAAAACATCATCTACAAGTTTGGAGTCTCACATGTCATAATATCAAACAATGGAAAGCAGTTTGATAACCCCAAGTTTTGAAAATTTTGCCAAGACTTAGGAGTCAAGAATCACTACTCCTCTCCAAGACACCCTCAGGCCAACGACTAGACAAGGGTGATGAACAAAAGCTTGCTCAAAATTATCAAAACTAGGCTCGAGGGGGCAAAGGGGGCATGGCCTGAAGAACTGCAAAATGTCCTTTGGGCATATAGGACGACCACAAGAGTTCTAATAGGAGAAACACCATTCAAACTGACATTTGGCACCGAGGTCGTCATACCAGTGGAAGTGGGACTGACGAGCTTCCGAATTAAAACTTATGAAGACTAGAAGAACCAGCAGGAACTTAACAGCAATATGGACCTAATTGATGAAGTCAGAGAAGAAGTTAAGAAGTGAATGGCCAAACACATGGAAGTAATGGCTAGATACTATAACAGAAAGGTTAAAATAAGAAGGTTTAACACAAGAGACCCCATCCTTAGAAAGGTATCACAAGCAACGAAAGACCCATCCCAAGGAAAACTGGGACCAGCCTAAGAAGGTCCCTACAAAGTAATTCGTCATTCCAAAGAAGGCTCTTACTACTTGAAGTCTTTGGACGGCCAGGAACTACCTCGACCATGGAACATAGAACACTTGAAGAAATACTACCAGTAAGGAATGCTTTACATTTCAAGTTGCCTAATCTTCATATTAGTATGTATGACAACCATCACTTTCATCATTCATAAGATCAGTCATTCATAAGATCAATAATACATGAAAGCATTATCCATGCGTATTAATCAATGATTATCCATGATCTGTCATGTGCAATACGTATTTACCAATGATTATCCATGATCTATCACTATCAAAATGGGTGCAATGTTTAGGAGTCGTCCTTGGGAGATGTCTCAAGGACCTCCATCATTAAAATTTCAAATCAAAAGCTATTCACGCACATCCAATGGCATTATAGCCATCGAAGTTGTTAATACACAACTACCAAAGTCGACTAAGTTAGAGTTGTTCAAACACAACCAATATAATTGTCATTCAAGACAAAACATAAAAAATGGTTAACCTAAAGACACTCCAAACCATGGCTTTAAGTCAAGAGTACAACACAACAACGTCATTCAAATATGACTCAATAAAAAGCTGTTCAAACACAGATAAAAACGCTAAGTCATTCAAATATGACTAACATCGTCATTCAAACATGACTCAATAACAAGCTGTTCAAACACAGCTAAAAACGCTAATTTGTTCAAACACAACTAATATCGTCATTCAAACATGACTCAATAAAAAGCTGTTCAAACACAGCTGAAAAATGCTAAGTTGTTCAAACACGACTAACATCGTCATTCAAACATGACTCAATAAAAAGCTGTTCAAACACAGCTAAAAGTGTTAAGTCATTCAAACACGACTAGCATCATCATTCAAACATGACTCAATAAAAAGTTGTTCAAACACAGCTAAAACTACTAAGTCGTTCAAACACGACTAATATCGTCATTCAAACATGACTCAATAAAAAGCTGTTTAAACATAGCTAGAAACATTAAGGATGTATTTGGATACCGCTTATTTTGCTGAAAACTGAAAACACTTTCTAAGGATATGTTTGGATACTGCTTATTTTGCTGAAAATTGAAAACACTGTAGCAAAATAATTTTTAAATGTGTGAATAGTGCCATGGGACCTATTTGTAATGAAAGTTTTGTTAAAAAAAGAGGTTTGTGGGTCCCGTGAACAGTGTATGAGACCCTATGGAAAAAGCCACCATAACCACAGAATGCGCTTCTCAAAAAAGAAAAAGAAAAACAAAACCAAAGACGCAGATGTTATAATCAGTATCCAAACGGGTACTAAGTCATTCAAATACAAATAACTAATGTTATGAATACCATTTTGGAGTCCGTTTCGGTTTGTCTATTAGAATGGAATATTTCAGTACCGGTCTATTTCGATGTACCGTTACATACCATTTTGGGATTTTGCTATTTTATAAATATATATTGATAAAAAAAAATCATATGAATTATTGAGGATTTTAAAGGTATTTTTTTTTCTTTTTTGATAGAAAGGGTTTTAAAGTTATAAGTACATATTTGATTAAAATATACTTTTTTTTAAATATAATTACTTCATTTAAATTATTTTCTTTCATTAAAGTACTAAACTCATTTGATGCACCTCTTTGGAGACATGACTACTCTTAAATCTTTATAACACTATTCCATTCCAAGTTATTGAAAAGGTTGTCAGTGGCTTTATAAAAATTTGTCTAGCACACTACCCAAGCCAACTTCATTTTCTAATTCCAACATTTTTCTTATTTTTATTTTTATTTTTATTTTTATTTTTTCCATTTCCTTTTACCACTCATCTGTTTCACACTTGTATCTTTTTCACTTTTTCTCTAGTTGTTTCTCCTTCACACGTTTTAGGACTCTTCCACTTCTCTCTTTATAATTTATCATCTTCATCTTCAACTTTTGGGGTTTCCTCTGGTTCCTTTGGCTTTCTACTCATGGTATTTTTTTTTCCACATCTCAGTTCTCACTTTAAGTTCCCTTAAAACAACTCATCATCCTCAGATCAAACTCACCGCTGATGGTTTTTAAAGATGTAGCTGTACAGTTTGGTATGTGCATTTCATTTTTCATTTTTTTTCCCTTAAAATTCATACCGGCCGAATCTTAAATTTTGGCTAGAATATACCGAAATGACCCAAAACGCCCGAAATAACCCGAAATAGTCCGAAATTTTACCCGAGGCGGAACAAGGGGTTTGCCATTCTAGTTTGCTTACCGATACGGTATTTTTTGACCATTCCGGCCGGAACAGAATGGTATTCATAACAATGCAAATAACATCGTCATTCAAACATGACTTAATATAAAACTGTTCAAACACAGCTAAAAATGCTAAGTTGTTCAAACACAACTAACATTGTCATTCAAACATGACTCAATAAAAAGCTATTCAAACACAGCTACAAACGCTAAGTTGTTTGAACACAACTAACATAGTCATTCAAACATGACTCAATAAAAGGCTATTCAAACACAACTAAAAACGATAAGTTGTTTGAACATAACTAATGTCATCATTCAAACATGACTCAATAAAAAGTTGTTCAAACACAGCTAAAAAACGCTAAGTTGTTCAAACACAACTAAGATCATTGTTCAAACATGACTCGATGCTAAGCTGTTCAAATACAACTAGGAATCGTCAGTCAAATATGACTCAACAAAAAATCATGCCAACACAACTGAAGGTAAAAAGCTATTCACATACAAGCTAAGTACGAAAAAGCTGTTCAAATGCAAGCTAAACATAAAGGTTGTCTCAACACAACTAACATCGTCATAAAGGGTTGTCCGTGCATAAAAGAGTTGTTTACTATAGCTAAAAGCAGGAAATCCGTAAACCTATCTATCATCGTCAAAGGAATTGTTTAGTTGCCTAAAAGAACAAGCCCAAAGAGCAATATTGTTCTTGCCTTGCAAAAAAAATAAAAAATAAAAGATTACTGCTCATCAGGGACAGGGTCTACAAGGGTTATAACAATGACTTCTTTCATTCCTTTAGCAATGTCCGTGGCTTCCCCCATCACATTCTTCGCTATAGCCTTAGAGGGACAATCAGACATGAGTTTTTTCTTGACGTCGTCCACAGCTAAGCCAGAAAGGTTCAAGCCAGAGTGGTGCTTTGCCATCCACTTCACGAGAAGATCAAAGCCCTCCATATAGTACTTACACAATTCATTAGAATACTCGTTAGAGTTTTTGAAATCCTGTATCACTGTGGCCCTAACATTTTACAGCTTTAGCTCTAGGTCACCAAACTACTTGTCCTTCATCTTGCAAAAGTCCTTCTCCACTTGTAGGATCTTCTCCAAGGTTGCCACACACTCCTTGTCATTCTCAGCTTTAGTAGCAAGAATAGTAACCTTGTTCTTAAGCGTCTAATTCTCAGTGGATAAAGACTTGACTAAAGGCTCAGATGTGGCCACCTTTTTTTCTAAATCCAAGAGCTTCCCAAAGACAAATAGGGACTCCCCCAAAGCCTACAAAGAAATTTTCTCTTAGCAAAAATAAAGCAAAGGAAAAAGAAGAAGTAGAGACAACCAACAGCACATACCTGCACAAGCTTTTAGATGTGAGATGATATCACCTTATTGGATGACTTTGCCATCAAAGGGCTCAGATCATCCACAGAAAGTGCCTCATGGGCCTTCAAAGCTACTGCGTCAACGTCATCCTAGAAATTAGGAATGAAAGATTTACCAAGAGCCATTTTCTTCTTCCTAGTCTCCTCCCCACCAGAGGCAATCATCTCCAGTAATGAAGTGGGAGAGGCAGGGCAGTTAGCAGGTGAGTGGGCAGGAGGAAGTGTCGTCATAGGGTCTTTCTTAGAAATGTCGCCAGCCTTTTTCTTGGACAAGAGACCACTGACGATGCCACCCTTGGCCTTCTTCTCTTGGCCTCATCTAATTTCTGCTTGTTAAATCTAGTCGTCATTCCTGAAAGGATGAGGCAAAAGTTAAAAAAAGAAAAAAAGGATGAAACACATACTCTTTCTCACAACTTCCAAATTCTTTCAAACCTTAGTAGACGGTTTCGGACCCAAAAAGTGTAAAAACAAAGATTGAGGAGAAACAAGTTTGTCAAAATCTTTAACGAACTCAAGATACTACTTTGCTTTCTCAACGCAACGCTGGTACCTCTTCTTTAGACGAGGACTATTCACGAAAAATAATCTGCAAGCGCACAGAATCGTAACAAGTAGTAAAGTGTTTTTAGAAAACAAATGTCGAACCCACAGGGA